>OY821758.1:47411458-47961458 GCA_963682095.1 Potentilla sterilis | reverse complement strand
AGTGGGAGGAGCCTTGGGCTCTGACCGCGTGCATGTTGAAGAATGAGCCGGCGACTCATAGGCAGTGGCTTGGTTAAGGGAACCCACCGGAGCCGTAGCGAAAGTTAATCTTTATAGGGCAATTGTCATTGCTTATGGACCTGAACCTGGGTAATCTATCCATGACCAGGATGAAGCTTCGGTGAAACTAAGTGGAGGTCCAAACCGACTGATGTTGAAGATTCAGCGGATGAGTTGTGGTTAGGGGTGAAATGTCTCAATCGTTACTCGAATTGAGGAGCACCATCACCAAAGCCTGCTTTCATTTACTGCCTTGTTTTGGTAAAGTTCGGGGTATGTTAGCTAGGCTTTATCATTTCATATGTTCGTATTTTGTTTGCGGAAGTTTTCCCATTAACCTACTTTGGTTGATACCCCAAAGTTGCCTTGGTTACAACGTATCGTATATTTTTGTCAGAGGTATACAATATATTTGACACACTTGTAATCACTAATTCGCTATATATAATGCTATATTTTATGTTTTAATTATTATTATTTGTAAAAAAATTGAATCGTGCCGCAGATCAAAGATATTAGTTCACTATGTTGATCGATTGACAGTTTGATGTATAATTAAGATGACTAATTAAGTGTATAATATAGTCTAAATATATTGAACGGATGGAAAGAAAAACTCACATCATGACGATGAATAATACCAAGATTGCGGGAGAAATGACGGAGAGGTCGACGATGGTTTCACCGGTATGTCTTGAATTGACGGTTTGAAACAAAGATCCAATGATTTTCTGGTAAGAATTAAGTCCACTTAAGCTTCCCAAAAACTGTAACAACCAAGAGTGACGAGTGCAGACTAGGAAGCAAGTGTAGGTATCCGACCTCCTTTGTGTTCTTCAACAGGTAAAGAGATGTATTGAGGTATGTTCAACAGGTAAACCGCCTAAGACAGAGAGTTGCAGTTTTCGCAAGAGTCTCTTTGCTTTTTCAAAATTTTCCCCAAAAGCCAAATTTTAAATCTCAAGCAAGATGGATACAATGTGTTCCCAAGAAGAACTTGAGGAATGAGTATTAGATGGAGACCTGAGTTTTTGCTGAAGACAATCATGTTCTCATTGGTGGGAACTTGAGAAAGTTGAAACTGTGGTGAAAATTGAGAATGTATGAATACTTAGCCCCTTGTTCTTTACTAAGTTTCTTGCACTTGAAGTAAATGCTAGATAAATCAAAACCATAGCCACCCCAAGGAAATGAATCACTAGAAGATAAGCCGACACAACGTAACCCAAAAGCTCAATGGAATTTTGAAGTCTTAAGGTTTGATCATCTACTGCTGGAATTTGATCAGTTTGATCATGAGGAAAATCGGTCCTGATTGCCAAACCCAATTCAATATTTTCGTCAGTCGCCCTTGCGGGACTTGATGAAGAACAGTTAACATCGATGCTAACTGAAGCAATCTTCTCTTTTTTGCTCATCTTCATCTGGAGCTTGAACTTCTTGAAATGAAGTCCTACCATGGAGATGAAGACCTCCCCACCTAGGAACATTAGGATGGTCATTACGATGAGCTGGCCATCGGAGAAGACCTCCATTTCAACTGTGGACATTCTCGAAACCGTTGTGGCAGAAACTGAGGTGAAGAACAAATCTAAGTTCCTAGGGGTAAAAGAATCGGTGGTTCTAACTGGCAATACCTTGAGAACCCAATAACCCAAAAAGGAAAGGGTGACAAAATAAACCAGTTCCACCCAGAATTGCTTAGCTCTAACGAGGAGGAAACGATAATAGCATAGAAGTAGAAGTCCCAAGGATTGGCTAAGAAATGCTAGTTTGAGAAATGAACAACTACAAAGATGGTGCAATTTCTTGCAAAAACGAGCAAAGTTGCTCATCTTTACGAATTACCTCCGTAAGTAAGAACTCGGGGAGAAAACAAATTAGAAAGTTATATTTGTGTGGGTTTGTGGCATGAATATGGATAGAGGTGTAGCTCTATATATAAGTCTAGAGGCGTATGGAGTCAAATCAGTCAATGGCTGCATTCAAAGTTTCAAACGGCTGCACATGTATTTTAAAAGGTTAATTTTGTATATATATTTTTTTTTGAAAAAATGTCTATTTAGTACAAATTTAGCCCCCTCATTACTCATTTTAATGACCACCCTGATTTATTTTCCTATTAAACATAAGGTAACAACTCATGTTTCCCATTTCAACAAATCTTTTCAATCCTAGTATAGTTTTAATATATATTTTTTTTCTTTTTTGCTCTTCTGTCCTATCTAACAGATTTTTGAATTATGACGTGTTGAGAAAGTGGAAAATAGAGAAGACTTTACCGGAAGGTCGCCAAACTCCGCCGGCGTCCAATGGCAGGTCGCCGGATTCCGGTCACCAATTTTTTTTTGTCGGAATATTATTTTTATAATATTAAATTACTGACTCTGACTTTAAGTATGTTACTGACTCTTAGTTATCAGGTTACTAACCCCCAATAAGCAACTTACAGATTCCACTAAGCATGTTACTGACCCTCAGTAAGCAACTTACAGACTTCAATAAGTATGTTACTGACTCTCAGTAATCAGGTTACTGACCCCCAGTAAGCAACTTACAGATTCCAGTAATCATGTTACTGACTCTTAATAATCAAGTTAAATATTACTGACCCCAAGTAACCCTTAATAATAAATTACTCACCATAAGTAACTCGATTACTGACCTCCAGTAACCACTAATAATAAATTACTGACCATCAGTAACTCCAGTTTTTAGACCCCAATTCAATTCAACCCACAACCCAAAAAAAAACTTCAATTTCTCAATTCGATCAAAACCCTAACTTTCATTAGTACCCCCAAACCCAGAGGTCGGCAGTGAGGCGAGGATGATAGGGCTGAGGATGGACTCGGCTTCAGTGAGGGAGTACTCATCAGAGCCTCCGTCGTGGAGCGGGCCGGGCTTGGAGGATTCATGCTCGGAATCCGGGCCGGGTTGGAGAGGCGGTCGATGACGGCCTTGCATTCGCTGGCGAGCGTGGCGTGCTTGCTCCATGAGGCGTTCTTGATGATCTTCTCTAGGGCTGGAGAAACGACCTGTCGGAGAAGGGAATCGGCTTCCGAATAAGCCATTCCAGGCGATGGCGACGAGCGGTGGTGGTGCCGGGGCTCTCACCGGTGAGTCAGATATGGGGAAATGGCGGGCGATTCCTGACCGGAACAGTGGCGCCAAGAGAGAGAGAGAGAGAGAGAGAGAGAGAGAGAGAGAGAGAGAAAAAAATGTGGTTTTAGTATAGGGTAGTTAGGTATTTTTGCTAAGATTCATCGGATTGAGATATGAACATTGGATTAGGCAAAAAAAGTCATGTTTTTAACTAATTGGTCTTTTTCCCCTTTTTTTTTTTAAGAAAGGACGATATGCTTCAAATGTTAGACAATAACATGGACACAATCCGTTTTTACGCGTCACATCATAATTGAATCATGCAAAATTACTAGAACTTAATAATCTCTATATCGAAAATTAATATTAATGTTAAGTATTAACTTGTGTATGTGTTGGCTCGAGTATAATTAGAGTACTCGATCAAGTATTAATTTCTTCTGCTAATTATTTTGAAATATATTCAGTAATTTCTTTTCATTGATCATATACAATAATTAATGGGATAATGACCACTTGTACAAAAATAAGGTAAAAATTGCCAATTTCAATGTTATATGGCCAATTGAATGAATCTTACTAAAAAACATTTGTACCATAGACTAAAACTATCAAATTGCCGAAAATCTTATTCATTATCCTCACTCTCTCTCTCTCTCTCTCTCTCTCTCTCAGCCTGGCACCGCTGTCGACGACAACAGCACAGACAAGCCACGATCCGACGACGACGAGCTCAAGCTTTCGATCCGACGCCGACATAATCTCTTTTTGATTCACAAATCAAGATCTCGACCCTCTCTTCTTCTCCATCTCTCTCTTTGCTTGGATCTTCATTTTCGTTTTCCGTTAAAATTTCCAACTTTGTCTCCATTTTGTTTGTCCTTGCAACTCTGCAGACATCAAATTGTAGCTTGCTTCCTAGAATATGGTATATCCATATAGTCTATCCATATTTGCATGCCAAAAAGGAATGCGATATTGGCCAGACTAAGAGAGAGAGAAAGAGAGGAGAGAAGAAAAGAAGAAGATGAAGATGGGGGATTAATACAATAATGTATAGTTGTCGATCATTGTCTTTGTTTTTCTTTTTGCATTTTAGTTGATTGGAATCTTTTGTTCTTTATTTCTTAATTATATACGGGATGCTTTTGTAGAAGGAGATGAATGTGATGATTATTATGTTGCTTATTGGGGTCAGTAGGGTGATTACTGAGAGTCAGTGACTTGATTAATTAACTTGATTACTGAAATTTGTAAGTTGTTTACTAGGGGTCAGTAACCTGATTACTGAGAGTCAGTAACATGTTTGGCGAGAGCAAAATAACCAAAGCAATACTCACACTAATTTAAAACCCTACAATCATCGAATGTTAGTATAGAATAAGTAGGGATCGTTCAGTCCGGGGATATCAAAGGGTAATCGAAAATAAAAGTGTTAACACAAACATGAAACCATAACATAGGGGGTTCGGATATTGGATTAAAAACCTACTGAAATTTTACGAAATAAATTGAAACAAAAACCTAAATTACTTATATACATGTGATCGACAATTCCACATAAAACATAGCACGAAGAACACTCAAGAACATGTTTGACACGCACACAAGACTCACGGCAGCAAGGAGGACGCGACATGTTTTACTATGACTTAACTTGATTCCAATTTTAATTAGATGTCTTCGCGGTTCATATAATCGTTAAGACTTCACAAATACTTAGAGCTAACTTCGCGTATCACTCTAAGTTGTATGCTAATCAATTTAAAGACACTTCGCGTAAAAATCACACATGAAAAACTTATAAGCACAAAAGCCAAATTGGAAACATATAAACAAGCATGGCGTCACACATCTTATTTACTATACAAATTTTCAGAATTATGGTAACCCTAGTAAGTGACCTAGACCGAACCAACTTCGCGTATGATGCAATCTAAATTGCTTTGGTAAGTGAAATCGGCACCTAAGGTACTTCCATAACAAAGGTAGCCCTCACACACACTACTTTTATGCACAAATTCATGAAAACTAATCAAGTAAACCATAGAAACATACAACATACCTACTGCTCTAAATCAATCAATACGAAATCCATACATGCTTTTGTTTGTAAAAACGTTTACATAACTTTAATAGAAACCAAAATCATGTTCATCATACAAAACCAAACGAAAATCAAGTATTTTTACACAACTATTGTAACTAGGCAGAAAATAATACAAGCCATGAGGGATGAATCACACTTTAGAAACCTTGAAGACTTCGGCAAGATGTGGTGGAATGCACGGCTGAAGGTAGGATCGGATGGATTTATGGTGGTGGAAGGGATGGTGTTTCGGCTTGGTATTTTCTGTCTAGAACTTGAGAGAACTTTGGTAGAGTTTCGGCTGGTGCTTGTGCAAGAATTGTGATCATTTTTCTGTCCATACAACCTTGGTATTTATAGAGGAAGAATGAGAGAGAATCAGCAGCAATAAGGGTTGCAAAACCTAATCTGAGTTGGACTTGGTTTCTTGCCGACCAAGTCTTGATCTTCTTTTCCAATTTTCTTAATGGATCACAGCTGTAACTCCTTTGTAGACTTCTTGATGGACTCAACAATATTCCTTGATGGATAAATAGTCCACAAACGCAGCCATGAGCTTCCCTAGTTAGGTCAGGAACTCCTTCTCCTAAACCGGCAGCTTTGTTCCCTTTTCCTGCTATGACTAAGTAACTTCTTCTTTCCTTATTCGAACTTTCCTCATTACTTTGCCGACTTTCCTAATCTTGATTTACCTCAGCATCCTCTCATTTGGTGTATTAGAATCTCTCTTTGATGCAAGAACATTTTTCTTTCTCTCGGCAGGAACTCCTCTCAGATGGCATAACTCTCTCCAGAAAATAGTTTTTGATGCGATTCCAAACGTTATGGAAACTAGACTCTCAGACTTTCTGTGCATATATGGCTCGTACTATGGTTCATCGTGAGTCGTCCTGGAGAAATTGTGGAAGTTGGATGATGTGCCCAAGAACTTACTGGATTTAGTCCGGATTTTCCTTGTAATTCCTGGCAACTTCTTTTGCTCCGATTGTTATGACTCTTTCCATTGCTGAATCATCAATATGTTTACTGCATATGAGAGAAGAAAAATTCATAAAAGACAAAGTCGAGGCTTTACAGAATCAACAAAACATTTTAAGACTTCTATTCCAGCTTTTGACAAATTTATGCGTATCTCCTCTATACTTAGCACGTTTTCAATATAATTCTACCAAAGACTCATGACTTTATTAAACAACTCAATTCTACAACAATAAAAGTTAAAGCAAAGTATAAAAGAGGGTAAAACACATTAAGAACATCGCATTTTATGCTCCTATCAATACTTAAAGTCAGAGTCAGTAATTAAATATTAGAAAAATAATATTCCGGCGAAAAAAATTTGGTGACCGGAGTCCGGTGACTAGAATCCGGTGACCGATTCCGGCTGAAAAAAAAAAAAAAAATTGGTGACCGGAATCCGGCTACCGGCCATTGGACGCCGGCGGAGTTTGGTGACCTTCAGGCAAAGTTTTCTCTATCTTCCACTTTCTCAGCACGTTATAGTTCAAAAATCTGTTAGATAGGGCAGAAGGGTAAAAAATGAAGAAAAATATTAAAACTGTACTAGGGTTGAAAAGATTTGTTAAAATTGGCAATAGAAGTTATTACCTTATGTTTAATAGGGGAAGAAACTAGGATGATAATTGGAATGGGTAATGAGGGGGGCCAAATTTGTACTAAATGAACATTTTCTAATAATTAATTTATTTTAAGTTGAACTCACAACCTCTCACTTATAAAGGAGACATTTACGCCACTATACCGAATGGTAATGGGCAATCCAATTTTTTTTTTTTTGACAATAAATTTTTAATTCACATCAATATTTCGAATACATAAATTGACTTGGGCATCATCGATCCATAAATTTTATGACCTCACAATCTAACGCAACAAATCTATTATGTTGGAATCCACTAACGACAGGCTTGAATCCATAAAATCAAGGTTTTTCAAATTCATGAGGAATTATGGAATCCTCAAGGAAATTGAGAGAGCATAAAGTTTTTATTAATATGAAAAATGAATGTAGCAGCGGCCACGATAGGTAAGATATTTGATGGATACATGTACAAAGATCCGTTCTATTGTAACCATAGTATACCAAAAAAAAAAATATACCAATTTAGTAATACGATTATTGAATTTCAAGTAGGAATTTGTGTGCTTTAAGTAATATTATCAAAATTATATCATTAATAAACATATTGATTAAAGAGCTTCTTGTAAAATTTAATAAATTTGAAGCAAACAAAATTCAACCACGCCGCCGACGCCACAACAGCCCTGCCTCTAAGTAGCTTTGAACCAAAACTTGATCTCGGCCAATCATTGATATTGCCAGTCAAATTCCCGTCCAACAGCAACACGACAACTAGGCAAGCCATCGATCGTTAACGATGGTAAGAATTCTATTACTCCGAGTGCTTCCAATGATGTAGTGATTTTAACCCTCGCAAGGTTTCGCGTAGTTCGCTCACTGGTTCTCTGGTTCCGCTCTCGCGGCTAGGGATTTTGATTACATCATATTGTAGAATAATTTACACCCAAGAAAAAAAAGAATACAATTATAATAGATCCTTTGCATCACTCCCATGACTTTCACATAGTTTTTGTTGTTGTTAACTAATTGCCATAGTTAGATTTTGCAAAGTTAACCGTACACATCTTGGCTCATTATTTCTTGGCTCATTATTTTAACAGGTTGGAAATTGTTGTGCATCCCATGTTATTTTGGTGATTAATTTTAGGAACAATGTTCGTGAGAATTTTGTGATTATCGTTGTTATAGAACGGCGGTTGTCCAACTAGAAGCATTACAGTATGTTTGCCAAACGAGTATCTTACGCGTGGATAACCAAAATAATAATTTTTTTTTGGTAAGCGACTTAAAGGCTAAATTATCACCATTGGCCGAAAGTTTATTGATAGAAAAATAAAGTATAAAAGAAAAGGGGGACTAGGCCAAAACCACCTCTAGGACACCACTCAACAAGCAGAGCATACCCATAGCCTGTATAGCATCTAAGAACAAATTTTTTAATTTTTTTTTTCTAACAGACAAACTCGAAACTATGAAACCTAAAGCATCGAAATAAGAAACAAGAAGCATGTTTTTAAGATGACCGGTATGTAATACTTAATGAAACATCCTGACCAAGATAAGACCGTAAGGAAGACGAATGTGACACCCATCAGATAGAGCCCTCCACAGAAGCACCATATTTCGCAAGCCTATCAGCTACCCCATTACCTTCTCGATAAGTGTGAGTAACAAGCACATACAAGTCTTTAGCTTGATGCAAACAGTTGAACCAAACACGCCGAAGACGCCAAGGAATTAGATTAGGAGAATGAAAGTAACGTACCGCTAAGTATGAATTTGTCTCAAGCTAAACATGAGTCCACCGCCTAACCCAAGCCACACGAATAACTTCAATTATTACGAGAACTTCCGCATCAATAGCACTAGAAACCATGGCCTTAAAAGCAAAAGCACCGACAAACTACCCATTGTCATTTCTAAAAACACCACCAAAACCAGCATTATTTAGGTCTATAAAAGAACCATCTGTATTGACTTTTATCTAATGTGGGGGAGGAGGCTGCCATATGATAGGTATGAAGCTAGGAGCTGTGCGCTGCAACGGCGATAACCCCAATAAATTAAAAATAGGGAGGACATTTGCTGAAGAAGGGTATTTGTGAAAAATTAATTGCGCAGCTTCCATGAGAGCAAGAAGAAAGCCATGTTTAAAACGATCAAGACTGAATATCATATCATTGTTTTTGATCGAATTTCGCTCCTTCCATGTATACTAAAATAGCGTTCAAACATAGATGCGTCATAGTTGTTTTGAAGCTGGGGTTAACTGATGCATACGTTGTGAGGAAAGCAAAGAACTCAAGCTTGTGATTTGGGAGAACTGAATGTGGAATAAAGAACAAACTCAACTCTAGACTCCATGAATTACGGTACAATCTAAAAATAAGTGAGAAAGGGACTCCATACTAACCTTGCAGAATGAGCACTGAGAGCATAAATGAACCCCAATCTTTTAGAGATAGATATCATCTTTGATTCTTCCACGAAAGACATACCAAGCCAATAAGCTACGTCTAGGAGGGAGGGCTTTGTGCTCATTCTATCTCCAAAATAATATGCAATGACATATATATTATGAGTCAATAATATGCAACTGAGGGAGTGCAATATATTCCTTCAACCAAAAATATGCATAGTTTAAAATTTGAATGATTGAGTCAATAATACAAGTTTAGGAGAAGTGATTATCAACAAAATATTTATATACATATATCTTGAAATGTCATGGGTTCTTCATTTCATTTTGATAATGTAATGATACATTGTTCACTCTAGAATCACATCGACTGTAATGCAATGATCTTGTATATCTCTAAAGGCTTCTTACGCTCAAAGAATAATCCGTTGAGGGTTCGGCAGCCAACAGGTCATTGCAATTCTGTTAGCCATTTTTGACAGTTTTCATGAATCAAACTCAGGTTGGGGATCCGGAGCACACCCATCCAGAATAGCCAAGAGCTACTAGGTTACTTGTAGTGTTTTCTTTTGTTATGTTACTTATGTATTTAGTATTCTACTTATTAAACAAGTGGTCGTTCCAATTTCATCATATACAAATGAACCAATACTGTCATCTCCGACTGTAATCAATCAAATAGATCCAACAAAAAAAAAATTCCCTTTTTTTTGGATTAGGTTAACTTCCTTGATTTCACATACACAAACTTAATTTTTATTTTGTACGAAAGGAAATGATGGCATAAAAAAATTAAACTTTTAGGACAACTACAATTTACAAAGTCAAATTAACATGAGAGCATTATTACATACTTAGAGTTTTGACACTAGACCATATATATTTTGACATCAATATCAACTGTTGAATTATAATTATTAGTGACAACCGACGGTTATGATATTAGCAATATGTCTGATTATCAGTGTTCTGAGCATGTAAGATGTTGCCCCTTATAAGGCCTAATTTGGTATTTTGCTTTTTGAAAAAGATCAGCTTCTATCTAAGCTATTAAATTCTATTGTGTTTGGTAAACGAAAAAAAAAACAGTTTTTTTTTAATTACATGTTCTTGGCAGCATATTGTAGAAAAAGTCTTATCGTTGTTTTTAGAAGCTGTTGTCATAGAAAACAAAACAAAAATTATAGTTTGACAGCAGTTTTAAAAGTAATATTTACCAAACACAAAATTATTTTAGACTTTCAGTTTACAATTGATTCAATTCACAGCACAACAATAACGATTGGTTTTTTTTACAAAAGTCTCAGCAATACCAAACTAGCTTGAAGTCTTATTTGGAACCCGGCCCAAAGTTTGACCATTAATACAAGAGTTACAACATTAGCTACAAAATTGATCTCCCTAAATACATATTTAAGTGATGAGATAATGAAAAATATAAGGATTTAAGTAAGTCATTTAATTTAGCAGGTACATTGCACTCAGAGCATCAACCCTCAGTGTCTACTGTACTCAATAACAAACACTCAAGACATCAATCTTGGTCTAGAATCTCAATGTTTGATGTTTGATGTTTAAGTTCTCAACTCGGTTTGAGTCCTGGTTCTCAACTTTGTAGCATTCATTTTTATGGTTTTTTACTTAAGGGACACTGTAGAAGTTGTTTAGATTCTTAAAGTGTTTATTTTGTATTGTCAAACTTGGGGCTCAAAGTACGTTGAATCATCTTTGTCACTGTTCTAATAATTCGCGGTAGGCATTTTCTTGCTAAGTGTTAATGCTTGTCGATCCATTGCAAGTTCAGCACTTTAGAATTGCTTTCACGTACTCTCCTTTCATTTTATTCTTACTTCTAACCAACTAATATTTTTTTTTGTCAATATTTGCACGTTTTGGACCTCTAATTAATATTTATTTTTGTCCTTGTTGATTGGCAAGCTATTTGACACAAATTCTGTAAAAGCAAACATATGAACAATGATAACATGTTTAATGACGGCATAACACTATTTGGTTTAGTGATATCAGTCTCTCTTTTGTAAGTGGAAACTCATAAGTTCGATTTACAATATATTCGTTTTAACATTTGAGTTTTATGTTCAATAAAAAAAAAATTTAGCAACTAAATACTATTTTAATTTTGATTTTGTTTCATTGAAAATCTATACATGTCAACTTTTAACCATCATTACTTCTTTACGACTCGAAACCTATAGCTAGTCTCCATGATGCAACTAATAATGCAACTCGAAACCTCTTCAACTAATAATGCAAAACCTAGTACAGAGACATTGATTAAGATAGCGTGGGACAAATTCGTACTGGTGCAGTTGTACCTTATTTCTTGGTTTCTTTATTTTTCATGGTGTCATATCCAAGGGATAAGTAAATGATGATCATCTCATCTAGTTAAACTATTTATGGGATCTGAAACTCAAATAATTCAGTTGTTTTGTATGGAGATAGGTCAAATAATTCAGAATTATTAGAATGATTGGAAGTTTTTAATTGACAATGACCATGGCCGTTTGAATAATTCCCTGCGCGTACAAGCCGTCACTACCAGATCGGACAGAATAGAAGACGAAAAAATTTCGTCTACTGTTTCAAAATTTTTGTCGGGTATTCCTTCTACCAATGAAAATTTCGTCGGCTATTATTCGTTGATAAAACGGCGTCAGTAATACCCAAAGCCGACGACAATAACGAAATCGTCAGCCATTTTCATATATGCCCGACGAAATAACGAAATCGTCGGCCATTATCACCGACGAAAATACATTTCGTCGACCAAACCTTGGCATAATGCCCGATGAAATTTCGTCGGATATTTTCACATATGGCCGACGATATCGTAAAATATAGCCGACGATCTCTTCTGTTTCGTCGGTTATTTGTTCCGAAATATAGCCGACGAAAATGTCAATTTCGTCGGAATATATTAATATTTTAATATATATTAATTAGTTATAGCCGACGAAATAATGTCATTTTCGTCGGCTATAACAGTTATAGCCGACGAAATTTGGCGAAAATCGCCGGCTATAGCAGTGATAGCCGACGAAATAATGTCAATTTCGTCGGTTGTTCTTACATTTTGGGGAAAAAAAAATTAAATTAATTTCTAAATTACCATTCCAAGCAACCTGCAATTCACAATGACAATCCAACAAGAAACACGTTTTTCATTAATTATTTAATTTGTTCCATCCCTAAACCCTAAACCCTAATCCTGGCCACCATCCTGCTGTCCATCATGCTCGTCATCCTGCTGAATGAACTCGGGAGCTCTCGGCATTCGATGTTCATCTAACGGCTCAAACGGGGGCGGGGGTTCAAGGCCTTGTTGTTGTGCCGCGAACATAGCATACAACCAGTTTTGTTGGCCGGCGTAGTTCTGTCGCCGAATTCTCTCGCATTCAGCATGCCAACGCTCCATTTCCATATGATACTGCTGTGTTCTCTGGAACTGGGCCGCCAATCTTGTATTTTCTTCTGCCAATCTCTGCATTTCCCCCTTCATCTGTTGGGTGTCCCCGCCTCCCCTCTTTTGAGCTCCCTTAGTGGTCTTCAGGACCCCTATTCCAGAACTTCCCAAACCCCGGCAGTAGTAGTCGTTTGACCGTTGTGGGAAGGCTGCGTCGAATATCCTCGCTGCAGTTTGGACATTCGATCGGTCGACCTGGCTCAGGGCTTCTTACAAATCTTCCTCTGAAATGTTCGGTTGTGTCTCCCGAACTACTTCCTGCAACACTTCTTCTTCGGCCCGGTTCACCCTCTCCTAATTGAACGGGAAAAAAAAAATTTAATATTCTAACAAATATATAATTAAGTAAAATTAATAATTAAAATTTTAAAATCGTAATCAACGACTTACAAGCTCTTATGTCGCTAATGGATAAGCCTTCTTGAACGTCTCTACGTACGGGTTGCTTAAAGGATGATCTCTAAGCGCGCATCCTCCTGATATTGTGAAAATGGCCTAGAACCACCATGATGGGGGGTTGTGTTACGGCGGCGGTTCGCAGAGTTTATCCGAGACCGTTCCTTCAAAAAAATAATAAAATATTAGAAAAATGCATAAAAAAATATTAGTGTAATAATTATAAAATAATTAAACTAATAATTAAAATATTAACAAAATAAACATTTATAGTTAAGTTTAGTATTTACCTGCATAACTGGGTTGTTGAAGTCTACTGTCTTCAACCAACGCCACTCGTACTCCCTGAACATGAACTCTCTTGGAGTACCCATACGACCATGTTTGTCGTATTCGGTAAAGTGGGTACGGAGCTCGTTCTTCCACTCTTTGAACGTACGGAAAAAACAAAAGTGCATTAGAAATATTATTAATATCATAAAATATTTCAAATTATAAGATGAGGAATTCCCAACGTACCTCGAGTTCTGCATCGCGTACGCCCAAGCCTGCTTGTGTTCAGCAATCTCGAAGTATGCCTGAAAGATAATATTTTATTAGTTTTAAAATTATAACAATACCGAAAATTATTAAATATTACGATAAAGAAATTAAGTTTTTTAAATTACTCACCGACGCCGCGTTGTTGACCTCCCTCTTGATCTCTTCCGGCACATCAACCCACCGTGTCCACAACATAGAGACTCTATCCCTAATTAGTGCTCCCACGCAACCCTCGTAATCGCGGCGTTTTTTCCCCTGAACATCTTGATTAGGGGGTTCGTTGATATGGATCCTCCTTCTGGTCTCAACAGTTTTCATGAGCGTATCAAAACATATGACACCTCTCGTATTCCTGCTTGAACTGCTAGCGGCGGTCCCTATCACATAAACGACGATTGGTTAATAAAATTAAATATTAGTGCGTTAATTTTAATAAAACATTTAATTAACAAAATCAAATGTTACCTGAACTCGATGACCCGTCTGTCGACTTTCCTTTTAATCTCGCCGAAATCAGAAGCTCAGGTCTCTCAAATGGCTCATGATGGTATGCCTCTGCAACACTCACGTACTGAGGCCTAGCAGGCCATATGGGCACACCACGCTCGGCGACCTCGGGTATGGCAGGAATGTTGTATGGCAGGTATAGCTGATTAGGGAGAGTAGGCCCCTCAGTAGAGTCAGCAGCAGACGGCGCAGGACTCGTCATCGGCTCCCTATAAACCTCAGGCATACGGACCTGATGAACGTCTGGAGCTATGTCGTCCTGATCGAAATAGCTACGTACTACATCTCGGAGGATCTGGCCAGAGAGGGGGACATGAACTACTCGACGGCCGCCCCGCCGATAAAAGGGTCTGGTGCCGGTTGCTCACACTCCTCCGCGGCTGGGATGAATCGATCCTCTGAGGCTGGCTGGTGGTTCTCTCAGGCTGGCTAGGGGTCCTCTCGGAGTCTCCAGATCCGCCAGAACTTCCAGAACCCCTAGATCTGGAACGACGGCCTCCGAATAACTGTCTAAATGCATCGACCATCTGGAAACAAATAAATTAATACATTAATTAATATTAAATTATATTACATTAAATAACAAATTCTAATTAATATAATAACCAATAATACTAACATATTTTAAAACATACTAACAAATTAATATTTATAATTTAACTAATTTTAAATAATACTAACCATTAACATAAATATAACCATTTATATACAAATATAACTATATTTCATCATTAACATATATATATACATACAAATAACCATTTATATAATTAGGCTACCAATTTATATATATAATTAATTTAACAATTTATATGTAACAATTAAAATATACATTAACATATATATATATATATATATATATATATATATATATATATATATATATATATATATATATATATATATACAAATATGTGTATATATTAACAAATATATAACAATTTATATAATTAATCTACAAATTTATATATATAATTAATCTAACAATTTATATATAACCAATATTATATATAACAATTTAACACACACTTAAATATCTAAATTATATACCTAAATTATACAATTAAAATAAATTACAAATAAAAATAAAAAATTACCTAGCTAGCCGGAGGAGAAGGAGGAGGAGGAGGAGGAGGAGGAGGGGAAGGAGGAGGAGGAGGCCGGAAGAGGAGGGGAAGGAGGAGGAGGAGGCCGGAGGAGGAGGAGAAGGAGGAGGAGGAGGAGAATGAGAGTTTTGGGGGGGATGTTTTAGGGTTTAGGAGAGAAAAAGTCGGGCTGCTGCGACTTTCAGCTTTTATAGCAGAGAGAATAGCCGACGATTTAAAAGATTTCGTCGGCTATTCTTTGAATATCGTCGACTATACTTTGGAAGATCAACAGCCATCGGATCTGAGCCATTCAACGGCGGACAATAAAAAGGCGCGGATCGCAGAGAGAATAGCCGACGATTTACAAGATTTCGTCGGCTATGCTTTGAATGTCGTCGGCTTTTCTTTGAAATCGTCGGCTATACTTTGGAAGATCAACAGCCGTCGGATCTGAGCCATCCAACGGCAGACAATAAAAAGGCGCGGACCGCAGAGAGAATAGCCGACGATTTACAAGATTTCGTCGGCTATACTTTGAATGTCGTCGGCTATACTTTGGAAGGTCAAACCACTAAGTCAAACCTCTAAAGGCATAAAAAACGAAATTAGTCTAGTTAAACTACGGTTTCTGGCCTGACCTTTAACAGATAATAGTTTCAAACCGATGAGACGCAACTAATCATATAAAAATTTTACAAAATTGATTTAACGAACGTCAGGCTACCCATAGGAAAACGAAAGTAAAAAACAGTTAACCGCAACATTCGGCACACAGATTTTATCAGAACCTTGTCATTTTTCAACCGTAGACGTATTTCATTATTTCGGTCATATCTTATTTCACAACATTTTTGCATTTGAAGAGTTTGCGTATAGTAACTATTTGAAACTATACATTCACTCAAACACTTAGTAAACAAGTTAAGGAACATTAGTGCATATGTTCTGATTTTGAATCTAAAAGTTTAGAAAATCTATTACAACCGTCAGATATCACCGTTAAGATTAAATACATGTATGGAAAAAATCCAACTTCAGCTGACAACGTTAAAGGCTCGATCGGAACGGTCAACCGGGTAAGTCAAACCTCTAAACGCTTAGAAACGGAAATTGGACTGTCTAAATGACGGTTTCTGGCCTGACCTTCAACAGATAATAGTTTCAAATCGATGAGACGCAACTAATCATATAAAATTTTACAAAATTGATTTAACGAACGTCAGGCTACGCATAGGAAAACGAAAGTAAAAAACAGTTAACCGCAACATTCGGCACACAGATTTTATCACAACCTTGTCATTTTTCAACCGTAAACGTATTTCATTATTTCGGTTATATCTTATTTCACAACATTTTTGCATTTGAAGAGTCTACGTATAGTAACTATTTGAAACTATACATTCACTCAAACACTTAGTAAACAAGTTAAGGAACATTAGTGCGTATGTTCTGATTTTGAATCTAAAAGTTTAGAAAATCTATTCCAACCGTCAGATATCACCGTTAAGATTAAATACATGTATGGAAAAATCCAACTTCAGCTGACAACGTTAAAGGCTCGATCGGAACTGTCAACCGGGTAAGTCAAACCTCTAAACGCTTAGAAATGGTAATTGGACTGTCTAAATGACGTTTTTTTGCCTAACCTTCAACAGATAATAATTTCAAATCGATGAGAGGCAACTAATCGTATAAAAATTTTCCTCAAAATATTTACCGAAGGTAACGCTACCATTAGGGAAACGAAGGAATAAAACCTTTGACCGCATCTTTCGACACTCAGATTTTATCGGAATTTTGTCATTTTTCAACCGTATACGTATTTTATCATTTTGGTCATATCTTATTTAACGACTTTTTTCTGTTTGAAAGATGAAGCAATGGTTTATCGTTAGTGATAGAAAATGGAATCTGGTCATTTTTTATTTTTTGTTTTTTTAAATCATAGCCGACGAGAGACCTCGTACTCGTCGGCTATTCTTTTGTCGTTTTCTGTCTAAAATAAAATATGTATTTTTCAATATAGTTATGGCCGACGAAATAATGCATTTTTCGTCGGCTATTATGAGTATAGCCGACGAAATAACGTGTTTTTCGTCGGCTATTATATGAAAAAGGTAAAAAAAAATCAGTAGGTTTACACCTCTCGTATTCCTATTTCCTGTTCATATATAACTAAAATTGAACATCAAGAAAACAGAAACCCAGCAGTCAACATATTTCAAATTTTTTTTTGAAGGGGTTTGGAACCCATCCTAGCTGGGAGGCTCATCCCTACGCCCGTTCATTAGAAATTAGTGGATTACAAATGAAAGGATTACATCTTTGAGGATACTTCGGACCTTACGGTGATTGGTAGGATTACGATGACCCTCCTCCAACAACGAAGAAGTGTACTGTAGATATTCATCCACTTGCCTGATAGTCGATTTTGTCTCGACTTTAATCCTCATTACCTCCATCACACTTTCAAGAACTGTCTTCTCAGAATTTGAAGACACAGGGGTCTGTTGCAATGCAATCAGTTTGTTGTACTTGTCAAAGGCAGCAGTGTTGACAACTTGTGGGAACGGCTGCACCGGGTCATGCATATATTGTTCCCCACGTACACCGCTTTCAAAAGGAAACACGTCGTTGACGAATGTCATTGTTGGATTATTGGATGTACTACTACTGCCCGCCTAAAAAAACTGCCCATGATCATGCGATCCATCTAATGATGGCTCACCGTGATATATCCAACGTGTGTATTTCGGCCAAAACCCATTACTCTTTAGGTGCTCCCATACTGTCCTAATCGGAAATCGACACATATCACTGCGACACCTACATTTATTGCACGGGCAATAATGGTATTCATTCCCGTTTGCATTTTCCTCGACGAACTGCAAAAAATTCACAACTCCTGTAGTGTATCGTCGGTCATGCCTTGGAAGCGAAATCCAACTCTTATCCGGATCCATATATAGCCTGAAAATAATATATATATATATATATATATATATATATATAACTTTAATTAATAAGAAATTAATTAACACATACATATACATATATATATATATATATATATATATAAATCCTTAATAATTAATTACATTACAATATATATATTATTATCAACATCAACTCATATATATATATATATATATATATATATATATATATATATATATATATACCATTAACAACCATTATTTAAGTTACATTATATATCAACCATTATTTAAGTTAATTACACTATCAACAACCATTAATTAACATATATATATATATATATATATATATATATATATAATTAAACTTCACACACATGCACACACACACACACACATATATATATATATATATATATTTTAACACTAATTAAAATAACATCAAATTAAAACACATAATTAAACTCTAACTTAAAATCAACTCAACTACAACTCAAAATCAACATATATACATACATTCTAACACTAAAACAACAACAAAACAAAAAATCACTTACTAAATCAAAATCACTAAAACTCAAAATCAACTCAACTAAAACTCAAAATCAACTCAACTAAAACTCAAAATCAACATATATACACATATACGTACCTATATATAGCTCCACAATGTAAGAGAGGACGGATTTCAACAATACCCACAGATTTTTCACTCTTTCTCCCGTTTTTTTTCGTTTTTTTTAAATGAGCAGCTGCTGTCTAGATCTGAAAATATATACACTTATAGCCGACGAAAATGTCAATTTCGTCGGCCAAAATTTCAAAAGTTTTCGTCGGCTAATGTTTCAGAGAAAGGCCGACGAAAATCCAAATCGTCGACTGAAATATGAATATAGCCGACGATTTTTGTTTATACCAACGAAAAAGAAGTATCGTCGGCTATGGTTAAACTATGGCCGACAATTTTGTTTTTCCACCGACGAAAAATAAAATCGTCGGCTATTCGTTGGAATTACCGACGAAAATTTTAATTCCTCGGCCGTTTTATTTAATTTCGTCAGGAAAAACTTTTTTTCTGGTACTGCGTGTCCACCATTATTTACCTAAGAAAATAATTTGAGAGCAGATCGCATACATGGTTTGGTTTCTATTTTTGGGTGGTCGGCCGGACTTGATGTCTTGATTGATTTGTCGTCGATGTTTCTTTAGTTAATGAAGAGAATATATTTTTCCCCCAATCTAAGTTTTTGTTTCGATCTCAAAAACTATCTAAAAGAGAATACATGCATATATCATATATGAAGGGGCAAAATGAGGTGAAAGCTTATACTTGGATCTCTTCTATAAATGTAGGAATCTAAGACATGTTAGACTCGGTCAAGACGGTGAAAGGGTCAATTGACCCTTCTCATGCTCATGTAGCTACGCTACTGGATGGGTGCACATAGTAGTATGCTTGTGTGAGAGGTGTGCTACTATTGTGAGCTTTATATAATTAATGGCTTTTCTAACAACCTTTTGGACAAGTCTTTATTGTAATGTTGGCTAAAATCAGTAAAATGCCTAATTTTTTTTTTTTTAGTGAACCTCAATAAATGAGGATATTTATTCAAAAGAAAAAAGAAAAAAGGAAAAAAAATACAACCACGAGGGGTGGACATGAACCTTACCCCAAAGAGAACACAAAACATGAGACACAAGAGCAAAACCTCATATTTACATGAACGATAGACAAACAATTGGCAAAAACGAAAATTTGGAAAACCTAACCAATCTCAATGACAAAAAGAAGTGATAAATGAGGGAGGTAAATCCGATCCGCCTGTTGACACTACCAGATCTGAGTGAATAGCCGACAAAAAAAATTTCGTCGGCTATACCTTCTACCGACGAAACTTTCGTCGGCTATAATTCGTCGGAAAAACCCCGTCGGCTATACCAATGGCCGACGAAAAAAACCAATTCGTCGCCTATAGTAGAGTATGGCCGACGAACTTACCGACGAAAATATTTTTTGTCGGCCAAATCAGGGAGAAATTTCCGACGAATTTCGTCGGGTATTTTCGAGTATGGCCGACGAAATTCATTAAGTATAGCCGACGAAATTCGTCGGCTATTGGGTTTGAACAATAACCGACGATTTTATAAATTTTCGTCGGCTATTTCGTCGAAATATATTAATATTTAATAGGCATTAATTAGTTATAGCCGACGAAATAATGAAATTTTCGTCGGCTATATAACTTATAGCCGAAAAAATTGGTAAAATTCGTCGGCTATAGTTATTATAGCCGACGAAATAATGCAAAAATCGTCGGCTATTCTTACATTTGGTGAAAAAAAATTAAATTATTTTCTAAATTACCATTCCAAGCAACCTGCAAATTACAAAGACAGTCCATACATTAGCACCAACAAGAAACACGTCTAAATGAATTATTATTTAATTCGTTCCAATATACATAACATATAACGTAACCCTACTAATCATCAGCTAAACCACTAAAGTCCACCACGTCATCTCCAGCATCCTGCTCTCCATCATGCTCGTCATCCACGGGAGGTTGAGGCATTGGAGGTTCAACTAACGGCTGAAACGGGGGCGGGGATTCAAGGTTTTGTTGTTGTGCCGCGAACATATCCATCCACCACTGTTGTTGGCCGGCGTAGTTGTGTTGCCGAATTCTCTCGCATTCAGCATACCAACTGGACAGATCGAAATAATACTGCTGTGTTCTGCGGTGTCGCTCCTGTGATCTTGTTCCTCCTGTGATCTCTGGAACTCGGCCGCCAACCTTGCATTTTCTTCTGCCAATCGCTGCACTTCCCCCCTCATCTGTTGGCTCTCCCCGCCTCCCTTCTTTTGACCTCCCTTAGTGGTCTTCAGAAGCCCTAGTCCAGAACTTCCCAAACCCCGGCAGTAGTAGTTGTTTGACTGGTTTGGGAAGGCTGCGTCGAACATCCTCGCGGCCGTTTGGACATTGGACCGGTCGACCTGGCGCAGGACTTCTTCCAGAGCTGCCTCTGAAATGTTCGGTTGTGTCTCCCGAACTACTTGCTGGAACACCTCTTCTTCGGCCCGGTTGACCCTCTCCTAATTGGACTGGAAAAAAAAGAATTAATATTCTAACAAATATATAATTAAGTAAAATTGATAATTAAAATTTTAAAACCGTAATGAACGACTTACGAACTGTTCTGTCGCTTGTGGATAAGCGAACGTCTCCACCTACGGGTTGCTATCAGGATGATCTCTAAGCGCCTCCTCCTGATATTGTGCAAACGGCCTAGAACCAGCATGATAGGGGGTTGTGTTGCGGCGGCGGTTCGCAGAGTTTATGCGAGACCGTTCCTTCAAACAAATAATAAAATATTAGAAAAATACATAAAAAAATATTAGTGTAATAATTATAAAATAATTAAACTAATAATTAAAATTTTAACAAAATAAACATTTGTAGTGAAGTTTAGTATTTACCTGCATAACTGGGTTGTTGAAGTCTACTATCTTCAACCAACGCCACTCGTACTCCCTGAACATGAACTCTCTGGGAGTACCCATACGACCACGGTTGTCGTATTCGTTATAGTGGGAACGGAGCTCGTTCTTCCACTCTTTGAACCTACGAAAAAAATAAAAGTGCATTAGAAATATTATTAATATCATAAAATATTAAGAATTATAAGATGGTCAGGGATTCCCAACGTACCTCGAGTTCTGCACGGTGTCCGCCCAATCCCGCTTGTGTTCGGCAATCTCGAAGAATGTCTAAAAAATAATATTTTTATTAGTTTGACAATTGTAATAATACCGAAAATTATTAAATATTACGATAAATAAATTAAATTTTTTAAATTACTCACCGACGCGGCGTTGTTCACCTCCCTCTTTATCTCTTCGAGCACATCAGCCCACCGGGTCCACAACATAGGGACTCTGTCCCTAATCAGTGCCCCAACGCAACCCGAGTAGTCGCGTTTTTTCTTCCCCTGAACCTCCTGATTAGGAGGTTCGTTGATCTGAATCCTCCCGCTGCGCTCAACAGTTCTCCTGAGCGTGTCAAAACATATGACACCTCTCGTATTCCTCCGTGAACTGCTAGCGGCTGTTCCTATCACAAAAACGACGATTGGTTAATAAAATTAAATATTAGTGCGTTAATTTTAATAAAACATTTAATTAATAAAATCAAATGTTACCTGAACTGGATGACTCGTCTGTCGACTTTCCTTTTCTCCTCGCCGAAATAAGGTGGTCAGGGTTCTCAAATGGCTGCTGCTGGTATACCTCCGCAGCACTCACGTACTGAGGCATATCAGGCCATATGGGCACACCCTGATAGTCGACCTCCGGTATCGCCGGAATGTTGTACGGGAGGTAGAGCTGGTTTGGGAGAGTAGGAGCCTCAGTCGAGTCGGCAGCAGACGTCGTCGGACTCCTCATTGGCTCCCGATGAACGTCAGGCATACGAACCTGAGGAACGTCTGCAGCTATCTCGTCCTGAAATAGCTGCCGACTGAACCTCGGAGCATCTGGCCCGACAGGCGGAAGTGAACTGCTCGACGGCCGCCCCGCCTGGAGAAGGGTCTGGTGCCGAGAACTCACACTCCTCCGCGGCTGGGATGAATCCACAGTCCTCCGCGGCTGGGAGGAATCCACACTCCTCCGCGGCTGGCTAAGGGTCCTGTCGGAGTCTGCGGAACCGGCGGAACTTCCAGAACCTCTCGATCTGGAACGACGGCCTCCGAAGAACTTTCTGACTGCATCGGCCATCTGCAGCCGCGGCCATTTTAAATAATACTAACCATTAACCTAAATATAACTATTTATATACAAATATAACTATATTTCTTTATTAATATATATATATATATATATATATATATATATATATATATAATTAGACTACTAATTTATATATATAATTAATTTAACAATTTATATAACAAATATATAACAATTTATATAATTAAAATTAAATATATAACAAATTATTTACCTAAATTATAACAAATATAATTAATTTCTTAACAAATATATAACAATTTATATAATTAAAATTAAATATAATTAAGCTATATATATAATTAAGCTAAATTATACAATTAAGTTACCAATTTATATAATTAAACAACTAATTTATACGTAGAAATTATACAATTACATCTAAATTATATAATTAAAATAAATTTTAAAAAAAATTTCCTAAATTAACATAAATACCTAAAAATTACCTAAATTAACATAAATACCTAAAAATTACCTAAATTAACCTAAATACTTAAAAATTACCTAAATTATTATAAGTACCTAAATTATACCTAAATTAACATAAATACCTAAATTAACAATTACATCTAAATAAATAAATTTACATAAATAATTAAATAAATTATATCTAAATTAACATAAATAAATTAACCTAAATTAACATATTTAAATTAAAATAATTTAAAAAAAAAAAAAAAAAAAAAGGTTACCGGATCGGATGGAGGAGGAGGAGGAGGAGAGTGGCCGGCCGGATCGGATGGAGGAGGAGGAGGCGCAGAGCGGCGGTGCGACACAATTTGAATTGCTGCGGAGGTGTACGGAGGAGGAGAACGGAAGAAAAATGCAGAAAATAGAGGCTAGGGTTCGGCAGTTTCAGACTTATACCCGATAGAATAGCCGACGATTAAAAAAGATTTCGTCAGCTATTATTTACTATAGCCGACGAAATCTTTAACATCGTCGGCTATTCTTTGAATGTCGTCGGCTATACTTTAGGCGCTCAGCAGCCGTCCGATCTCCCCCATCTAACGGCGGACAATGAAAATGCGCGGATCGCAAGAGTTTAGCCGACGAAATTAAATATTTCGTCGGCTATTCTTTGGACAATCAGCAGCCGTTGGATCTGAGCCATCCAACGGCGGACAATAAGCGGATCACAAGAGTTTAGCCGACGAAATAGACTTTTCGTCGGCTAAACCTTTGGTCAAACAGCGAAGTCAAACCTCTAAACGCTTTAAAACGGAAATTGGCCTGTCTAAATGACGTTTTTTTGCCTGATCTTCAACAGAGAATAGTTTCAAATCGATGAGACGCGACTAATCGTATAAAAATTTTCCTCAAAATATTTACCAACCGTCAGGCTACCCATAGGAAAACGGAAGTAAAAAACAGTTAACCGCAACATTCGGCACACAGATTTTGTCGGAATCTTCTCATTTTTCAACCGTAGACGTATTTCAATATTTCGGTCATATCTTATTTCACGACACATTTGCATTTGAAGAGTCTACGTATAGTAACTATTTGAAACTATACATTCACTTAAACACTTAGTAAACAAGTTAAGGAACATTAGTGCATATGTTCCGATTTTGAATCTAAAAGTTTGAAAAATCTATTCCAACCGTCAGATATCA
This sequence comes from Potentilla sterilis, assembly GCA_963682095.1. Lineage (NCBI taxonomy): Eukaryota > Viridiplantae > Streptophyta > Magnoliopsida > Rosales > Rosaceae > Potentilla > Potentilla sterilis. Next base: position 47,936,817 of record OY821758.1, on the reverse strand, counting down.
CCGTTAAGATTAAATACATGTATGAAAAAAAATCCAACTACATCTGACAACGTTAAAGGCTCGATCGGGACGGTCAAACAGCGAAGTCAAACCTCTAAACGCTTTAAAACGTAAATTGGCCTGTCTAAATGACGTTTTTTGGCCTGATCTTCAACAGAGAATAGTTTCAAATCGATGAGACGCGACTAATCGTATAAAAATTTTCCTCAAAATATTTACCGACCGTCAGGCTACCCATAGGAAAACGGAAGTAAAAAACAGTTAACCGCAACATTCGGCACACAGATTTTGTCGGAATCTTCTCATTTTTCAACCGTAGACGTATTTCAATATTTCGGTCATATCTTATTTCACGACACATTTGCATCTGAAGGATGAAGCAATGGTTTGTCGATAGTGATAGAAAATGGAAGCTGCTGTTTTTTTGTTTTTTTTTTTAATCATAGCCGACGAAATCAAACCTAGTACTCGTCAGCTATTCTTTTGTCGTTTTCTGTAAAAAAAAATATTTATTTTTCAATAAATTTATGGCCAACGAAATAATGAATTTTTCGTCGGCTATTGTGATAATGGCCGACAAAATAATGAATGTTTCGTCATTCTATGAATAGCCGACGAAATAATGCATTTTTCATTGGCTATTCTGTGAAAAAAATAAAAAAAATCTGTGGTGTTACACCTCCTGTATGCCTATGTCCTGTTCATATATAACCAAAATTGAACATAAAAAAACAGAAACCCAACAGTCAACATATTTCAAAAAAAGTTTTAAGGGGTTTGGAACCCAGCCTAGCTGGGAGGCTCATCCCCACGCCCGTTTATTAGAAATGATCGAGTGGATTACAAATGAAAGGATTACATCATCTAAATTACTTAATCCGTCGGATTGTAATCGGAATCATCAGATGAGTCTTCTTCGGTTTCTGAATTGCTCGATAGGGGTAATCTATGTCGTTCCTCACCACTAGAGTCCTCGTTAGTTTCTTCATTTGGATCAACATCAGCAAGCAGTGGCTCTTCACGTCGAATTCGCACCGGCGTGTCTAGGCGAATAAAAGAGGAGTCAAGAATATCGTTTGAGTTGGGCTCTTGATACGCGGTGCCCCCTTCCTCGTTCTCTTCAGCCACTCCAAGTGTAGACGCTCGGTAAATGTTGCGATGGTGGATAGTGTTGACTACTTTCCACGGGTCATTCTTGGCGAGATCATCAAGATAAAACACTTGTTTCACCCATGTGGCTAAAACGAACGGGTCGTCTTCATACCATGATGTACTAGTGTTCACAGAAGTTATGCCGTATTGATCGGTTTTCATGCTCTGCGGCCGTGTTCTTCGGTTCCATCAAATGCGGCGGACTCGTAACGCCAGTGGTGATCCGCCGGAAGGAACACACGATGACCCATTCGGCATATCTTGTTGCAATGAGGGGTGCTCCCATAATCGCTGAGGCACTCTGGACAAGCCTTGTATCCCCTAACAACGCTGCCCGACAACATCCCATAAGCAGGAAAATCACTGATGGTACCAATAACCATGGCATGCATGTGGAACGTCTCCTGCTTGTACTTGTCAAAAGTGGGATGACTAACGTCCCACAATACCTTAATCTCTTCAATCAATGGTCTCATATACACATCGAGACATTTCCCTGGGTAACCAGGCCCCGGAATCAACAACGTCAACATATTATATTCCTTCTTCATGCACATCCACGGAGGAAGGTTGTAAGGTACCAAAACCACCGGCCATATACTGTATGAAAGACTCATGGTGCCGAAAGGGTTGAACCCGTCGGTTGACAGCCCGAGCCTGACGTTTCTGACATCTGACGCAAAATGAGGAAACTCATTGTTTATATGCTTCCAAGCCGCTCCGTCAGAGATGTGTGTCATGATATCTGCGTCTCCCGCGTCCCGCTCACCGTGCCACCTCATAGCTTTTGCGGTGGTTTCTGACATGTACAACCGCTCAAGCCTATCTCTCAACGGAAAATACCGAAGCACTTTCACAGGTTTCCTATTGCCTGCTCCCGTCAACTTATATCGGTCAGACTGACATATCGGACATGCGTCAAGGCTAGCAAGGTCATTCCCTTCTGCATCTTTACCCCAGAAGAGAACACAGTCAAATGCGCATGCATGGATCTTAATGTAGGAAAGCCCTAGATCTTTGAGGATACTTCGGACCTTACGGTGATTGGTAGGATTACGATGACCCTCCTCCAACAACGAAGAAGTGTACTGTAGATATTCATCCACTTGCCTGATGCTCGATTTTGCCTCGACTTTAATCCTCATTACCTCCATCACACTTTCAAGAACTGTCTTCTCAGAACTTGAAGACACAGGGGTCTGTTGCAATGCAATCAGTTTGTTGTACTTGTCAAAGGCAGCAGTGTTGACAACTTGTGGGAACGGCTGCACCGGGTCATGCATATATTGTTCCCCACGTACACCGCTTTCAAAAGGAAACACGTCGTTGACGAATGCCATTGTTGGATCGTTGGATGTACTACTACTGCCCGCCTCAAAAAACTGCCCATGATCATGCGATCCATCTAATGATGGCTCACCGTGATATATCCAACGTTTGTACTTCGGCCAAAACCCATTACTCTTTAGGTGCTCCCATACTGTCCTAATCGGAAATCGACACATATCACTGCGACACTTACATTTCTTGCACGGGCAATAATGGTATTCACTCCCGTTTGCATTTTCCTCGACGAACTGCAAAAAATCCACAACTCCTGTAGTGTATCGTCGGTCATGCCTTGGAAGCGAAATCCAACTCTTATCTGGATCCATATATAGCCTGATAATAATATATATGTATAACTTTAATTAATAATAAATTAATTAACACATATATATTACAATATATATTATTATCAACATCAACTCATATATATATATATATATATATATATACTATTAATTAACAACCATTATTTAAGTTCATTACACTAGCTATCAACAACCATTAATTAACATATTTATATATATTTTAACACTAATTAAAATAACATTAAATTAAAACACATAATTATACTCTAACTGAAAATCAACTCAACTACAACTCAAAATCAACATATATACATACATTCTAACACTAAAACAACAACAAAACAAAAAATCACTTACTATATCAAAATCACTAAAACTCAAAATCAGCTCAACTAAAACTCAAAATCAACATATATACACATATACGTACCTATATATAGCTCCACAATGTAAGAGAGGACGGATTTCAACAATACCCACAGATTTTTCACTCTTTCTCCCGTTTTTTTTCGATTTTTTTTTAATGAGCAGCTTCTGTCCAGATCTGAAAATATAAAGACTTATAGCCGACGAAAATTCAAATTTCGTCGGCCAAACTTTCTAAAGTTTTCGTCGGCTATACTTTAAGAGAAAGGCCGACGAAAATTCAAATCGTCGGCCATTCTAGGGGTATAGCCGACGAAAAATATTTTTTAGTGACGAAAGAAAAAATCGTCGGCCATTCTTGGGGAATAACCGACGATTTTTTATTTTTACCGACGAAAGACAATATCGTCGGCCATTCTTGGGAATAGCCGACGAAAAAACTATGTCGTCGGCCGTTTTTTTTTTTTCGTTGGTAATACTGTTTTTTCTGGTAGTGTGAGTTCATGCCATGATACGCGAAAGCATCCTCAACTTGGTTGCCTTCACGAAAAATATGGGATGAAGCTAAAATGCCTAATCAGTTACAATTTTTTACTTAAAATAAATAAATAAATAAATAAAAATCTCCAAATCACAGGTCCTAATACATATTATATTATTGTTTAGGACAAGCGGCTTATATATTACATGCATCTACTTTGGAAATCATTTGTGCTAGTGTGACAGATGACTGGAGCTCTTGTACATTACAAACACTAACTTAGCTACTTACACTCTTACAGACATGATGTACTTTGAATGCTAGGATAGCTTCCATGCTTTACCCTGCTTCATACTGAATTTCTTTAGCCTTCCAAAGAACATGACAAGAATGACAATGAACTGTCCTTCAGTACTAAATCTTCCAGCCAATCCATACCATGCGTCTTTACAATCAGCCTCAGAATTCAGTCGACGTTTGCAACTGTAGCCAGTCGAAAACGCAACATTTCCATAGGCACTGCAAATTATATGCACAATTTTAACTTAATGTCAAATCTTTTTTTTACTAGGGTATTCGAATGTTAATAAGCCATCAAAATCTTATAAAAGGATATCAGATGCAATTGTATATGTATATGTTCGATTCGCACCTCACTACTTCTGTGACAACATTCAACACATTGAAATTGAGAGGATCTTCCTTCATCTTTTGTTTCTCTGCGATGCAAATGAGTATGACAAAGATGGTTAAATAAGAGAGCTGTGAGAATATCAGAGATTCCACCAAAATTTTTCTTGGATTTCGAATTTCTTCTTTCTCTGAAGCATCACCTTCTTGACAACCACCAATTGCCGGATCAAATGTAGTATACGGTGGAAGATACCTACATTTGAATACATCAAATAATCCAGTATGAGATTCTCTCGATCAGATGCGCTAGCGCCACACTAAGATCTTCAGGTTAGTTACTGGTTTAGTTAACGTTTGAAAAATAATATCAAGACTTTTTGTCTCTTACTATGTTGAAATTTTAACATATATATAGGGATATATTATAATTTGGAAAACGTAAAGTTGGTAATAACCGAAAGAGCAACTCACATCATCAAGACAAATAGCACCAAGATTGCAGGAGAGATGATGGAGAGATCAACAACAGATTCACCAGTATGCCTGGAATTCACTGTTTGAAACAATGACGCCACGAATTTCCGATAGCCACTCAAACCATCGATCCATGGCTTCAGATCTCCACTCCATGGCACAAAATAGTATCAGCTGAACTGCTATGAACCCCAGGACAGTGACAAGTAGAAGAACAGAACGAAGACCAGATATCATATGACTGTAACCTAATTCATTAGAGTTCTTCAACATGTAACTGAACTCCACCCTCCTGGTGATTTTCTCCAAACCCCAGATCAGAAATCGAAGGAACACCGGATATAAGGTGTTTCCGAGAAGGATTAGAGGAATTAGAAGAAGTAGAAGCCCAGAATTGTTCTTGAAAACAATCATATTCTCGTTGGTGGGGATGAAACCACAGTTTGTGAAGGTGGAAACTGTGGTGAAAACAGCGAAGGTTAGGATTTGAATGCCTTTGTTTTTGAGTATTTGTCTTGCACTTGGAACAAGGGTTATGTACAATGAAATTAAACTGGAACCACCTATATGAACCACTAGAAGATAACCTAAAACCACATAGGCCAGACACCTAATAGAGTTGTACTTGATAGTAGTACTTCCCTCGTCGAAGGTTTTTTGAACATTATGAACATTAGGTTTCTGCTCATCACCCTCTGACTGTGAAAGGGTGGCCAAACCTAACTCGATACGATCAAAGGAGGTCTTATTAGAGGAGTTGAGTTCTACATCAACTTTGTTATCATGAAATTTGGCAATCTTGGACTTCGCTATTTGAAGTCCAAGCATGGAAGTGAAAACCTCACCACCCAGTAGCATCAAAATGGTCATAATGATGAGTTGGGTGTTTGAAAATACCTCCATTTCTACAGTTGACATGCTTGATACCGTTGCGGAAGACACAGACGTGAAGAACAAATCAAAGTCCTTGGGCTTAAAGGAAGTTCTAGTTCCTGGTTTTGTGACCCTCAAAGCTAAATAACCCAGGAAAGAGACCGTTAAAAAGTAACTAAGCTCGAAAATGAAAGGACTGAAGAGGAAGAGTATGAAACGAAACAGTGAACGAAGTAGACCTCTACAAGAAGATTGGCGGAGGCAAGGGAGTTTGTGGATGCATGAAATGCTCTCCAATTTCCTACGAGGAACAGAAAAGTTGTCCATCTTTCTGGTAGGAGAGAATGTCCTGCCATAGTTCAAGTGGTGTGGGATTTATATATGGTGGAGCACTCGATCGGTCTATTTCAAGCAAGTGGATTTTCCTGTGCATGGCTTATTAGTCACAAAAGCCAATTAGCAATATATAAAAAAATGTGCTTGAAACTGTTTCGATAAGTGACAAGTGACAACAGATTAATTAGGTTTTATATCTGATTTTAATATAGATCTTTTCCACGGAGGTAAATATACAGATCAGGAACATTCTGTCTCACAACTCATGATATCAATGATAGATTCATAGATCTGATGCTTGGGGATTGGAATTGACGTGACCAGTTTTATAGCCAAGGCCTTCGTTTTGCTGCATAACATTTACCGCTCTATCAAACCAAAATGTACGTAATAAAAATCTAGTAGATATCGCATTTCCCAGAACACTGCTACTTATTGGTACCTCAGCCCACATTTACAGACACAATGTTAGGTCCAGACCCCGACCATTTATTGTAGGGATGACCTAATTCCTTCTTCAACGTCAAGTCCATGACTAGCTACAAGCTCCCCAAACTTAACCGGGTCGGCCTGCCTGAACTCAGAAGGGACTCTCAAAACGCACTCGTCTGGAGCAACCCCACCAGCATCGCCCCATGAGTGACACTCCTGAAGAAACGGGACGTGACATCCTCCCCCACCCAAACAAGGTGTACGTCCTCGTACACAGCAACACGTCAGACTATCAGCATCGCGTTGCTCGAGCGATGAAAGGAGGTTCCCCAAGGATCGCCCAACAAAGCTTCGTGCCGGACATGGTTGAAATTACAGGATGGAAATAAATCAAAGAGAAGATTAAGAACAGAACAAGAATAGAGAAACACAGCTTTTAACTATAGTGGAAATCTCATAAGAGATCAAAAACCACTACGAGACTTTTAAGTAGTCTACACTAGAAACTGAATCCACTAAAATCGATCAATTGTTACAGATATCAAGTTGAGATGTTTATCGCAATCTCATTACAAGCATCAACACAGCTAACTTGATAATAAGCAGTAATCAAATAGACTAACTAGTGAAGACAACAACTTGATTAGTTCACCTTTGAAACCAAGCTTTCTACAATCACAAATCACACAAGTGAGAGATGATAGAGGATGCAATTCAAAAGAAGAAATCAAGAAAGATAAGAGTTCACACGAACTTCTGATTAGATATAAAATTGTGCTCACAAAAGCTACACCCTGCATATGCACACAGCCTTCAATATATAGAGAAAACTCCCCCATAAATTACGCCTTAATTGGCTAAGCTGATAAGGCTTAAGATTTCAAACATAAGAGTAAAACCTTATCAATAGGTTAGCAGAATCAATCAAATATCACATAAGGAAACAATAAATATATTTCAAATAACTTCCTTATAGGATAAATAGAAGGAGCATAAACAAAGGAGAAAGAAAAGAAATCAGTTTCTCATTTACAGCAGCTTTGGAAATTACTCAGTACACCCATTGGTCTTTCCTAGTAAGACCAGCAAAGATGCCGGTTGTGTTGAGTTTCAAAAACAGCTGTACCAGCTGCTTACAAACTCCCCCTTTGATGCTCCACACAACCTGCAAAGACAAAGCTGCAGCAAAACAAGCAAAAATATATGCAGAAAAATCTTTGAAGGAGAATGAATCAGTTTCCATCATATTTCTCTTCTCCTTCAAATAAACTTCACAAAACCAGAAATTTAAGCAACAATAAAATCTGATGCTTAAGCATCTTACAACCAAAAAGAGTTCAACAAAATTTAGAAATTGTTCAAAAACAGAAACAAAAACAGGACATGAGCATCAGCAGTCTTTTTCTTTTACTCCCCCATTGTGAGAGCATCATCCCAACCTTTAGTTGCTTTGGCCCCCCAGACTTGAGCAGTAGCAGCAGCCGCAGCCACTTCCTTTTCCTGCTGACGCATGATAGCTTCATCCCATAAATTTGGCTTTGGTGAAGAACTGGAAGGTCCAGGACTGGAAGAGTGCATGGGACTTGGCACAGGAGAAGGAGAGCTTCGTGAAGCAGATACGAGCATATTCTGGATATCCAGAACAACGTCAACAAGGAGACCAATAGTGGAGTTCAACCGATCAAGACGACGTTCCACCTCCAGGAATTTTTGTTCCATTCGATTTCCAGTGAACTCTTGAGAATGATGGAGACGAGTCAGTGCAGCAAGAACATGATCAGGACCATGAAGTTGAGGATTTGCAGGAGGATTGAGAGCACGAAGAGCGTCAAACCGAGGATCCTCCAAGTTGACTGTGTGAGCATTGATGTTTGCTCGCCTCTCAGCATCACGACGACGTTGAAGTTCACCAACACGAGTAGGATAGAATGATCGAGCCATAATCTAAACCTGCACACTTAGAGATAAACGTGAGTTCTGAAAAAGAGAGAATGAAGGAATTGATGATGAGAAACTGTGAACATAGGAGGAGAATTTATAGAGAAGGAAAACCTAGAGTCAGATTCTAGAAGGAAGAGAATACTAAGAGATTCATAATAAATACACTCCTTAAACGAAACAACTTCACAGAAAGGATAGAAAATCAAGGAAAATGCGGAAGCAATGAATATCAGAGAATACCAATTGATTTTCTAACCAAAAAAATTCTATTCTAGACACAGACATAATTAGAGAGAAATTAGCAAGTATCAATTCAGAAAGACAATATGAAATCTCAAGAAAAACCTTAAACCTTGGCAGAAAAACTGAGTTCAAAAACGTCACTCCCCCTTATAACATAACACATTAACAATCTTTTAGGAAGTCACAATTTTGCATCTTGATATAAAATCAAGATCAGACTTTAGAATCAGCCAACAATAAAATCAGATACAGTTTCAGCTTTTCTCTTACCAAGTCGATTAGGTCATAACCAAAATAGTAATTATTTCCCTGAAAGAGATCTGAATTGAATTCTTCTTCTTTATTTCTTTGCAGAACATACAAGCAGACTTAGATCAAAACAAAATCATGTTCGACTACACCACTGCCACGGTTTAAACGATTTCTTGAGAAAATAATATTGAAAGTCTGAACAGATACACAATTAAAGAGTTAGATGAGACACAAGACTCAGTTAATTTACATTGGACAAACTTATCACACCAAGAGCATTTCGAAGAGTCATAAACCTGTCAGCATCAAGAGCTTTTGTAAAGATATCAGCAAGCTGATTTTCAGTTTGAACAAAACTCAATTCCATAATATTTTTCTCAACTAAATCACGAATGAAATGATACCTTAATTCAATGTGTTTAGTTCGAGTGTGTTGAACAGGATTCTTTGAAATGTTGATAGCACTGGTATTATCACAAAACAAAGTGAGAGTACCTTGTTTCAAACCATAGTCCTCAATCATATGCTTCATCCAGAGCATTTGTGTACAACAGCTTCCAGCAGCTATGTACTCAGCTTCAGCAGTGGAAAGAGAGATGCAGAGTTGTTTTTTGCTATGCCAGGCAACTAGATTGTTGCCAACAAAAAAACAGCCTCCAGAAGTGCTGCGTCGATCCTTCATGTTACCTCCCCAATCAGCATCAGAGAAACCAACGATTTCTGCATTTGTATCACGAGAATAAAACACACCACAAGTCAATGTGGTAGAGACATATCTGATAATTCTTTTTACAGCTTCGAGATGTGATTCCCTTGGATCAGCCTGAAACCTTGCACAGACACCAACACTAAAATAGATGTCAGGTCTGCTGGCAGTAAGATATAAAAGACTACCAATCATACTACGATAAAGTGTTTGATCGACATGTTTGCCATCTTTATCCTCAGTTAACTTTAAAGTAGTACTCATTGGAGTGAAAACTGTTCTCTTTTGCTTCATATCGATGCCAAATTTCTTTACTAAGGTTTCTGCATATTTAGTTTGACAAAGAAACATACCAGTATCAAGTTGAGTAACTTGCAATCTAAGAAAATATGTCAGACCACCTACCATAGACATTTCAAACTCAGTTTCCATGACTGTCTGAAATTGTTTAGAGAGCTTTTCACAGGTTGATCCAAAAATGATATCATCAACATAAATTTGTGCAACCACAATATGTTTTTCAAGTTTTCTGATGAAAAGAGTTTTGTCAACAGAACCACGTGAATAACCTTTATCCATGAGATAGCTAGACAATCTGTCATACCAAGCTCTAGGAGCTTGTTTGAGACCATATAAGGCTTTCTGCAATTTATACACATGGTTAGAAAAGTGAGGATCAATAAAACCTTTAGGTTGTTCCACATAGACTTCCTTGTCAATTTTACCATTTAGAAAAGCAGTTTTTACATCCATTTGATGTAAATGAAATTTAAAATGACAAGCAAGGGAAAGGAGCAATCTTACAGACTCCAATCTGGCTACAGGAGCAAAGGTTTCATCATAGTCAAGTCCTTCAACCTGTGAGTAACCCTGAGCAACCAAACGAGCTTTATTCCTTATAATGTTGCCTTTTTCATCACTTTTGTTTCTGTAAACCCACTTGGTTCCAATTATATTGCAATTTTCAGGTCGAGGAACAAGATCCCAAACCTTATGTCTGACAAATTGATTTAATTCCTCTTGCATGGCACAAATCCAATCACTATCTGTCAAAGCCTCAGAGATATTTTTAGGTTCAAGAGAGGACACAAAACCAATATTACTGATAGCTTTAATCTTTACTTTGTTAGTGGTAACAAAACTCAAGAACACATTTGTATCAGTTTCAGCTTTATTTGTTACCTCAGATGATTCAGAAATAGAGGAAGATTGATTTCTGGTTAGAATACCTTTACTAGTACCTCAAATAATATCCTGAGTAGAATGATCTCGCTGTACTTGCTTGAAACCAGGTCTAATTTTAAGATCGTCTCCATAGACATAATCATCATCAGATAGTTCATTTCCATTCTCAGTTTCTTCAACAGAGGATGTAGACTTGCATAAAGGAAAAACATCATCTGAATCTGCAATCTGTCTAACATAGAAATCATCAATTGCAACATTAATACTTTCCACAATGTTTTTAGTTTTTCTGTTGTAGATACGATAAGCTCGACTATCTACAGAATAACCAAGAAAAATTCCAGGATCACTCCTAGAATCAAATTTTGCTAAGTGCTCTCTATCTTTGTAAATGAAGCAAGGGCTGCCAAAAACATGAAAGTGAGCAACATTTGGAGTTTTTCCTTTCCATAATTCATATGGAGTTTTATCTGTTCCAAATCGAAGAAAAACTCGGTTGCTTGTGTAACAAGCAGTACTAATAGCTTCAGCCCAAAAGATAGGTTTAATCCCTGCAAAATGAAGCATAGATCTTGCCATTTCAATTAACACTCTATTCTTCCTTTCAACAATACCATTTTGTTGAGGGGTTATGGGAGCAGAAAACTCATGTAAAATGCCATGTTCATAGCAAAAGTTTGAAAAAGCAGTATTTTTGAATTCTGTACCATTATCAGATCTGATTCTGACAATCTTACAACCAGCATTTCTTTTCTCATTTGAAATTTGTAAGCTAAGACCAAGAAAAGAATCAAAAGTCTCACTTTTATCTTTAAGAAAAAGAACCCAAGTAAACCGTGTAAAGTCATCAACAACCACAAGCACATAACTTTTACCTCCATAACTTTCTGGTTCAGCTGGACCAACCAGATCCATATGCAATAATTCCAAGGCATGAGTTGAACTGATCGCATTCAAAACTTTATGAGGTGTTTTAGTAAGTTTGCCTAACTTGCATCCACTGCACAGCTGGTTTGTTTTACCTGACAACTTAGGTAAACCCCTTACACAGTAATTAGAAGACAATTTCACCAAGTTCTGAAAATTAACATGTCCCAAACGTCTGTGCCAAAGAGTAAGAGTTTCCTCAGCAGAAGCACTTAGTAAACAAGGAAAATCATTAGACGTTTTATCAGCATAGATATGGTAACAATTATCAGACGCCCTAGTTCCACTCATAACACAGGTATTATCAAAGTCAAGAACATTACAACGTTTATTGTTGAACCAAACATTCTCATGATCATCAGTTAACTGACTGACACTAATTAGATTAGCGGTCAATCCTTCAACATAATACACATTTTTTAACTCGGGAATGTTTGGAGCTTTGACAGTACCTTTACCAAGAACTTGAGCTCTTTGGCCATCACCAAAAGTAACCTTTCCAGTAGGGAACTCATCATCAAAACAGGTAAACCAACTGATATCACCAGTCATGTGCCTAGAGCAACCACTGTCTATATACCAAAGAGTAGGATTTCTAGTTGTTAAAGCAGTGAGTGCAACAAGACAAGTAGCAACAGTATGATCATTATCCAGAATAAGTTTAGAAAGTAATTAAACAGACATCATTAGATTGATTTGAATTATTCGAGCAAAGATTTTGAAATTTGCTAGTCAGATCTTGAATCATTTTCATCTGAGTTTCCATCTGTTTCTGCAAAGTAGCAAATTTATCAGACTCATCAGGAACATATGATTTCATAAAAGAGGGACAATTAGGTCTAATATGACCTGAAACTCCACAATGATGACAAACTGGAAAAAACTTAGGTTTCTCAGAGGGAATACTTTTGACCAAGGGTGGTGCCACAGACTTATAGTCTTCACCAATTTCTGGACAAGGTTTGATTGACTCTTTCACAAAACAAGTTTCATTTGAGTTTTCTCCAGAAAAACCTAGACCAGTAGTTCTAAACTGAGACCCTGATTGAAGTAACATCTTCACAGCTTCTGAACTTCCTTCAAACTTAGAGAATTTGCTATGAGACTCATCTAGCTTGACCTGCAAGCTATTCATATTATCAAAATAATTATCTCTGTCAGATTCACAAGACAACAGATTAATTTTTAGATCAGCAATTTCCTGCTTCAAGGAAAGTTTTTCAGAACCCCAATCAGTTTGATTTAGTTTTTCTTGTAAAACCTGCAGTGAATTTGTTAACTTGCAATTTTCTTCATTCCACAGTTTCTTAGAGGATTCTAACAAAACTTCTGATTTCTCAATTTGAGCTTCAAGAGTTTTATTAGAAAGTTCTAGCTGTCTCATTTTTAAGTTCATGCTTTCTAAAACATCGCACAATTGAGAATACTTATCAAGCAAATCATCATAGTCATTAGTCTGAAAATCACAGTCACAGTCTTCTGAGTCAGAAGAAAAAGAAGCCATGAGAGCTACATTTTTCTCAGTATTGTCTTCTTCTTCATCACTCCAGGAAGTTTTTAAAGCCCTTTTTTCGAGAGAATCCCTGTACTTCTTATTACCACAGTCAGCAGCTAAATGTCCAAAACCACCACAATCATAACATTTAGGTTTAGAAGAACTGACTTTAATTTCAGATCGATTACCTTTTTGATCAGAATGAGAAAATTTACCTTTTGACGAAGAACCATTTTGTTCCTTTTTAGAGTACGAGTCAGAAGAATTTCTTGAAGAAGAATTTTTCTTACTTAAGAATTTTCTGAATTCCTTTGTTAATAAAGCATATTCAGTAGCACCATAATCCTTTTCAGCTTTATCAGGTTTAATAACAGATTTAAAAGTAATATTTTTAGAAACCTTCTTCTCCCTAGAATCCTCCTCAATTAACTCTTGTTCAAAAGCTTTAAGGTAACCTATTAATTCTTGTAGAGAGTAGGTATCAAGATCATGAGCTTCTGAAATGGCTGTCTTCTTTTCCCTGTATCGTCTAGGAAGAGATCGAAGAATTTTCATAACAATATCATCTTCAGCAATGGCCTTTCTTGGATTTACACTTTTAATAGAACTAGTGATAGAAATCACTCGTTTATAAAAATGATCAACACTTTCATCGTTTTTCATCTGTAAAGAATCAAACTCGTGTAATAGCAATTGTAATTTGTGTTTTCGGATTTTAGCATTTCCTTCATAAGAGGTTGCTAATGTATCCCAAACCTCTTTTGAAGTTTCACAGTGCTTAATCTGCACTCTTTCATCCTCTGAAAGAGCAATAAATAGAGCATTCATAGCTTTATTCTCAGCCTCACTGTAAGCAATTTCTTCTGGAGTCCATTTCGCAAAGGGTGTTTGAACAAAGACATTTTTTTCTTTTTCCACAGTTGGATGAGTCCAACCATGTAAAATACACTGCCAAGCCCTAGAGTCTTGTGCAGAGATAAAGGCTTTCATCATGCCTTTCCAGTCCTCATAACCTTCACCTTTGAAGGCAGGAGGAGTATTTACTGAAGTACGTTCCATCTAATAAAATTCAAAGATCTCACTTAAAGCAAAAAGTGACCTGCTCTGGTACCAAATGAAATTACAGGATGGAAATAAATCAAAGAGAAGATTAAGAACAGAACAAGAATAGAGAAACACAGCTTTTAACTATAGTGGAAATCTCATAAGAGATCAAAAACCACTACGAGACTTTTAAGTAGTCTACACTAGAAACTGAATCCACTAAAATCGATCAATTGTTACAGATATCAAGTTGAGATGTTTATCGCAATCTCATTACAAGCATCAACACAGCTAACTTGATAATAAGCAGTAATCAAATAGACTAACTAGTGAAGACAGCAACTTGATTAGTTCACCTTTGAAACCAAGCTTTCTACAATCACAAATCACACAAGTGAGTGATGATAGAGGATGCAATTCAAAAGAAGAAATCAAGAAAGATAAGAGTTCACACGAACTTCTGATTAGATATAAAATTGTGCTCACAAAAGCTACACCCTGCATATGCACACAGCCTTCAATATATAGAGAAAACTCCCCCATAAATTACGCCTTAATTGGCTAAGCTGATAAGGCTTAAGATTTCAAACATAAGAGTAAAACCTTATCAATAGGTTAGCAGAATCAATCAAATATCACATAAGGAAACAATAAATATATTTCAAATAACTTCCTTATAGGATAAATAGAAGGAGCATAAACAAAGGAGAAAGAAAAGAAATCAGTTTCTCATTTACAGCAGCTTTGAAAATTACTCAGTACACCCATTGGTCTTTCCTAGTAAGACCAGGAAAGATGCCGGTTGTGTTGAGTTTCAAAAACAGCTGTACCAGCTGCTTACAATGGTCCTCCTTCGACTTCTGCAAAGGCACCCTGCCTACTCGTCTCCTTCTCCACGGAGACCCCCCTTTCCTCTGGGGACACTGCCACAGTGTGAGCGCTCGGCGACTTAACGGACATCCGGACCCCTGCCTACTCGACTCCTCCACCATGGAGCCCCTCATCTTGAGGACACCATCGTGTGAGCGCTTGGCGTCACTAACGCAATTGTCGGGACGACTCTGATACCACTTGTCACGGGCCTAGCCATTCGGCTGCCACACTTGGCCCATGCAGCACTCCCTACCACTGGAAGCCAGTCTTATCAACCGAGGCGACATACTGGTTTCGCCCTGCTTAGGGCTCATCAGGGGATCGGCTCCAGACCTCGACCAGTTTGTGTAGGGATGACCTAATCCCTTATTCAACTTCAGGCTCCTCAAACTTAACCGGGTCGGCCTGCCTGAACTCCGAAGAGACTCCCAACACGCACTCGTTTGGAGCAACCCCACCAACATCACCCCACGAGTGACACTTCCGAAGAAACGGGACGTGACAATATACAGTATTAGGTTAAATGAGGCTACTAATTACTCCTTGATGTAAGTACGTCTATTATATCATTAGCTCACCAGCTAAATTAGGCGAAAACCTAAAAAATATTGCGTGCTTGAAAAACACCATCCAAAACTTAATTAGTAATAGTGCAGGTATAATAATCAAGTTTCAACAAAATACAGAGATGCCAGGGCACCCTTTAGCTGATAGGTATCTCCGGGCGCCTTGAACACGAAAATTTCATGATATCTAAAGTCTGAATCGATGTTGAAGAAAAACCCAAATCCAATTCTAAAATTCAAAGCATCGGAATTTGTTCACAAGACAAATCACGTCAATGTTTACCTCGCAGTGAAAAACTCAATTCATAATTATGTGATAACCACACCTTAAGTTGAGTGAGGACGAGGTACGTTCACAATTGAAGTCTGATTTCCATCAACAAATGCACAATTGCACAATAATTTAATTCGTGCGGAACAAAGGATTGCTTTAGTTAAATATCGTATTAGTGAGCACCAGGTCTTTTAAAGCAAGTGGATTATATATCCTTGTGCATGGCTAATCACTAATGGAAATTAGTAATAATATAAAAACATGTTGCGCTTGAACTTGATGTTTCTATGTGACACAAAACTTGCATTCAATTCGTAGAAGATAGAGAGGAGATTATGAATTCGACAATCGTGAAACGCACTTTGGAGACTACAGACTATATTAGGTTTAGTTTGGTGATTGACGAAACATGCCTATTTCGGAAAAGATTTGAAAATCATTCACAAAGGTCTTGGTACGCTTAGACATGATGATGTTTGTTCTGTATTTGTTTTCTTTAGCTGTTCGTTTGATTTTCAGCTGTGGCAATAATAGAAGACAGTAGTGCTAATTAATCCATGTTAATCATTTTACGTTTGAATGGTACCAACTAAATTGCTAAACACAGAGGTAACAGAGCTTCATGGGCAGCTTGTCAGTATCCACAAATTAATTCATATCATGCAGATCGATTATGCAGATGATGATCGACTGTTTCTTAGTGCGATAATGGTGGTGACTCCTCCACTTTGAGCCCGTACGCACCAGCTGAACGTCCAGATCAATGCTATTGATCGAGTATAGGCAAATCAAGATTAATTAGTAATTCCTACACAGATCGATATTCCCAAGTTGGATCATTCGTTTGCGCATGCAGTGTGGGTCACCTGAATAGGAGGAGTTCATGACTTCATATCCAGTGGATCTGGAATCAACTGTAGTAAATGAACTAGAAGTGATTACTGAAAACCCTTAGACTGCTTTAGGGTTTTCTAGGGCAATTTACTATTTTGTGCTTCTCTGCAAATTTTATGTTTTGTTTTGAATGCGGTCAGGTAGCAATTTACTTTGATTACGAATTTACCATAACGACTATCACAGCAAAACCAGAGTAAAGAACGCGAATGCCCCTCGAACGTTCTGATTACGATATGGTCTCTTCTATATTAATCATATTTAAGAAATGTCCGTAATCTTCCTAATAGCATCTCCAGTGCCATTTCTAGCTAGATTTACCTTTTGCACGATTCTTTTTTAGAATAAGCAATGAAGAAAGATAAGATGAGATAAGATATCGATTTGAACTCAAGAAATATATATCAGTAAATTATTTCTTCATGGACCAAACTGTACAAGGTAGTGTCAGGTCTCGTACCGAAAGCAATATCAATTATCAAATCACGGTTAATTAATTAAGTCTCTAAGACTAGCTAGTGATCCTGCGTATGCCAATCACTTACCGTGGCTGTGAATTTTCCGGGGGCATGATATTTAATTTTTGCTTGAAAAAAAGTGTTATGTCATTACTTTATTTACTAAAATTTAAAAATAGCTAGGTAAAATAACTTTCTAACCACTTTAAGTAAACTATGACTCCAAAATGGCTTGCTAAACTAATCGAAACACCATATATACAAATATAATTGGTCTAGCTTAAGTTCTGTAATGGAATTACCCAAAAAACTTCACATATTGAATTTTTAATGCCTCAATAACAGAGCTAACGGTCAAATGTATCAAAATAGGTTGGAATGAAGCCAGTGCACACCCACATTGCCTTTACCCTGTCATAGCTTTCCGTCCCTATAAACAGTTTGAATCCTTGATCAATCTGTTCAAGGTTTCTCATATGTATGTCTTTGTTGACAGTAAGTAAATGACCTAGCTCAGTTCAGTTACACTCCATTTTAGAATCAACTCTAAGACTAGTTTCCGTTGGTCGATTCTCAAATGCTAATAAAGGGATGGTGGGGAGTAAAGCATAACGACTTACTTGGGGCAAGTAATACCACATGCAAGGGGTTGGAATAAAGAATGCGCAGATGTGTTATCTCGCATCAACACATAATGTTTCCACAAGTGGGGAGCAGGATTTATACTCCACGTTTTCCCCACTGATTTGGAGTTAGTGGAATGATTTATCATATCTACATGAAAACAGCTTAACAATATACCGAAGCAATTCTCTTACTGTAGTGGATCGACATAATTAAACAAGAAGTTGGGGATATTCTACACGCTGCACACTGCTTTATTCTTCTACTCGTTAATGAAATTAAAACATATCTATATTCGGTTTGGATGAGTAGGTGGTGATCAAAGAACAAACAATCACAAAAGACTCCATGACAACAAATTCAATGCCCACCAGAAGAAAATAGTATAAGAAGCCTCAGACAAACAGCAGCACCCGCACTCTATATATATTCGTATGCAGCTAGTTTCAATGAAGATGCAGATAAGAGTTTAAAATAATGAATGAAATGGTAAAAACATCACACTGAATATATAATACCAATCAATGGATTTCCATCATATAACACGGGCACAATCACCAGCTTCGCATATCACAACCGCATGTTCTTGGTTTAACTGACTCGCCAGGTCAGGCTGGAGCTTGCTATACTCTTCCCTGACAAATGATGCAGCTTCAGCAGCAAGATTGGCATCAACCAGTGCAACACA
This sequence comes from Potentilla sterilis, assembly GCA_963682095.1. NCBI lineage: Eukaryota > Viridiplantae > Streptophyta > Magnoliopsida > Rosales > Rosaceae > Potentilla > Potentilla sterilis. The sequence goes on along the minus strand of OY821758.1, from coordinate 47,918,266 downwards.
GCACCCTCTAAATCCAGCACCACTGAACCGTGCTCCAAAGACACCAGGAGCCCTTAGGACGACCTCACGCAATTGTATTAAAGGTTTAGAACCTTCAAAAATAATGACATCAATCTGAGACAGTGAGATTTGAAAGGATTTACAGGCCAGAATGAGATGAACACTAGTTTACCAAGTTACAAACTCCGGTTTAAATTTATTCCAATCTTGTATTGCCATGGCAGTTCATTTAAAAATGTAAAGTATGTTGATAGTATTATCAAGTATAAGATTTACTATCAGTAGAGAAACTGGAGATTGATATAAAGGGATTGGCAGGTATCAAAAGTCAGCTAATGTAGATAGCTCACGAATTTCTGGAAAGTCAGCTAAAAACGGAATAAACATTGGTGAAATGAGTTACAAGCTAGCAAAGGAAAGATAGTTTTGACAAGGTACAACTTTTTGCTAAAAGCAATTCCTTTATAAATAAGATACAGGATGAATTGGGAGGATGCTTGGAGAAAAGGCACAGTATAAACAAAGGAAAATAAATCATACCACATTCATAGTTCTGAATCGAACTTAAGCCAGATTCTGTAATCAGCGTTCCAAAATCTTTGAACCTCCCTGAAGCCCAAGATTCAAGTCCTGAAACAATCACATTAAATGTTAGTTAAAAGACGACAAATAAAAGAAAATAGAAATTGAATGGCACGAGATTTGACAAATTAAATGACTGACAGTACATCGATAGTAATACCTTTTATAACCCGCATATTCTCAGAGAAATAATGCTCTGCTCTTTTGGCCAGATTAGGCTCTAATAAGTGCTGCAAGAAAAAGAGATTTGAATTCATAAATTAATTGGAATACTAAACCAAAACTTAGAATGTATAAATAACCTCATGATGAATTGAAGTCAGCTGACCCTATATTAATGAGGAAATATTGTTCCCACAATATCAACTAGGGATGTATCAGTTATATATATCTGTATAATAGACATATGTATGTATTTACACCACCAACATATGCAAATATTGCCAATTTGCCATCTCTACCACGAGTCATATCCTTCACATATGGAATCAAAGGTACCACATGCAACAATTTTCTAAGATTTGATCTAACTCTACACGTTTGAAGTAATATTCAAATTGTAACCTGTGTAAGTGGATTTTGCGCATCACCTTGATCAACAATTTTCTAAGAAAGTACGCTATAACCCAATCAAATTTAGCTACAATGTCTTAACTGAGTATCACATTGTTATGTACATGCACCAAAAACTGAGTTTCACATTGTTATGCACATGCACCAAACCATAAGAATCTCTATGATAGAAGTTCTAGCAACATTTTCTTACCTTGTGAGTATGATAAGCTTCGGGCTCAACTGTTTTAAAGAAGAAAAAAGTAATTCAATCAATATCATGAATATAATAAAAATTTAATATTTGAGAAGGACGGGGTGTAGGGAATAGAGACTAGCCATTAGATAGGAGTGGCTCTGCTGTACCATTTCCAGATGCACTGGCAAAAGGGGAAACAAAGTACGTCAGCTTGGATATTATTAGTTGAAACAAAAAGGAACATAAATATGATTATAAATGTCGCATTTAACAATTGATAAGAAAAGAGCTATGTCGATTTGTTGCTTGCTGGTGTTTGTTGCGGTCAACTTGATACAGACTCTGGGTTGAATATGAACTATTTGGTCCAAATGCTACACTATTTCTGGCAACTCTATAGGCTCAATTTGATCCAGTGTAGTGTAACATTACCCATGAGGGAACACGTTTTAGTGTGTTCCATAATTAGTTCCATACATTCTTGGGCTAATTTTACACTTCAAGGATTCGGAAAAATGGTACCTAACTATAAAAAACTAAAAGAACTATACCCATAATTATTTGCGCACTCATTGGTCTGTTTTAATGTGGAATGTAATTGTTAAGTATTAACTAGTGATTTTCCTTCACAACACACAAGCACACATGTAAATGATTGTCCAAGTAATCAGAGAGCCAATCCCATATTCCATTGATTTTTTTAGAAAATTTTTCTTTCCAAATTCTTTAGACTTTTTCACACAAGAGTTTCCCCAAATGATCTTGTTCTTTTATCTTATATATATATATATATATATATATATATATATATATATATATATATATCAGTCCTTCTCGGCTACGGACGTCCGCAAGCACTGTTCACGGTGCGGATGCGGCGTTTCCGGCCACCGGCGAGGCGGCGCCGGCGTATCCGGCCGGTGGGTTTTGCTCGCCCCACGCCGGCGACCCCGTCTGTGCCGGCCCGAGCTCGATCGCCGGCCGGCAGCCCGGCGGAAATCCAGAAAAAGCAGAAAATGAACAGTCCCCCGTCATTTTTCTGCATTTTCTGGATTTCCGGCCGCTGCCGGCCGGCGACGGACCTCGGGCCGGCACAGACGGGGTCGCCGGGCCGGGGCGAGCAAAGCCCACCGGCCGGATACGCCGGCGCCGCCTCGCCGGTGGCCGGATACGCGGCATCCGCACGGTGCGGACGTCCGCACCTGAAAATCACTTATATATATATATATTCTTCTCCAAATATAATGATGGCTAAGAGTTGATGGCATGCATTCAACAGTACGTTACCCCAATCGAAAAAGACTGCAATAGAAACATTATTGTCTGACCATGAAATGAAGAAAAGTATATTTGTTCTTTTTTGCAAGGGACAGAGAACTTACTGCAAAAGAACCGTCGCTGCCACTTGACACTCTCCAACTCGACGATTATATCCAGTATTTTCAGTTAAAGCTTGCTTTAAGCCTGAAAATGCCAATAATATTTTGTATGCTTCTTGCCACTCTGTCATGTGGTTCTTTCCTAATTTTGGCGGGTGAATGAGCTTATGTTCTTTTGTCTACATAAGAAACCTATATGTGTGAGACATCAAATCGCTTACAGTTGTAACTAGCAGAATCTGATATATCTGGTTATGATCGTAAATTAAACAGATTAGATAAATAAACATCTCAAATTAGACTACAGCCTGTAGCATTGCCAAAATATACAAGCAATATACCAATAGGAACAAACATTCAACTATTGAGGGACAGATAAATTAACCTACAAGGTATGATTAATTCGGTGATTAGATGTGTGTCTGTACCTCATTAGCAAATGTAAATAGAGGGAGCAACAATAAATGATAAATATCTGAAGCACAAGAAAACAGTTCCCACCAACATGGATGTATTCTTTAAACATAAAATCTGCTGGGCAAAAGCATCTTATAATTAGTTCAAAATGATACATTAAATATGGTAAATTTGATATTCATTTCTAATCTTTTACATATCCTACAGCATGACTAATTAAGTAAATTCTGTAAGTATAAGCTTCCTTACAACCAATATCATGAGTAAGGGTTGATGCTTTTAAAAGGCCATTGACTCACATGGAATCTGCCCACCACCACATAAAAGCTCCTGAACTGCTTGACTGTTCACATGAAAGCCCTATGCTAAGTAAACCTAAGACCTATACTAACTGGTTTACTTAAAACTGTCATCAAAATATCTTAAAGTTATGGTGTAATATGATTTCAGACACTGATCTCAAAGATATGATTTTCAGATACAAATTCTGTATGCATGTTGTTACAAATGCAGCAGGGAATGCAGACTTCTATGAGGGGTCACCATAGGTCAGAAGACCAACGTATTAAAAATAAACAAACAACTAGTTAAGCAATTTTTTGATTATGATGGGGATCATTCAAGTCATGATAATATAACATCAGTGAAAATTAATCAAAACTAGAATACGATACATAACCAGAATAGAATAAGATTCTGCAGTTAAAATGAGTTCATCACTTTGCTTCCACATACATTATGTACACTCATTTTTGTACATTACCTTGCAGTTCATGCACAGTAGAGAACCATAGCTTGACAGTAATATGGCTGATTGGTCCAATATACCATTCCGCAGGCCCAGAAATTCATTTTCAATCAGCCTACAAACGTAGATATAGAATCTCAAAAGGTTATTTTGATTAGAAAATTAATAAGCAAAAATGTGGAATAATGTTATTGGTAAATATTCCAAGTCACGTAAAGGTGAGATCGTAATAACACAAAACAAATAACTAAAGTATAACATTATGAACAAAATATAGAGACAAGATAGAATAAAAGAAAATTTGTAAACAATATAAAGTAGAATAAAGGAAGATTTACACAAAGCTGTCATTATTGTTTATGCGGTACAGTGCCCATCAGTCAAGTAGAAGCAAAACCAGTGAATCTTATCAAATAAAACCTATATGATGGCAACAAATCCTAAAACTTGTGCTCTTGGAAATAAAGTGATCAACCAACAAATCTAAAGTAGGTGATTGAAATTCCAAATTCCTGTAGTTTCAACCTCATATTAAAAGTCGTATTTCACTTGGTGGAGAAAGAGGTCTATGCCTGCGCGAGAGCTAGAATTTTCAACTTTCTTTTTTACACGAAACTAATATTATATTTATTCACATACTGAACCCTCAAATGTTAAAGCAACCTACCGATCATACTCAATATTTTCTTCAGGGGACACAATCAAGTTGTTTGCATTTTCCAAAGCCATTAGGTAAGCTACGCCAACCTGTCAAAATTTTGATTGTTAATATTACTGGGTTGATGTTGGTGGAAAGAACTTTCCACATAATAAATAACAAAGCTCCACAAGCTGTCTACAACATAACAGTATTTAATCTACTTAACTTTACAAATCTAAAACTAAACATAGCCAGCGCTAACTGATAAGTAATTTTTAGTCTAGAGCTGTGCTTCATTTTGGGCTGCTAAGATTAAGTTTGAACATGTACTATCAAAGTTGTAGCATTCCTTTATCAACAAGTTTCACAATGATAACCTATCTCAACTATAGCTATTAATAGGGGTAGTCGTCCACCAGAATTGTATAGATTTGTATTTGAAAACTGATTTCGTTGGACAAGCCATCATGACTATTTTCCAGTTTTCCGAGTGATTTTTTGTCAGATAATTCTAGAAGCGTAAAATTGTATGTGAGTGCATCTGCATTTGTGTTCTTGTTCTTAATCTCCAAGCTACAATATTAAGAATTAATGGTGTTATTTTGAAAATGACAGCAGGATCTCAGTTTCAATATAATTCAAGGGCATCATCCATTTCAGTATATTAATATTACAGACAAACCAATGCAGTAATGGACCAGATCCCTGCAGTGCGGTAGAACAACCGCCCTTTATCTACTACTGTAGAGAGCCTATCTAGCATTGCAATGGCTGGTGTACCATTACCATACTGAAGCATTTTCTATCTTTCATGTTATAACCCACAGTACAAATTTTCATATCTACCAATTTCCCATGCGAAATGCATAAAAAATAAACAAATCCATGAAAAAAAAAATTAAAATATTCTGATTTTTGTAGTTATATGATTTTGTATACAATCATGGTCCATTATCATCATTTAACAACAAAGGCAATCAACAAGAAAAACCAACTTACAGCTGCTGAAGAGCTAATGCCTGAACTGTCCATACCTTCAGTACCACATATGTATCCGATGATACCCTGAAACAAGTGAAACAAATCATCCTTGTTTTGTTTTCTGAAGAAAGAACAAATCATTCTTTAATAACTATGAAATGAAAGATGTGACTTGCATTTAAGAAAATTGTAGAACTAGCAAAGACTTCAAGAATCGTCTAGATAGATGGTTGATACCTAACAAGTTTAACAGAACCTTTATAGTAAATTAAGGTCATATGATGCAATCTAGGGAATCACATTTCTGTGTACCTAATTCCTATCTAAATCCAATGCTCAACATGGACAAAGAAAGACAGGTACTATCAAAAGTAGTTTTGTCAAGTGTGCTGCTGGCTGAGATACAGTAATGTACTGATCATTGTATTCCATGACAAATAGGAGAGAAAAGCAAAACTTTAATTAACGACCCTTTGTTCATCCAAGTGAGTGATTCCAAGTGCTTCTGGGAAAGGCTAGAAATGTAAATCAAACAAAGAGGTGTGTGGTGAGAAATTCTACATAGAAATGCTAAACGGTAGCTTGAGGGTAAAGTTAGCTGATCCCTAGTAGAATGACAATTAGATATCAGAGTGAGCTGGACTCCAAAAATCTGTCACTGCTCAATACAAATTCTATAATCACATCTTCCAAATGAAAGCAAAAAACCCACAACTTAAGTAATCCGAGATATAATTGATAAGCATTCAGCCGGATCATATCATGATGTGTCCGAAAGAAATCTCATCTGCACCCAATGACCTACTTGATTTCTCCATTACTCAAAAAAATGGAAGCTATAAAATTTAGCTGTCTATAGTTTCTATAAGAAAACCAATTTACAGTGTCAAAATGCTTAGTAATGCCTGCGTATCCAAGTTACTTACTTTTGACTTTCTATCAGGTCTCCATCACTATTTGAAAACGATAATAATAAAAGGCGGTCATCGTTCAACTAAAAAGTGCAGCATGTTCAATAAATGACAATTGTTTACTTCTTAAGAATGTGTGAGAAGTAATGATGTTCTATGAAGGCATATCCCCTACCTGGACAAGACAGATCTTCCTACTCTTTAATGCATATACAGCTCCTCTTGCATAACTTCCCCAATCACTTTCTTCGTCCCTTTTGGTAGCATCCTTTCCATTGTTCATAGTGCACGAAACTTCATCAATTCTATAGGACGAACAAAGAAATAATAAAGTTCACCAGAGATCCCGCAGTTTAATGCAACAAAATGCAACAAGCAATAAAGACTTCATAAATTCATACAGACAGTATGACTAGCAAATAAATATAAGCCGATTCACTATTTTCCCTATTTATATGTTACAGAAGTGGATTCCTGGAAATTTAAAAAAAAATAAGTATATAGAATGCAAAGATAAAAATTACTACGACAAAAGTAAATAATTCTTGGTTGCCTTGTGCTCTAAGGAACCAAACCCCCTCATAAATTCATTGAGGACTTTTTTTAGCCCAGCACGAATTGTGTGTTTACAATCCCATCTATACAGATCTTCAGATTTCTTCAACTCAAAGAAGCTGCACAGTGAAAATAATCGGTACTTTCCTGATATGTTTATTTGTTGAAGAGTGCCTGCCACATTACAGTGACAAGCTCCTTCCTTCAGTAAGGCATTATTTTGTTCAATTGAAACCCTAAATCTCCCACAACCTTAGCAAATAGCCCTATAGAACTGCACTAAAGTTCTAACATTATGCTGCCCATATTCACTTCAACTTACTTTTTATCTAAACTGGCACCTGATGCCTAAACTATTCAACCTTGTCCTTAAACCGTAATATCGGTTATGTAGCCTACTACTGCAAGATCTATAAACTATAGTGAATGTTTCTTAATTTGATTTGAGATTTTAAGAAAGTATTTAGGAAGGCTTATTTTGAAAACATGGGAGCTTGATGTCTTTTTGTGCTATTGAAATTATTGTATACTGGCTTGGCTTTTCCATGTCATCCATAAAGGCTAAGATCCTCTTCTTTTTTATATTGAGTAAAATCTGAAAGCACTTAAATTGGAATATTCGACTATTTTCTCCATTGTCTTCAAAAAAAAAATTTGAACTTTCAAAGTGCAAAAGCGGAAGGGGTACTAAACTGCTTACCCTAACACATGGTCACCTATTGGTATTAAAGTACTCGGCCTTATCACAAACCAACAGTCTGCTCGGGAGTTCAAACTGGTCTATACTTGAATACCACAGGCCCCAATTCAATGACCTTGCCAAGCATTTGGCAAGGCCTTGCTGCTAACAATAACAACTAGGCCACAACCAGTTCGCTAAATCAAGCCTTGAGATGCAGTAAGCCAACCTATGTCCTAGAAACAACCGATTCTCTATAGCATCGCCAATGAGATAAAATCTTTAGTCTCCATGTAGTGATATAAAAACTTCTCCAATTATAAGTTGCAAAAAAGGTGTATATTTATTCATGAATGTGGTGCTTAGCAGGTGACATCAGCATGACAACCATCGAGCAAGATCTATACACTTCAAGTAGGTTTAATACAATACCATTTGACTCAATACTTGGTGCTATTAGCTGCCAGAAGTTCTGAAATCCATAGGCAGATTACTAGATGATGGATATTTTAACAACCTACAAAGGCTACAAAGTAGTGTACTTTAATTTGACACAATACAGTAGGAGAAGATGTGTTGCCATTTCAATCTAGCCTTAATGTTAAATCCTACTGGCAGCACTTATAATATCTAACTAGAATGACAGTAATAGAAACGTAGTAAGCATAGATGTGACAAAAAAATAAGCAAACAATGGATACAGATAAGAAATACCATGAGAAAAGACCCCACACCTGAACCTGACTCCTCCTTTAAACTGTCCCGAGCGTAGAATAACCTACAGAAAGCATTCAAAAAAGTCAGAGGGGAGATGACAAGAAAAGTAATCTTCAGAAACGCTTGTGAAAAAGCTAACTTTTAGATGTAACTTTAAACACTAGGTTTAAAAGTGTCTCTCGTTTATGTTACTTCCAAATTTCCAAACCATTCAAGAAATATCCAAAGTACATTCTTCATGACAACAGTGTACCAAAGAAATCAAAGAGTGATATCTTTTGATGGCTTTTCTAGATTTCTATGTGATGCTGGGATACTCCATGTGTCACTCAACCACACCATGCTAATACACAGATAGGAGGCAGGGAGGTTGACATTAGATCAAAGTATCTAACTTTCATTAAACGGCTTACAGAGACTCAATCAATCTGTATTTGGGATTTCTCCAGTTATGGTGGAGGGATGGGGGTATTATTTGGCCTTTGAAAGGAGGCTGTATTAGAACTCAAAAATAAGGTCAATCTAGGGCAAGACTACAGAGCAAGAATGAGTCACATGTGCTGGAAATCAAGTTAATAGCAAAATGAGGTGAAAAGCTAGAACAACAAACATTTAATGCCTGCTAATTTAATTTCAAAAATTATTCAACAGGATTCACTCAGTAGTTCAAGGTATTAACTGAAAGACTGATGACAGTAAAATCATCAGCTGTCAGAAGTAAAGGAAAAAAATTTAACAACTTAATAATTGGCTCCATACATCAATAAGTATAAACAGATTGCACACTAGTCATTGTTGAGGACCTTCACGATGATAATACCCAACCAAGATTTCATGGATACATCAGGCAAAATCCTCAATTACTTGTAGAAAATAAAGTACAAGCAGAACCATTAAGGTAAAACAAGCCCAGGTTAATGTACATCATAAATACAACGCTTGCATATAAATGGAATTTGTGGGTACATACTCACATACACCCAAATCCCAAGTTCATGTAAGGTTTGAGACTGCACACTGAATCAAAATTCATTTCCAGAAATATTAACTTCTTCTTAAATGTTAATTTATAGCCACTCGGTTAAAATTAAGACACTGAATTGTCTTATTGTTTGTTGCTTAAACTTAATTTATACAAAGAACATGACTTTAGTCCAACTGTTTGTTGCTTAAACTATATTCCATGCTAATACTATGTGAAATGAAATATAGCTAATATATTTTTGAACATCCTCACGATTTCTGACCACATCAGATTAATTTAAGTTTACCTGGTTGTCACCAGAAGGAACAAAACCTAGAAGTATTCCCCTGTTAATCGTCATGGCAGACACTGTGCCACCCTGCAACCATGAAAGACAAGTGAGCATACATTTCATCATACAAGCATATCAAAAGAATGCGACAAATGCTAGCGAAACTGAAAACCAATAAAAACATGGAGGAACTGAAACATAAACAAGATCAATTAAGATAGGGAATGTGACCTGATGATCAATATGAGCTCCGAGTGGACAAATTCGATAAGGAGAAGCCACGACCCGGACTTGTTCCCTATCTCTCCCAGACATTTCTGAAACTATCTCTTTTATTTCATTTAACTACAAACACAACATTCGCATCATCAGAAACAAAAGGAGCTTAAACACTTGAACCCACATTGAAACACAAATTCAGAAACAACCCAGTTGCTGTTGTTGAAACCAATGTGGGCATTCAAATTCCAGTAAAGAATGATTAATATCAACACTACGTGGATCAACAATGCAAGTCGAAACATGAGAGAGGGAGAGTAACCTGAGCTTCAGAAGGCCAAGAGGATCCACCCATGATCGGAAAAGAAGTTAGAATCGGGAACCTACACGGCCTGGGATGGAAATGCAGAGAGGCTTTTTATTTGATTGGTGGATCTGGGTTGATGATCCATTTACGTTGAGCAATCAGTGTAGCGGCACTTCCCCAGAAAATGACACGTAACCGACAGTCGTTTTGGACAAATTTGTCACCAGACGACATCGTTCGTCTTAGATAATGTGATCTTTTCTTCTCTTGAGTAATGTAATACTGTAGTTGTTCTGTTTTTAGATCGGTTTTAACCCTCATTTGCTTAGACGTAGAGGGTCCGTCGGAAAGAGTCACTATCTAGCATACATTTATGATACACATCCAAGCACGCTGCTAAGTATACATTTGACCCTATGAAACTTCTTACTCGCATAATCATATGCTATCCATATCATTAGCTTGTAATTAAGTTTTTTTTTTTTTTCCGAGTCAACAGAAAATAAATGACAAGAAGGCACGTTACATCATATGCCAAGCTCTACAAATCTGAGTAGAGACAGACAAGCACCATGACAGGTACCTTCATGGCTTACAAATTGGCTCAGAAAGAGCCTGCAGCAATAGACTAAAACACTCGCTACCTAATTTCCTAATAACGGATTACCGCCTGTCTAGAGACCTTAATTGGTGTACAGTCAAATAATCCAGAAATCAGGTAACTAAAATCTCGTAAAAGATCCCTATTACCTAGCAAGTAGGTTATTAGGTCCTGAGCTCGAGTCACGACAGGAATAGGTGTGAAACCCTTAAATCCTCTTTTATAAATAAAATAAATAAATAAAAATAATTATAAAAAAAAGTAACTAAAATCTCAACACTGTTGCTCAGGCGAAAAACCAAAGCCTAAATCTTACCCTTACCCTTAGAGTTAGTCCTCAGCTGCACTGCTTTAGCGACAGGAAAAGGTAGGATACCTAGTGTCCTTCTTCTTCTTTCCAACATTATCAGGCTTCTCCCTGTTCTTGCTACCGAAGGTCTGCCAAGCTTCTTCTTTAGAGATATGAGTCTCCTCTCCATTATCTGTTTCCACCAAACCCAAAGATTCAGGACGCAAAACCATAATCTTACCTCCCAAAGCTGTCTTGAACTTCATGGGGGAAGGAGACAGACCTCCTCATCTTTCACGCTTCTTTAAGACATTCTTAGTGGGTGGAGATGCAACCTGAGGATTCTCTTGTACCCTAGTTCCTCAACCGGACCCGACTGCTCCACCACTAGAGTCACAAGCTCATGTCCAAGGTCACTCGACTCCAGCTCCGATGAAGAGGAACCTCAACGTCTCACCACCACAGTGCTCTTCTTCCTTGGTTTCGGGGAGGCCGAAACTGAAGTTGGAGGAATAGGGGTTGTCACCGAAGTAGTGACACCCACAGTAGCCCAGGCCTTGAAAGCATAATTCTTAGGAGGTGCAACTCCCCCAAAATTCTGACTTCGTACCACTGAAAACACCGAAGTTTCATCAAACAGAAATTTTCCGACTCTTCATAGCACGGCGGGATCTCTGAGTACTGTAACAACCACCCAAATCATGATAGATCGACTTGATGGGGATGGAAGTCATTGGCGATACACCATCATACGGTGCAAACCAGACTAGTGCACGATCAAAGCACCAAGCTCGAACACGTAAAACCTTGTTGCGATCTCTTTCATTCTCAAAGGAGAACAAAAAAAGGCCGGTTGTTCTTTCTTCAATCTAAAAAGAGCGGCTAACCACCCAAGTACGCTTAAAGTGAGCCTTATAGGCTCCAGTATCAACCGGATGACGAGTGAGAGGTGTTCCGAGAAGGAAAACCTGTGTTGATCGACGGACAGGGTCCTCGCTGATTCTGTCAAGATTCAGTGCGCGTCCACCTTCTGCTAGAGCAAGGGAGGCAGCGAAAGATGCTGTTACTTAATCAATGGAAGATGACATGATGAAAGGGAGAAAAAATGATGAAGAAAGCTGGAGATTTGGTTGAGAATTGATGCTAGGGTTTACAAACTAAAACGTAGATGCCGAGGCTTCTCTTAGGGTTTTCCTAGGTGGCTCCAAAACTCTCGGAGGCCTCAACTTGTAATTAGGTTGCTCATAGGTCTGTTTGGGAAATCAAAACATATTGAGCTGCATTGTGAAAACCATCATTATCGAACTGTAGAGGTTACTTGTAATCATGTTGCTCATATGTTAGCTAATACTGCATATAAATTAGATCATATACAAGTTTGGTTCTCCATTCCACCAATTTATGTTGTTTATGTTAGGCAATTTGATTGTAACTCTCCAACTTGAAGTTCTTAATAATATCAGTAGTACTTTCATTCAAAAAGATCTAATAACAATTACTTGATCAAAGCAAGATCCTCGTTGATATCAAAAATTTATCCCACATACGATTCATTCAAATAGTTTTCCACAAGTTATTGGTTCTTTTTGCGGCTCTAGTCTTCTTTCCCAAGCTGTGCGGTCAGTAAGAAGGGAGTCAACGCCTTTCGCTCGTTATCACTATACGATAATTGCGAAATTGAGATCTTGAGGGTTTACAACTTCTTAGAACTCTCTTCAAGTGGAGGGTAGGGGAGATCAAATGGAATAGATAAATCTTCATATTCTTTCAACATATGTATCAATCTAAAACGACAATGGTCAACTATAGTTTGAAGTCTCTCTAATGCGGTGGTACTCTTTCCTCAGTTTAGAGATATTTCCAATGCCTTTATCCAAACAAGATTTCAATGAGGTCATCTTTATCCAATGAGTAAAAGGAGTTTGTGGAACCTAACTTGGCAACAAAACTGATATTATTCCTCATATCAAAATTCTTCAGTAACGAGCGAGAGAGGTAGTTAGTAAGGTCAAATTGGATAAAGAAACAGGGGAAGTGCTATGAGTTTTGAATATCAATTTTGTTTGGAGCAGCATGATTTAAGATCGAGTTTGATGGTACTTGTGAGAAATTTCATATGGATGTGTATATAGAAGTGTCTAATTTTACATTTCATTAATGCTATGGACTTTGCATTATTCGCAAGAGTTTCAATGAGTATTTATGATAAGAGAAATTTTATATATACTCCACAAACCACTTAATACACACCTCTCTTGTTTTGTATCTTAAATCAGATTCTATAAACAGGTTAAATGACCAAAACAGACATCAATTATCATAAGAAAAAAAACTAAATGGAGCAATTAAAAACCTAGACATCTTAATGTTGAAATTTTATTTTGTCCGACTATTGATTGATGTTAGAGTTGTAATAACAGTTCTCAATTTAATTATCAATTGATCAATGATCTTTTGAATTGAAATTTTTATAAATTTATAGACGAAATTTGTAGAAAGTATGTTAACAAATACCTGAAAATATTTTTAAAAATTCAGTATATATTAATTATCACTTATATTAATAGGATATTTCATGGTTTTTTAGCATAAGGGTATTTTAGGTACTTGGGGATGTGTATCTAGTCTAATATTGAAATGAAAAATTTAGGGGATAGTGTATTAAATAAAGTGTGTATTAAGAGGTTAGGGGAGTGTACTTAAAACTACTCTTATGATAATTATATATATGTTTGATATTGCTCAAATAACCGACATTTCATAGTTTACTACCATAAGGAATCCACTCAATCAATATCATGGTGATCTATAAATTCAAATCAATAGCCGATAACTCATTTATATATCTCTATGCCATTATATGATTTCATGGTGATCATCTCTTGCTAGTATTCTATGCCATTATATGATTTCATGGTGATCATCTCTTGCTAGTATTCTATAACATCTAATTTAATCATTACAGGGTGCAAAGTGGTTGAATTGTTTTTGTTTTTGCTTAATATCAACTCTTAATCTGAAATCCAAACGGGCAACATCTTACATGTTTAGAGCACTAATATTCGGACATGTTAACAATATAATGACCGCTAGCTGTCAATAATATATAGTTAGAATTTAACGGTTGAGATTGATGTCAACGTGTTGAGTATCAAAACTCTGAGCATGTAAGAGTAAACTTCATTAAATGCTTTCTTAAAGAATTGAGACATTTGAAGGATTTGTAACAGATTCTCTATGGTATTCTTCGAGAACATGCGTAATTTCTTTCGGCAACTTTTTGGTCCTCTATACTCTAACGGATATATAAAAACTTTGAGATACGAACTAGAAACAGAAGATGAACTTTAGAGCTAGTTTAGGAGACATGTGAAGGTGGAGTTATCTTGCCGCTATTGAAACATTCCCTTTGTTTACCAATCATTTATTTTCTTTCATACTCTTCATTCATGGAGATGTGTGTATCATAAAATGTTCCTTCCTACATAGATAAGAGGTGGTTTGATTTCCCACTAGAAAATATTTTTGTATAATGGTGAAAAATGTATTTCATTTTCTTGTTCTGTACCTATTTAGACGGTATAGTTGTCTTTGAAATTCATTGTAATACCAAGTCTAGTGTTTGATTGACTAATTAGAAACGTATTCATCGATGAAAAAAAAATAAAAACAACAACAACAACCAAAGTAGCCCTAACATCAACCACATAAACTTGCATATTATAGTTGCTCAATTTACCGTGGTATGCTTGTGAGAGTAGAGAATTGGACTTACAATAATAGTGAATTTTGACGTAGTAATGATGGCAATAAATACAGAATGAATAACGTCATAACTATGTCAATTATTGATAGGAATAAACGGCGTCATAACTATGTCAGTTATTGACATGAATAAATGGCGTCATAACTGTAACAATTATCGATGGAATTAAATGACATTATAAGTATGTCAGTTACTGACGAGAATAAATGGCATCGTAATTGTAGTAGTAAGTACATGAACTGTTATAGAAAATAAGTAAGCATTCATTTGATAACTCACCAGATGTCACACAAATTGATTGCAAAATAACTAACCAGATGCCTATATATAGGGAAGCAAAGCAAGCAGATATGGATTCATCTTCAATTCATTTGACAGAAATCAACTAAGAAATATTCTAACTTGAGTGTCGGAAAGTTTTCTGCATGTACCCCCCTTTACCAGTGTCAACACTCGCCGTCGAATTAAACCACGTTATTTGTTGACAAGATTTATCACAATGTCAAATAGATGCTTCCCGAACAATCCTAGACAGCTCTCGTTCGAATTAACATATATTGGTAGGACAAATTTCTCGACACCAACAATGCTCAAATGCTCCTCTTTAGTCCTAACATCATCTACATAAACTTGTAGATTATAGTTGCAGCTGCTCTATTTCTCGTAGTATGCTCAAATACTCATGTTTAGGCTTAGAAAGTTGTAAATGTATGTATTGATTGAGTAAGATTTCTAAGTTAATCTCATTTTGAACATGTCCAAAAACTTCGAAAATCTGATAATTAATGATTTAAACACCAGAGTGCGGCAAGAAATAACATGGGTGCGCATACTACTTCCTAAGAATCGCTTTGCTAGAGTTGTGAAAAAGAGTTGTTCAAGCTTTTCGTCGTATGATTAATCAAAGCAGTAAAAAACATAGAGTTTTCTAGAAACACCCTATATCGGTCAAATTCTCTCTCCATGTGTAGACTACTGAATGTGACGAGTACTAAAAACTAACTCCTTAATTCCCACCAATGGTAAATGTAGCTATGTCGATGTGGCCACCAGTCTAATGCTCTTAAATGGAAACATCAACTATTGTTGACTCCACAAGGACATTAGGTTGTAGACGGTTCCTATTGGCTTGAGCAAACTAACGAGCATAAATGCTTCCACTTCTAATAGCCATACCATATACAATGTTGTTTTCCCACAGTTTCCTACATTGAATATATGATGCAACTCTCAAAACTAGAGAAGCATCACCATGACATTCAACTACTAAAAACTCTGAATATGTGAGTTCGTGGTTTCCCCTCTCCAGTTATCCATAATTCTCATTAGCACCTTGGCTACAAGATAGACACCTTCAAGAGATGAGATACCTCCAAATACTGCTCTATACAGTTTGTCTGCCAATTTTGCGAACTCATAATATTTAGTTGAATTACCTATCATTGTGGTGATGATACACCCGTCAATTTGATAAAACTTAAATAATTCATTATAGATACCATAGTTATTCCCAACTGTTCATTAATCGGCCACCTAACCTACCTTCTTATCATAAGTCATTTGGACCAAAATCACAGTAGTACCCTTAAGGCTGCAATTCAATAAACTAAAATTAACAAATTTTTACGATAGTATACATGACTATGAATTCAGGGTTTTTTTTTTAATAAAAGAATTCAGGGTTTTAAGAGCACTAAATAAGGAGAAAATCACAGAATCCAAATCCGTACTTTTCTATGTGTTGGATCATCATTGAATCACTATGCAAAAGTTTTTATCAAATTAAAACTAAGAAATTTCATTTAAACAGCCTATTCCATTTATTGATAAATTTAAGCTAGAAAGAAAATGCAAGAAATCTCAAAATACTTAAATACTAACAATAGTAATATGCGAGTATCTTTGTGATGAATAAAGGCCTACAATCATGATTCCACTTGTTTCTACAACCTTGTGATTAGTTCCTCCGGGTACAATCTGAACCAAGATGAACATATGGTTCCTCCGGGTACAAATATTATCTACCTATTTTGGTCAATGCAGTCGATACCTAGGGTTCATTGTAAGGGCCTCTTGATATATAACTTTTTTTATATTCAATCATAAAAATATTCCTAGAGATAACTTGAGATAGACCGAAATTACAAATCTAAGTCGCTATTACACATTAGGAGAATATTATTGGGCTTCAGGTCCCGATGTATAATATTAGTCGAATGAACATACTTTAATCCACGCAAGATTTGGTAGATGAAATACTAACAATGAAACCTAGTGAAATCCTTATCTTTATCTTGTTTTTGCTTAGTAGGTAGATTGAACATGAGTAACTGTAATTTAAAAGAACTATTTTTACTTATATCAATCAAACTTTCACTTATTCTTAATGCGCTCAATGTGGTTTCGGTTGTAAAAGTCCTGATTCATTAAATCTATGCATGTTTGTTTAGAAAGTTTTTTTTATAGTAGTCCACATTGTCTTGATTGATAACTAACTTTCGCATGGATGTTTAATTTAAAAATTGATAGAAACCCTAGGTTTAACGTGTTAGTAGTAGTTAATTATGATTTTATCTCTTCCATCCATCTTTATCCAATGAGTTTAAATGTGCATTGATGTCTATCACTTGTATATCATTAACTTGAGTGCATTCATTAATTTTTTTTTTTGTGGGAAAAATCAGTTTTTTTTATTTTATATTTTTATATTTTTTATTTTATTTTACAACGGCTATATCAAAATGTATCGGTTACATATGGGGTAAAAAATCACAAACATCTACTTTTGAAACCAACAACTTAATTATGATGCATAATTAATTATCCACCACACGATCTTAACGGACAAAAAAATTCCACCGTTTGATATTCTCTCCAATAAGGCCACCACTTGCACCACCTTTTTATTTAAATAAAATCAGTCATGCATCTGGTGGGTTCCACAAGGGCTGAATAGCCAAACAAATGCCCAAATTTAGCACTCTAACCCCCCTATGGCCCTATAGCGCTATCACCCTCATTTTATTGGAGACCGTTTTTAACTAAAAAATGGGATATTTGGCCCTTTAGCTCTATTGCTAAAGATGGCCTAAGACTCTTGAAAATCTTGATAAACTCACACAATTATTTAAGAAACCCTTTATTTTATTACAGTTGTTATTCGACTGGTACACTGTAATTAACCAATGGTGGGATTTGATAGCCTTCAAGATCTTGACTGGACCAAAATTCGCACCAACACCATAACGTATATAGACTTTTCCCAATCAACACAATCTTCAAGCCCTATCCGAGCTCTAGAGGAAAAAAAAAAGTCTCTCCTCTATATCCAAGAGTATCGGATGATACTCTATTATCCAAAAATTTGTTCTTCAAAATAAATAAACATGTAAAAGTGAGCTAATACACTACTTGATATAAGAGTTAAATAATTTTTTTTTCTTCATATTTTAAAAAAAGAGCATCTAAGGATTTTACACCTACCCCCTATCGTGACTCGAACAAAGTTCAATAATTTATGGTTATGGGACAACTTGGAAATAAAAAATGCATATCAAGGATGCAAAAATGTGATTGTGAAGCATCTATAAATAAGTCAAATGTCTTAGTTAAATGTCTAGTTCATTATGCATCTTAAGCTGATGAATAAATAACTTAAGTCGAGTTCAAGTTCATTAAGAGTGGACATTGGCAAGACATTTTCTTCTATGCAAAGTTATCTTCTTTTAGAGACTAGTATTAGTCGGATCTAAAAGCAGGAAAGAAAAATTGCGTGTAATTGAGAAACGAGGGTTAGACTTATTCTTACTCGGAAGACTTTTCAATCATCTCGTAAAAATGTTGAAGCTCATGGTTATGTATAACATCACCCAATAAGGATGTGATAAAAGGGATTAAAAGCTAAAAACACAAGATTCAGGGGTAAATCATGTGGATTTGCAGTGTGCAACTCTATCTCAACACAATTTGCATGCACGCCAACATGTCGAAATTGTCCACGTTTTCTTCCATCTTTGTAAAGTTTACCAAATTCTCGGACTGTGTACTTAATAAATGGACGGTAAACATCTCCTAAGAGTTTTGAATCACTGCCCGGTACAGTAACCCAAACAGGATTCAGAATGATGCATTTCCACTGCTCGTACGGTATGCCTCTAGGTTTTGCTATATTGATGTTTTGCTCTCTCATGCCAGACATAACTTGTGGATCATGACTAGAGGATGTTCCAGATGCTCCTCCAGCATTTTTCTTCCACGTTTTTTTCCCATTTTCTTGTTGGAAACATTCTGCAAAATAAAAGAGCAAACCATTAATCACCACTTCAAACAAACAAACAAACAAACAAACATCATTATTTGAACAATAAACATAAGGCTGTATGCATTCATTAATTTGAACATATTAATAACAGGTGAAAATTCAATAGTAATAAGAAACCCAGCTAAGACAAGTTCATGCAATTATTTCAAAATAATAATAATAATAACATGTGAAAGTTTGATTGATAAAAGCAAAGACATTAATACTTTTGAATCACATGTACAACTATCATGTTTAAATATCTATGAAATCCTAAAACTAAACATGTTTCCAAGTATATAGAAATAAAAATTTTAAAGTAGATTTAATCTAACAAAAACAGAATGCAACTATAGAAAGAAAACTAGAAAAATATAATCCATAATATAAAACCAATAAAAGTATCAAAATTCAAGAGAAAGGTAGGAAAAACAATTTTTGAAAAAACTCGTAGAGAGGTGGGGCAACATTTCACTAAGGGTTTGTCTCAGTTGAGCTTATTGGCTATAATTGCTCTCATCTGAGCTTTTTGGGTTAGATTTGTGTAGAGTTTTGATTATTGTAGGTTTGACCACAGTTCATTATTTTTATTGAAAGGTAAGTCAAAAACTTTGTTAAAAAATTTAATAAAGCGCACGTCCTCCTTAATTAGGCCTTCTTGATACTTTTGTAAGAGTTTAATCTAAAAAATGTGGTGTGCTAGGTGTGTGTTGAGTAGTGAATTCTATTTAGGAGTGTGTTTTTTTTTTTTTATAAAAAAAAAGAAAAGAAAAAGAAATTGAACATATGTTAAGTTTACTTGATAATACATTTGAATATAAGTACAATGATAACATCTCAAATTGTAATAGTGTTGTGTTCCGAATGCATAATAAGATTCTATGTTCAGAATTGAAGTCAGTTTATGATGCAGAATACATTATCCTCTTGACACTGTACTTTAAGTGTATATGAATATTGATCAAATTTCATGCTGCTCTAGGGAAAAAGTAGAGTTATGACTGTTCACAATATGAGCAATGATTTTTTCAAGAACATGAAAGATTGAGGGAACAATAATGTTCTTGCAGTCGGTCTGCCCGGGAGTTTATGGAAGACAGCAAATATACATAAGTTTGTGCTTGAGTCAAGAGGTTTAATCATCTTAGCAAGCTTCCCAGTGATCATACTCCTGATGGGAAATATGCAAACACTCTAGGTACGTAGTACGAAGTGAAAACTATGCTTTTCTCAGTCATTATTTTTTTTTTCCATGAACTTTTTGCTTTAAAATTTCGCATTCTAATGTGTTTACCGAACTTCTGTTTTGATGGGCAGTTTATAAAAGACCTTTTGCTGAGGAGTTTCTGCAATTTTGTCTTGAAAGATTTGAGATTGGAATATGGTCTTCTGCCCAACCGTGTGTTCTAGACTCCAAGTTGATTTTTATTTTTGTTTTCTGAACATTTGGTTTCTATGGTAAACTGTCTTCCAAATTGATAACAGGAAAAATGTTGATGCTGTCTTAGATTGTTGCATGCAAAGTCAAAAAGATGGACTATTGTTTGTGTGGGTAAGTTTGAACATCTAGCTTAACTCTTCAATAATCCTACCATACTGACAAGCCTGACTTTATCTTCTTTTTATATTCTATAGGACCAGTTTAAGTGTACAAATTCGGGGTTCATGTCCTTAGAGAACAAAGATAAGCCTATTTTCTTCAAAGAACTGAAGAAATTGTGGAATCATTAAAGAGGGAGGGGGGGGGGGGGGGGGGGGGGGGGGGAATATTCTGAATGTGACACTTTGTTGATTGATGATGAACCTTATAATGCCTTACTCAATCTTGTAAGATCATAAACACTCCTATGTTCATTTGTTATATGGAAAACCTATTTCGTTTATATGTATCTTAAGTCTTCATTTTGTTCATGTCACTTCAGGCTCACACATGGATTTTTTTGGAATCCTACAATGTTGACAATAATAGTGATAATTTGTCGGGTAAAAACAAAACTCATATTTTATCTACACTTGTATGTCGGTATGTCTACGATTTTCACTTGCTAATTGCTACTTTTTATTGCAATTTGCATCCATGGATCCAAATGGAGAGCTAGCGCTGTATTTGGGTGACCTTGCACTTGCAAATGATGTTCAGGTTTATGTGAAGGAGAACCCAATTAGAGCGGCGGCAATCTCATCTGATCATCCTGATTGAAACTTCTACTCTAAAGTGAGAAAAACTATCAGCTGTGAGAAATAGATTTAGCTTTGTATGCAATTGAAAGGATTTTAAGTGAAGTTGTAATGGCTACAATACTGATTGTAAAAAAATGAAATGTATTTGTATTTGCCAGTGTACTGCTCTGAAAAATGAAAATGTGCTACATTGGTTAATTTGGCATCTGTTTGGTGAGACTAAAAAGTGAGATGACCTCCCTCTCTTTCCTCTCCACTTGTTGAAAATACACCTCGGCGAACTCAACCTCCTTACGTTTCATTTCCACCTCTCTCTCCTCTCTTGTTTTGTTTGGTCTCCATTAACATCTGATCCAGCTCCGCCATGATCGTTATCGCCTCCTAGAGGCTCCATCGGGGAAACCTATCGCTAGCGTCGACGTGGATGGTGGTCGGAGGACTGAGATGCTGGAGCTGATGCTGATGTGGCGGAGGAGGCATCTTCCTCCCCCATTTGCAAACAAAAACTTTATACATATCTCCAATATGACCAGCCTTACTACATTTCTCTTTCTCAGTTTCTCTTCTTCTTCATCTCTTGGTTGGTCTTCTTTATACATATGTCCACTTGTTGAAAACGCGCCTCGGCGAACTCAACCTTCTTACGTTTCATTTCCACCTCTCTTTCCTTTCTCTTATCTTCATTCATACCCTCATGCACATCATACGCGAATTGACAAAGCTCATCCACATTCAATCCTAGCAATTCCTCTTTCGACCTAAACTTCTCAACAAGCTCCCTCTTTTTCACCCACCTTCACCTCCATTTACTCAATAATCTTCTCGACTCGATTTCGCACCGAATCGCACTCCCTCTTTTTCTCCCTAATCAACTCCTCAATCTCCTTCACATCTCAGTCCTCTCTTTCTAATAAACTTTTTCCAACAAATAAAACATTACATTGTTCCAACAAATAAAACATTAACATTGTTCCAAATAAATAAAACAAAGAAATTAAAATGCATAATAAATCAATACATTGATCATATCCCATCATGCACTTATTCCACGGACCAGGAACCACGCCCCCGCGCAGGCACTTCTTGGCCGCACTCGCACACGCGGGCACTTCTCGGCCGCAGATGCACATGCCCCCTGCACCATTTGTCTCTGCCATAAATAAATAAAAAACCATATGTTTCAAGCAAGGCAAGATAAACGCATACTCAAGCAAGGCAAGATAAACACATACTTTAATATGATCTCATATTAGAATGAACATGTGAAAATTGATTGATAAAAGCAAAAACGGTACTTTTAAATCACAGTTACTTATTGTTGAATCTACCTACTTAGTATACTAGAATCGAAAATCTTTACATTCTAACACCATAAACAATATGAATCACGAAATCCTAGCATGCATTAAAAAATAATTTGACTCGTAAAAATAATTATGACAATCAAGAAAAAACAGTCATGCTTGCATATGATATTAAAAATCTCTATGAAATTCTTAAATCTAATTAGATAGTTATTTAGAGATCTCACCACTAAGTGCGGGAAAAAAGGCAAAAAAAAGAATGAAAATTAGAATTCGCAATCCTTATTTTACAATCCACATTCCTTCTTAGGTTTTTAGTAACTTGTGTTGTATCTCTTTATACTTTAACAAAAAAATGAAAGGAGGAGTGTGAATTGTAAAATGGGAAGTGCAAATTTCACACTCTAAAATGGGAAGTACAAACTCCCATGTTGGGAGAATAAGAAATGACCGATGAATGTCACCAATTCTTAAAATGACCACTTAATAGAAGAGAAATTTCTAGAGTCCATCTTTATTCTTTACTTTTTGATAGGAGCATAATATGCGACGTTCTTAATATGTTTTACCCTCGTTTATACTTTGCTTTAACCCTTAATGTTGTACAATTGACTCATATAGTAGAGTCATGAATCTTTAGTAGAGCTATAATGAAAATGTGCCAAAACTTAGAAAATTTACAGAAAATCGGAACAAGGTTTGAAAAGAAAACATAGTCAAACTAGGAGTCTTAAAATGTTTCGTTGGTTCTGTAAAGGTTCGACTATACTTTTGATGGATTTTACTTCTCTCATATGTAGTAGACATGTTGATGGTATAGCAATGAAAAAAGTTATAACAATTGTAGCCAAAGAAGCCGCTAGGAATTGCAAAGAAAAAGTATAGGGTTTTGATTGCGCTTATTGTAACCCCGGTTATGGCACTCGTCACTTTTCTTTTTCAAAATATGATATTGGAATATTGTACGGATATTTCAAGTTGGCTAAGTACATTTAATGTAAAACAAGAATAAAGTATTCAACATATCTTCTAATTTGTGGAAACAATAAGACCTTAGACTATAATACAGTTTGCATGCGGTTCCATCTCTTATGAGAACCTTTTTTCATTCGATAGTATTGGGATGCCGTCATTGGATGTATTATTTGAATAACCCAACTTGATTTATGTTTGGCCAAGGTTGTGGCCATGATGCATGTGATAAGACTATAGTTCCTTTTCAGATTCAACTTGTTTGTATGAGTGAAAGAGTATGGATGTGTTCAAAGTTGATGTTGGTTGTAGATGGAGTGGCTTCATGGTTCAATCATGGCGGCTATAGTATTTTAAGAGGGTGGTTGGGTTCACCAATTTGAGTGACCTGGATATCTCTTAAAATTCAATGTGGTGGCTGGTACGAGCAACTTACTGTAATTGGGATGATACTAGGTGTGTTAGCAAGGTCACCTCTAGGTTGGTAATGGTGGCTTTGAGGGTGACAATGTTGGAGTTAGAGTCAACGTGGGGATGCATTTTTGTCAATATTTCATTCGGATCTTATTCCTTGGGATTGACTTCAGGTGATTGAGTCGGGTATTTTAGCCTATTTGGTTGGGTCCCCGTGTTATTTCTCTAGTTGTTTTTTTTTTTTGTCTAGATTTCTTTTACTACTACTTACCATTTTTCTTTGCAAAAAAAAAAAAAAAAAACCTTCTTACCATTTTGGTAGGAATTAGTGGGTATTGTTCCAAATGATGCACTTTGTGTGTACATTTATCGTAGTTAGCAAGATTAAAGCTTAGTTTGGTATTGAGTTTTGGAAAAAATAATCACATATAATTATCATTATGAGTTGATTATGTGTTTGGTAAGTTTTTTATAAAGTACTTATTTATAAATTTTAGTTGAAAAAAAACACCATTTTAAAAAGTAGGTTAGATGTTGGTTATTTAAAACTCAATTTTTTCATATTTGAGTTTTTTCACCTCAACACCAAACTAAGCCTAAGTGAGCGTCCAAATGTCGAAGAAGTGATGTCATTAACTTCAACATATAATATATTATACATCTCATCTGCTTTGCCACAATAATAAAAACGTATGTAACATGATGTTATAGGAGTGTTCTGCAATGAACCAACACAACCCCCCCCCCACCCCCCCCCCCCTCTCTCTCTCTCTCTCTCTCTCACTCACTCATACGGTTTTCGACTTTCTCACAAACGGTTTCTTACAAATACTAATCCATACACTTTACACACGCACAACATATATATGCCAAATTAAACTTCACGAATAATTTATCCCTTAGTTGTGAACTATTCTCCATCTTCTTAGACAATATAGCCTTTGCAATAAGCTTCAGATATGATTAAAGCTGGACCGATGTTCGAAGCCAAATTGCAATTAACGCTACAGTCGCAAATCGAAACCTAACTCAATCAACGTACCCCATTTTGAAAAATTCCACCGATACCTAGCGGATATGCAAAACGGAGTCGCATAAACCGGCTAGAAGTTTGATTCCGGCTAAATACAGGAGCGCCCATCTCCACCGATCTCTCCTCAATCTGCTAGTTTCCCGACGGTGCTAGTTTGGGTTGGTTCTCCTTTTCTTCACCTCAAACACTCAAAACTAGGGCTGGGCGCGGGCCGAGCCCAAAATTCCCAAAACCCGACCCAAAACCCGACTTTGTCGGTCCGAGCCGAGCCGGGCTTTTTCAGGGATGAGGACCGGCCCGAGCCCGAGCCCGACGGGCCGAGCCGGGCTTCCGGGCTTTTTCGGGCCTAGGATCCGAGACTGAGGGAGGGATCGGTGAGGAGGAAAAGAGGAACAGCCGCCGTGGCGGGGGGGACTGTGACCGGGGGGAGAGAGCGCGTGAACTTTGATGGGAGAGAGAGCGAACGCGGATCAGAGACCGGAGGAGATCGGAGAGCAGGCGATGCGAGGAGGACCCCTTGATGTGTGGCTGGAGGAGAAGACCGGTGGGCTGTGCGGATCGGAGACCGGAGGAGATCGGAGAGCAGGCTATGCGAGGAGGAGCCCGCTGGAGGAGAAGGATTGTTGACGACGACCGGAGGTGGTGGTGCGGTGGCTGGAGGGGGGGTTTGGAGTTCCACTGGAGAGAGAGAGAGAGAGAGAGAGAGAGAGAGAGAGAGAGAGAGAGAGAGAGAGAGAGTTTTCAGTAGGAGTAGGTGAGAGAGAGGGGAGGGTGCGGCTGTGACAGAGAAAGGGGAGGGTGGGTAGGTGAGAGTTAGGGTTTGATCTGTTTTTTTTTTTTTTTATGTATATATATTAAAAATGTCGGGCCGGGCCGGGCTTTCGGTCTCAAAAAAATTCAAGCCCGAGCTCGGACCAAATTTCCTATTTTCGAGCCGGGCTTTTTTCGGGCCGGTCCTTTAAAAAGTTGGGCTCGGTTCGTTTCGAGCTTTTTTCGGGTTTTCGGGCCGGACTTTCGGGCTTTCGAGCCCAGACGTCCACCCCTACTCAAAACCTTCTTTCTTGATTCGATCCTGTCATGAGGATGTAGAAACTGGGTGATTGAAGCTAAGATACAACTTGATTTAAGGAGGATAAATTTTTCAGTGCTACAGGAGGACCACGTGGCAGTACCCAGTGGTCCTCCATTCCAATTGACATAAAATTATTTCAGTTATTTTGTCAAATACCATTGTTTTTTTTTATTGTTTTTCTAAACCCTAAAACCCTAAATCCTAAACCCTAAAAGCCTAAACCCTGTACTCTAAACTATAAACCCTAAACCTTAGTCTAAACTTATCACAGATCTTTTAAAGTCATTTTACAAAAAATAAAATACATAATTTTATAACTTATGTCATAAAATTCTAATTCTACGTGTTGAAATTTAATTGGGAGGGAGAACCATTAGGCATTGCCACGTGGTCCTCCCGTCATATTTAAAAATTTCTTTTTAAGGAGGAGGAATTTTTCAGTGCTACGGGAGGACCACGTGGCAGTACCCCGTGGTCCTCCATTCCAATTAAATTTTGACACATGAGATTTTATGACATAAAATTATTTCAGTTATTTTGTCAAATACCATTTTGTGTTTTTTTTACCTTAAAAGGAAAAAGAAGCTCATGAAAGAGTAAATGAGGCTGTAGAAAAACGATACATGTCGATTAATTAGTCTGACTCACATCTTTGTGGTAATGATTGTAAATCACAATAACAACATATGTAAGGGTGAGGCTATGAAGCACGGACACGTCTCTCAGCTCGCGTATCGCATGTCACACGTATTGGACACGGATACGCACGGACAAGCCGGAATACGCACGGGCACGCCAGAATACGCACGGACACACGTACTGCATTTCAGACACGGCTTGGACACGCGGGGTAATTCTGTCTTTGACATTTCAGATTGGGGGTTTATGGCAGAATCAATTTCCAGTCTTCATTCTTCATCTCGTCTCTAGTCTGTTCATTCTTCAATCGATCATTCTTCAACTCGTCTCTTCATCATTCTTCAACTCTGTTCGGACTTCAGCTTCAATTCACACCCTCGAGACGAAAGCGCAGCGCAAGCAGTATCAATTCGAATCTCTTTTAACAAAGCAGTCATCGTCTCCGCCACCCTCTGACAAAAACCCGAAAACCCTAGAATTTCAATTAGAAAATTCTCCCTACCTGGATCAAAATAGATCAATTCCTTTCGTGAAATTGCTACACAAGCCTACAACTTTGATTCCCGACCGAAATCGGGTCAATTGGTGGCCGGAGGAGGGAGCTCTGGTTCGACATAGTCGAAGCTTCTCGATTTTCGTACCCCTAAACGGCGACGATTCGCCTTAAATCACCACCGCAGACGTGACGAGGGAGGAGAGACGAGTCGAACGGTATCGAAGGCGAGCCGAACGATGGCCGGACGGCGGAGCTAGCCTGAGGCGGAGAATGTGTCGGTGGAGGGGCTTGGCTGAGTCGGAGAGAGAGAAAGAGAAACATAAAGAGAAAGGAAAAAGGAAGGAAAGAGAAAGAGAAAGAAAGAGAAAGAGAAACAGCTGGGAGAAATATATATATATTTTATTATTTTTATATAATAAAAATAATATTTTATTAACGTGTCCATAACATATTCGTGTCAGAAATTTTTTATTTTATCGTTTCCGCGTATCGAATCGTGTCCGTATTGGACACTCGTGTCCGTGTCCGTGCTTCATTGGTTGAGGTGAGAAAGAAGGATATGAATATTAAGAAAAATAAAAAAAAACATCTTTGAGGTTTCCATTTTAAAAGGACGGTGAGTTTTGGCCGGAGTCCGAGTCATGAAATCAAAATGATTTATAACGGTTAAACAACAAAGTCCGCGGGACCCACCTGATATGGCGATTCACGAACGAAAATGAAGCTGGACTGAGAGATTTATTTAACTAATCAATTCCAAAAACATGGCTCCAAAATCTCTCTCTAACCATTTCCATCAATTCCACCACACTTCTCAGATGACGAGATAGCTCCTCTCTCTCTCTCTCTCTCATTCATGAACCAATGGAGCAGCTAACCACTTGGTCCAGTCCTCCCAGGCTCCACCACCACACTCACCACCTCCGCCACCGCTTTGCTTCCAATGCATGGTTCCCCAACCGTCTCGATCGCCTGATGCTAGGGTTTCGGACACACGCTGCTCCGGTGAAAGCGAGCGATGGAAGACGAGGAGGAGCGGGGACGACTGAGGCGGTGGACACCTCCGTGGCCGAGCGGAGGCCGAAACTGCGTCGTTTTGAGGTGTCCGAAGGTCGTCCGAGTCCGTTTGGTGCCACGCCCCGCAACGGCGGCGTTAACTTCGCCGTCTACGCCGGCAATGCGGTCTCCGCCACTCTCTGTTTGATCACTCCCGCCGATTTAGAGCAGGTCTGATTTTTCGCTCCTCAGTTTTGCTGTTGAACTAATGCTACTGCTAACACTGAGAATTGGAGTGTTTTTTTTTTTAATTGTCAAATTAGCTTGGTAATCTTGACTCTTGAACAAAGGTTTGGTTGGATACACTTGAAATTGGAACTTGCATTTGTCTTTTGATTCTCGAGTTTCATGTGATTGATCAGTCAGTGCTATTTATTTGATGCAGGATAAAGTTACTGAGCAGATCCCTCTTGATCCTAAGAACAATAAGACTGGAAATGTGTGGCATATTTTTGTTACTGGAGATGTGAAAGATATCCTATACGGATACAAATTTGATGGCAAGTTTTCTCCGGAAGAGGGGCATTACTATGATTCTACGAAGATTGTATTGGATCCTTATGCAAAGGTGATTGATCTCAATGACTGAATCTTTTTATGAATTAGGCATATGATTCATGCATTTGACTTATTTATTAACTTGTGTGGAAGCTCTCATATGTTTTGTTTTTTTTTCTAAATTTTGTCTAGGCGGTTATACGCAGAGGTGAATTTGGGAGTCTAGGTCCCAATGGTAATTGCTGGCCTCAAATGGCCTGCACGGTACCTTCTTTTGATGATAAAGTATGTTCATACATTCGTTTACCAAACGTACTGTTAGTAAATTAATATAGTTTCAAAAGTATATTGTGACAGACACATTACCAGCATTATCACCATTGGCATCACTGATTCTAAATAATAACTCTAATTGTGATAGTTCTCTAATTTATAGACATGTACCTTATTATGTATAAATTTCTTTACTTTTTTTATGCAGTAACATTTTCTAGCTCAGTCCATTTTAACTTCTGTAGTAGATGGTTACAAAAATGACTCCAAGAAGCATCTCTCTGATTCTGTACATTCTGCTTTTCTTTTCTTTTATCCTTCTCTTCTTCCTAAAGTCTTATTTATCATCATGATTGTTATTCTAGGATTTAAACTGTAACAGTGCACTTTCTAAAATCTAGAATGTGAATCAAATCTCATGCCGGAATGGCTAGCCATTGCTTAGAATCATTCAGAGATTTGACTATTATGGGGCATGTTAACATAGACTTTCAATGCCTGGTAAAGCTCTGTTCAAGTTGCATTACATTACCAAGCACTGATATGTACAAGTTTAACTTCTGGGGTTTGCACATTAGGTGGTGCTAGTTTATGTGAGGTTTATTCATTCTTCGCTTCTTTAACTTCCAAGGATAATTCTAGTAATCTGGAACAATGTTGTTTTTGTTTCTTTTCTCTGGGTAGGGGGTGGGATGAAACTACAATTTGTTTCTTATCTAGCTGACTCTGAGATTTTCTCTCCTTGTTTAAGTCATTTATGTATTTGTTCAGTTAAAACATGTAAGTTATCATTCCCAGGAAGTATATTGACAGTAACCATAAAACTGGCCTGTGATTGTTTAAATTGACAACCTCGATTTAAACCTATAACTTGAATTTTCATCCCACTGTAATTACTACAAGAAACTCAACTCAAGAGCTTAGTTCTTTAACAATAGAGAATTTTGGCAATTAATCTTATTTTCTGTGTTTGTAATACTAATATCTTTTGAACACCCTTCCATTACATTTCAGTTCAACTGGGAAGGAGATTTACCTCTGAATTATCCACAAAAAGATCTTATCATATATGAAATGCATGTGCGAGGTTTTACAAGGCATGAATCGAGCATGACTGAATTGCCCGGTACATACCTTGGTTTGGTGGAGAAGCTTGATCACTTAAAGGTACTCTTCCAAGATCTTCTAGAGGAAAAACCCCCTCTGGAAGGATGGTATAATTTTCAGATTGTATTTATACAACTATTCTGCATGTGTAAGCAGTGCATTGGAAGACAATTGGACATATGAATGATAAATGTTCTACTTTTAATGAATATAAGTTTGTTCTTCTGGAGCATGCACTAACCAAACAAATATTGGCTCATTAATTTTTTTCTTTCACAGAACATAAATCTTCTCTATTTTAAAGACTTGCTAATGTTTACACAACTGGAAGCCCTTTAAAAACTTTCGTAGTATCCCAAAGTGAGAGAAACCACCATTTCGTGTATACACGGTTAAGAGGAATACGAGACTTAGAGATACAACGGTTGTATTAAGAGTCAAAATACATTACCAGCTCGAACAGTTCACGTGATGTTAACAAAATAACATGGTCATGCATGTCGGTTTCTAGATGTTCTTATTAGGTTGTGCTCATCTTGCAGGAACTTGGGATCAACTGTATTGAGCTAATGCCATGTCATGAGTTCAATGAACTAGAGTACTTTGGCTACAATTCGGTCTTGGGTGACTACAAGTACTATACTTTTCCCTTCTAACTGCATAGTTTTCTTTCCCCTTTCTTTTTATGAGTAATAGAGAACCTTATTAAAAATTAAAACAAAGCCAACAGTTCAGATCCCATAGAAGTTAACTTCCTAGAGTGGAATAATATCATTTGTGCATTTAATAGAAATCGTACAAGCACTCTGTTGCAAAGCAGTCCAAATTGCAGACCAACTTTCTAATGTTTTAATATCGTATGAACTGCAACACAACATTACAACATCTTATGTAAACTTGTTTTTTCTTATTACCAGGGTCAATTATTGGGGATATTCGACTGTCAATTTCTTTTCACCAATGATAAGATATTCATCTGCCGGCACACGTAATTGTGGCCGTGATGCAATAAATGAAGTTAAGTTTCTTGTTAAAGAAGCACATAGACGTGGAATTGAGGTGACAGCTAATACTACTATGATTCCAAGTTTCTTTAGTGATATATTCTGTCTTCAAGATTTTCAAAATCAGTTCTATAAAACCAGGTGATCATGGATGTTGTTTTCAATCACACAGCTGAAGGGAATGAAAATGGTCCCATTTTGTCTTTTAGAGGTGCTGACAACAGTGTCTATTACATGCTCGCACCTAAGGTT
This sequence comes from Potentilla sterilis, assembly GCA_963682095.1. NCBI lineage: Eukaryota > Viridiplantae > Streptophyta > Magnoliopsida > Rosales > Rosaceae > Potentilla > Potentilla sterilis. The sequence continues at coordinate 47,886,867 of OY821758.1, read as the reverse complement.
CAGCTCTAAACTACATTTCACTGTTTGAATTGTTTTGAAGAAAAAGCGAGAAGTTGCAGTTTAAGTTGTTAAATTGATAAAGATCCTATTTAACTTTTCCGTTGATCTTCTCTCGTTCGATTGTCTTTGTACATACATGCAAACTAAATCTATTATCCTGTTTTTCTTTACAGGGACAGTTTTATAATTATTCAGGGTGTGGTAACACATTTAATTGCAACCATCCTGTTGTACGACAATTCATAGTAGATTGCTTGAGGTAGCCATGACCTAACTTCCAGTCAAAATTTCTGTCTGAGAAATTCATTTCTAGGATACATGCTTTAGTGAATTTGATATAGGCAGAGATTTCTATGTATAGTTCCACATGATAACTGTGGCAAAACCAATACCTTTTTGGTGGTCAAGCTTCATCAAGGATGTTGCTTGTATTAAGGTTATGCAGACATAAACAACTTACACTATTGGCATAAATAAATTGTGACCTTGGACATCTATGTATCCATGAATAATGACAAGTATAGAAAAGAAGTATAGAAAGACTCAGTAGTGTAAAATTATTCATAATGTGTAAACAATTCTTGTCTTTGAACTTAAAACTTTAGTGGTGGTTGCCATCAGATAACAAGGATATTTTATCAGTATTTGTTGTTTGATTTTTATTAATTATCTATTTTTAACTAATTCAGGTATTTATTTGTTGGCAATGACTCAACATTCCAAAGGTTAAAAGGTCATTATTTTTTTTTTCTGCACAACAGATATTGGGTAACCGAGATGCACGTTGATGGGTTCCGCTTTGATCTTGCTTCTATTATGACCAGGGGTACCAGGTTATCTGCTAGATGCAAAGTTCATCATTAGTTAAAAACTGGAGATTGGTGTTTATTTCTGTCCTTTTATCTTCATTTCCTTTGTCCTCAGTCTCTGGGATTCAACTAGTGTATATGGGAGTCTGATAGAAGGTGACTTGTTGACAACTGGAACCCCTCTCCCTAGCCCTCCATTGATCGACATGATTAGTAATGACCCAATACTTCATGGAGTGAAGGTTCTTACTTCAAAACTTTACAACTAGTAATTATTTTTATCAATATTGGTAATTAAGTTCCCAGGAGATGGAAGTAGCCTCTTAGCTTACAATAAATTTGCACACCCCAAATTTTTTAAGCTACATTGACATCTATATGTCTAATACAGAAACACATTGTAGTTTATATAGTTGGCTAACGATATAAACACTTCAGTAGAAGCGACCATTTGTTAGAACAGATACTCAAGATTGATTTATTTTGATCAGCTTTTGCTTCCAGTTTTTTAAAATACCACTTAGTAGACATGTATAGATCCGTTTCAATCATTTTGGTTTGGTTATTTTGATCAGTTTTTGCCTCCATAGTTACTTTCTTTATTCGTAGTAAGCAAATATGGCATAGATAGTAGACCTGTATAGATCTAAGTAAAGCTTTAAGCTGAAGGTGACTAGCAGACTTGAAAAAGTGCTAGCGAAACTGGAACACCAAAGAAAACACTTCTTTCTAATCTTATTTTCCTTTATATTGGTGCTGCCATGCAAAGTCCCATTTTCTTCTCTTATTTTAATCAACTATATTTTGATTTTTTTCATGACAATTCTCTCTCTTCATCATTTTTGCTTCCTGTTTCTGAAATTATGCTGAGCCATTGTGATTTTTTTATTTCCCCACAAAAATTTAGCATAATCCTGCATAAGAAGTTAGCTTTTGTTCATATCTAAAGCTTATTGGTGATTACTATTACTAGAGTAGCTGCTAGCTGATAGCTGAAGGATTACTGACTCTGCCATTTTCCAAACAGCTCATAGCTGAGGCTTGGGATGCAGGAGGCCTGTACCAACTTGGCATGTTTCCTCACTGGGGTAATTGGTCAGAATGGAATGGGAAGGTTTGTTCAGACGTTTCACTTTTATACACCATCTTCATTAATCAACTATAAATAAGGAATCAATGCCAGAATAAATCACCCAATATTAATGCGTCTGGGGCTTTCACAGCTATCACAGAGCTAGCTAAGCAATCAGTGGAAAGGCTATGCCTTAAAATATTGGAACCTAATTGTAGCTTACATCGATAATGAGCCATTTTCCAATCTAATTTGTGTGGGCTTGTTTATCAATACCCAACTTCCGTGGCGTTTTTTTTTTTTTTCAGATTTAGCAACTAAATAGAATCTCATATAGTTTATTCTCTTATTGTGGCACTTCTAATATACATGGACGTTAACTATTGCCTGATGTTAAACCTACATTTAATTAAACTCCTGGTATAAGTTCCACCAAGTGGCTCTTAAACAAACGATCATTGCAGATATATATTAATCATCATAATTATGTGTGTTCAATATTTTGGTATTAGCATCTTGCAAGTCTGCAGGTGATGTATTTCGCCAAATTAGTAACTGAGAATAATAGTACACTGACATATTCAAAAGGAAAATTTGGCTTTACTTTAAGGCCTCTTCCACTTGTTAGATGTGATAACCTTATTACTGAGTCCTGAAACCTGTTGGTAGTTCTCAATGGTGCTCTTTGCATGATTCATTTATGTAAACCGTCTCTTCTATAGTCTGATATTGCGATAAAATTTTTAATTCCTGTAATTTTCAGTATCGTGACACAGTGCGGCAGTTTATCAAGGGTACAGATGGCTTTTCTGGGGCTTTGGCCGAATGCCTTTGTGGGAGCCCTAATTTGTACCAGGTACCATAAGCAGAAAGACCTTATTATGTGTTCTATTCAAATGGTCTGCTATGTCATTTTTTTCTCTCTGACTGCCCCATTTTCCTTCTTTTAGAAACCTTTGATTTCTATCTTCATAATGTTCAAATCATGACTCTGGTGGCCAGCTTCTGGCGAAGTATTGGTAGACGATTAGGATCTGAAGCTGACGATAATGCATCCTGAATTTAATATTCGAAAAGTCTTTGCTGGAATACATATAGAACATCTGGCTTTGATTTATGTCGACTGAATTTAGTGTGCCGGAGTATAGGAAACTGTATCTGATCTTGTTCTCAGATTTATGCCTCAGAAATTATTTTCTCTCTCTGTTGCTAACCCTCTATAATATCATTATATCTATGTTTCAGGAAGGGGGAGGGAGACCATGGAACAGTATCAATTTCATTTGTGCACATGATGGTTTTACTCTAGCTGATTTAGTAACCTATAACAACAAACATAACCTGGCAAATGGAGAAGACAACAATGACGGAGAGAATCATAATAATAGCTGGAACTGTGGACAGGTAAGTGTGAAAATATTAATATAATTTTATGCTCATATTTAGGACAGTTTGATGCTGATCTTAGTCTGTAATAATCATCAAAGGTGTATACACTGCTTATTGAATCAAAACATTATTTATGTGTAGATAATCTAGACAAGTAATAATTCTTTTGTGAACTCCATTTTTAGGAGGGAGAATTCGCAAGCATTTCAGTGAGAAAACTTAGGAAGCGACAAATGCGAAATTTTTTTGTCTGCCTCATGGTTTCTCAAGTAAGACGTTACTGGTCCTGTTCATGTTATATTAATGTTTTGTTAGAGTAAGGTTTGATGTAGTTCCTTTGTATACGCCACTCTCCATTTGGACCGCAAGGACCTGTGTTTCTTTTTATTGTCTTTGCATATTTGAGTTACAGGAATGAAAAAAAAAGAAAAAAAGAAACACAGGTCATGTGAAGGGGAACGTGCAGCTATAGCGTTCATGGCACCAAAATAGTAGCATTGGAGGTGGTGTGTTAGCACTTAGCAGTGTAAGGAAAGAGGAGAAAACAATAATAAGTTTATTTACAGCAAGTTGGTATACTTTAGAGTTTTATAATATACCATTAGAGGAGTAAACAATAATAAGATTATTACAGCAAGTTGGTATACTATTAGAGTTTTATGGTCTCTTCTGTTAAATTGGTAAGGATTTCAAGAACAGAACCCAACCCAACTACTGAAGTAAGATCATGAAGAATTTTGTACAACCACACTAGCACACATGGGACTTTGTACATAGGTTGTACTGACATTGCTTCATACTTTCTCTTTTATCAGGGAGTTCCAATGATATATATGGGTGATGAATATGGCCATACAAAAGGGGGTAACAACAACACATATTGCCATGATAATTATGTAATTCTCTAGACCATGTCAATACTCTTTCTTTCACAACTGTTTCTTCTTTTTTTATGGTCGTTGCTGTGTTCCCCAGATTAATTACTTCCGGTGGGATAAGAAAGAAGAGTCTTCATCGGATTTTTTCAGATTTTGCTGTCTTATGACCAAATTCCGCCAGTAAGCATCTGCATAATTACTGCAGTTATTTTGCTTTCTGATTAGACCTTTCTATCTGCTCATGTTTTGTGAATTCTGCAGAGAATGTGAGTCACTTGGTTTGAATGACTTCCCAACAGCAGAGAGGCTGCAGTGGCATGGTCTTGCTCCTGGAGTGCCAGACTGGTCTAAAAGAAGCCGCTTTGTGGCCTTTACTCTGGTATGCTTTCATGATGCACTTCCCAAGTCCTATTTTTGGATTCATTGGTTCCACGAAACGACTCACTATTTTATAGAATTCTTATTAAAATAAACCTGACTAATGCATATTAAATTCAAGTTTTAATAGATATTAAAATAGATCGAGATGGAAGATGATCCTGTTTTGTTTTATGTTTTAAGCATGTCTTAAAGAAGGCTTAGTGGCTGAAGTGACCCTATTCACCGAACTGTCAACTTGCACCAACAAAATACTTTAGAAAAGTAGGATCACTTTTGAAAAATTGTCAATCCCCATTAAGGTTTTATGTTTCCTTCAAATGCCAAATGTCAAATGCCATACAAGACATGGTAAAATTGTCTTTCCCCATCTTTCCCTCTCTGTCTTCTCTCATGTTCCCCCCTTTTCTGTATGATGCATCTCTTCTCTGGCTCTCTTTCTTTTTCACATTTCAAACTAAATCCACCCTCCTCTCTCAAGATCTCACCCTCTTTCACAAATATCAAAAATAAATCAGTATCTTATAATCTTGACTAAACCTGCAAAAGAATTCTTAGGTTGGATGATAAACTTGCTGTCCTCACATGCACTCCTCTATCTGAGAAAAGTGTGTCCATAACAAAATGAGGTTTATAACTTTATATTCACAAACTTGCTACTATCCCATTGGTGTGTGACTGTCAATCCAGGCTGACTCAGTGAAGAGAGAGATCTACATTGCCTTCAACGCCAGTCATTTACCAGTGAATGTTTCACTGCCAGAGAGGCCTGGATACAGATGGGAACCCTTGGTAGACACCAGCAAGCCTCCACCCTTTGACTTCCTATCTAGTGACGTCCCTCAAAGAGATATTGCAGTTACACAGTATGCTCACTTTCTTGACGCCAATTTATACCCGATGCTAAGTTATTCATCAATCATCCTATTGCTCGCTCCAGTCGAATATGCTTAGCTGAGCTCAGGTGCCAACGTGTGGCTCAAAGTACCACCGTCTGATATTCCCGCAAAATAAATTACTGCACCCCCTCTAAAATTTACAAAGAGGCAGTACATATGAGTTGCAGGTAACAGAGTTTTTATGGGAATAGGTCGCGCCGAGGTTAAGACAGGAAACAGAAATCATCTTCAGGTTCTGCACTCCAGAACAATAAAGATGAATAAATCTTTTTGTTCACGTCTGTAAATTCTCGTACCACAAGCCTTCACTGTTTGAACATATATGACCTGTTAAATAGAATATAAGCCATAGTCATGATGATGATGATGATAAGGGAATTCAAGAAAATACCAAACCTATATTTGAGTGATTAAAAAAGAATAGAGATGACCATTCAGGAAAATCACTTTTAACATACTTATGTTGATCATTAAATGAACAAAGTTGAAAAATATCTTCAACAAAATCTCCGAGGAAATAAAACCACGACGAAACACTACGTTTGGGACTTCTCCCTCACTTTTGGAAGAAAAAAAGAAAAAAAAAGCAAAAGAATTACCTAACAGTGGGCCCACGTGTTTACATCCTAAAGCCCACAGAGAAGAAGTCCCTTTGCACATGGATCATCCTCGTTTGGCTTCTGGCGACGTCTAGTGGCACACAGAAATCTATCTCTCTTTCCCAATTTGCCTTCCCTTCCTTATTACACATCCTCATTCACTCTCTCACCCTCACAGCACCTATTAACCTCCTCCCCAGTTTCTCTCCTCAGCTTTCACCACCAAACCTTCACCAACTGTCAAACACCACCGCCCCTTATCTAAAATTCTTCACAACTCAGTCAACAATGGCAGCCTACTTCGTCTCCGAGCCAATGCAAAGGGACATGACCACCCGCAAGAGGAAGGAGCTGGGCCAGCTTGACCAAGTCAACGATGACTTCTCCGACTTCTCTCTTTCCTCTCCCGCCAGAAAGATTCGCCGTCTGGTATGTAACGTACCGTACCCATCATCCTTTGCTCTCTGTTTCGATTTCAGTTCATTGGTTTGATTTAGTGTAATCATTAAACTTAAATAGGATGCGCAATTACCGCCCATTTTGGAGGAAGAAGAGATTGAATTCGACCCGGCTCCGAATCATCAGATGAACTATAATAACGGTCCAGTGATTGAGGAGATTGAAAATGAAGAAAGGGCTATTGTGGCCTTCAACCCTATTAGAAACCCAATGCTTCATAACCCTTCAAATGTCTCTATCTGTCTTAGTCCTGACCTGGTTTCTGGATTCAAGGGTGAGTGTGTTCCTAATACACAATTACGATGTTATGAGTATTATTGGGTGTTTATGGAAAATTTTGCTAATTTTAATGTTGTGGTGTGTTTTTGATAGACCAATTTCTTCGGTCCAGCTATCAGTATGGCATGAAAACTGACAAGAGTGAAGAAGAGCAAGACACTGAGAACAAATGTACGGCGGTTGTTCCATGGGTGCCATCTCAGCGCCCACCTATGACTGTTATGGAGGTTTCGCAATCCGATGATCGAGGAGAGCCCATGGAGGATGAGGAGATGGGCGCAGCGGCAATGGAGGTTGAAGAGAGCAGCACACCAGCAGCAGGAGCACAAGGAACAAGCAATGACTATGGTGGAGGGGTTTGGGCGGGTAACGGTGAAGGGTTTCGACAGTGGCAGCAACAGCACTGTATGATACCGCAGCCTCCTCAGAACACATCTACACCCATCACTTGGTTTCAATGAGACCCAACAAATGCATAACAGGGTTACTAAGTTTGCTTATGAAGGAAGGAGACCTCCATCTCTTACTAGGACGTCTATGTTATATTTCTAACACTAGTCGTTTAAGAAATGTAGTTAGTTGTGTAATGTTAATAGCGGTGTAGGAAATTTTCCCAAGAAAGATTTGCATGTTTGTTGTGGTGGCTAGAATGGACAAGTACTAGTGCTTCTTCATCTGATTTTGAAGTTCCTTTTATCAGTACACCCACAATGTAGGGAGATGCAGATTCTCTGCAGTGCTAGAATGGTATTTGATGCCAAACAGAATGTATCTGATGCCATGATCTTGGACTTGTAAATTCGACCAGTTACTGACTACTATACTTCTGTATCGAACTAGTTAGTTACAAACTTACCATTGTTTCGAGTTAAATTTACTTAGATGTACAGAGATGCACCGGCACGTTGGGACTTCCGCTGGAAAAGGTTTTGGCTTTTCTTTGGTACAGTTTCTTGGATTTCATTGGTCTAGTAAAGATCTTGGACAAGTTTTGGCTTCTAGGATAATTGGTCATCACTACAAGAATTTGAGGAGCAAAAGGGGAACCAAATTTTAATGAATCAAAACCATGAACAATGACAAATAATTAGGAGAAGTGTAAGCGCCCAAGTACTGTTGATTACAAAAATATGCACAGGGAGCAATGGCTGAGGTTAATACATTATTGAGATTCTCATCTATAAATACTGTTAGAGACACTGCAACGGGAAAACGAAGAGCTACATAGAAGTCTAATGAGCAAACTTCCATGTCGTTCCTTCTATTCTCTTCCAGACGTTTTAGCAAACACAAATGGCAATTTTCTATAGCTTCAACAACGTGCACCTCTTCTATGGGTGCTGTGGATGGAAGAACTTCACTATTTTAACGCATGATGAGAACTATACAAAAGCTAGTCTCCTGAGACATATTTCTTCTGTTCGTAGTATTTCTTTTCACTTGCTGTCTTCCTGGCGTTACGTTTCTGCATCAAAAGGCAAACGAGATCAATACTCCACAAAGCAGAAAGGCAGAGGACACCAGAGGGAGAAATGAAATTAAAACACGAGAACAGTCTTCAGAGCATTCTTGACTATTCAGTCTAAATAAATAAAGATGAAACTGAGAGAATATGCAATATCTACAAACAATCATGACATAAGTATTCCCAACAAAAGAGAAACGATATCCAAATTTCATTTGCAGAAAGTCATTAGAGTTGATTCTGTATCTCTTGGTGTTTTGTGGTGCATCAATTAAAAAGACAGAAAAAGACTTGATAGATACCAGATAAGCATCATGATTTGCAATTATCCTCTGGGCTACTGATGTTGTTGTTATATCTTTTGGGCTTTCAAGTACTTGGAAAATCCCCATGTTCTTGGGAACAGAATAAGGATCAGTTTCACCCTGCACAATACAAGCCATCTTATCAATTTACTCACTCATTAGTTATACACTATTTCTGATCAACTCTCAGATAAAATGCATCAACTTACAGTACACGAGGAGTTATACTCGGAAATTGTCCCACGCACCACCAATGAAATGTTAAAAGTTGTTATCTGAACATGGGAGAACGGAGATCTCAGACACAGTGATTAACACATCTAAATCAGAAGGATTATCCTTGTTCCGACCAAGATGCAATGAAAAAACAAAATGCACAAGACATACAAGCAAGGTAGGGAGGGAAGGTTAACTTAGAGAAGAGAGGGTACCTGGATGCAATGAATGATACTATTTGCCTTTGTGACAAGTGACAAATGTGTATGGTTAAGTTCCAATCTCTATGGAGCACACATCACAAGAATAACTCATCACTGATTAGACACCTATTGACTCGTATTAGTCGTATATTATGCCTAATATCATTATTTCACCATCTCCGACAGTAGGTTCTAGCCAATTAAGCAACTTTCCTGAATATCTGTGTGAAGATAAGCTGGTTCTATGGTAAATAAATATGATACTTTGGTTCAGAAATTGGCCAACTTGTGAGATTGTCTAATCCGTGAATCGAGTATATCTAGACCATTTTGGTTGCTTGATGTTCCAATTAATTGGCTTGTGCACTAATGAAATATAAAATATTTGCGTATAACATGATATGGGACACACATGCTTAGTGTATACAATCCAGCATTCCATCACACTTTTTGGTATGCTTATCTAAGGAAACAAGTGGGCATGGAAAGCATCTGCCAAGATGCAGCAGAAATACTAGACATGTATGGTTCAAGACGGAATCATTATCAAGCTACACAATAGAAGGACAAGGCAAAAAAAACTAAAACATATTGAATGAAGAAATAGTAGCTCAAAACTTGTGTTCGACACACCTACGAAGAGAGCAAAACAGGTAGCTAATGGTTGTACATGCAATGAAATGACCACACACAAAATACAATTAAAACATATCTTGATAAGCTCTCACCATATCCATGGTAATTTCCCAAGGAGCACCAATGATGACCTCATCAACATAGCGGCACCCCAACACACCAAGACTACGTTCATGTAAATGCATTATTGGATGCTTCCCCCTGTGTTCACTGCAAGTAACAGCATATTAAAACTTTGGGAGTATCTTCAAAGGAAAAATTAGAAAGAGAGGGATAAACTTTAAGGGGAAACACACCAACGGATGAATTTATGATGTGAAGTCCAGAAAATTAAAATACCTCACAGTGTAGTCATTGTGGATGCCAACCAGTAAAAAGTCTCCAAGCTTCCTAGCATTCTTCAGAATCTAGCAAGCACCACAGAAACAAAAAGGTTCATCAGATATGAGCTTGATATAAAATGGTAATGAAAAAGCAGAGTCGACATGTCGAACAGAAAGGGGAGATGCTGCAAACAATCTCCCCAGCATGGAATACCATGACAGTGGTCATGCAAGCCACCAGGCAACATGCAAATGTTCGCATTCAGAATGGCCCGATTATGTTTTCCGAAAGTCAATCTTGAGTAGGGTACTCATAGAAGGGTTACCCTTTTCTCAACTAATAACCAATTTTAATCATTGACAGTCACAGACTCACATTTCATATGTTTATGCAGCGGTCAGAATATGTCTTTTAAAAACAATAGAACAAAGTGATGAAAGACGGTGGGTACTAGAGCAATACTGTATTGAGGATAAGGTCAGTTCATGAAGAACCATCATGAAGGTTAACTAGAAATAGATCGAGTTGACAGGTAGAAAATTGGCACCTTCATGTATAGAAACTTGGAAACTAGATGCAAAACTATAATATGGACCATCAAAATAATCCAATTTAATGTATAGTCTAAACATAAGTTAGGCCAAGAATCAGTTAAAGAAATAGGTTTGCAGGAGTACTCTGGGCTATAGTTGTACCTCAACATGTCCTGCGTGAAAGAGATCAAATGCCCCATCAATGTACACAATACGAGCATTTGGTCCAGGAGCCTGAAAAATAATTTTGTCAGGAAGGACTGTGATATCTGTGAAATGCAAATTACTTGTCTTTCCCTGATTTTGCCTTGTCACGGTTCCATTATTATGGAAAATTTTCACAACATCTATTAGGAAGTGATACATTCATATGAAAAAATTTATCCTCTTAAACCACTGATGTAGTTGAGAATTAAAGTTGGCCTAATTAGCAAGACATGTCTGTAAGAAAAGCTAACAATAATTCAGCACTAGTCTCCCTTATCACTATTGAGAACATAAAAAAAAACATGCCTTTCCATTGGAGAATTGCACAATTCTTCGGGATGTTGGCAGAAATTGAGATAATTGGGCACTCTTGGATTGACTTTCTAAACAAGGCTCTCCATGTGAAGATGTATCCTTTGTCTCCTTTAAAGAAGAAAGTATCCTCCCTACATCAATATAAATATTATTAGAGCAATTAAAAACAAAAGCTATCTTAGCAATCACATTTGGCTATGAAGCTTTTGTCAAACATCCTCATGTCTAGCAAGTTTCACAAAGTACAAGATAAGAAAACAGCAGAATGGGTTTTGAGTGGGGAATTCTAAATACAAAATGAATCTTACTTTAACCTGTCCTAGTACTGGCATAATTTTACAGCATTTATCAATTGCACAGCAAGTGCTTAGTAATTTTAATGAAGCAAGAACTGCTGAGGTAGATCAAGAGAGATATAGTACCTACAATATCGGTGCTGGAAACACCTTCAGTGCGTTTGATTTGTTTGTACCGGCCAGCTTTCTTTGCCAATGCATAAGCATCAGTTCCGTCTGGAAGCAGGCAAGGATCATCACCATGTATGATATAGTCAATTTTATGCTCATTAAAGAGTTTGTTCATGAATTGCTCAGTGATTTCATAAGGAGCGCTGGCTATGACTTGATCCACCCACTTCAACCCGCTTACAAGAGCCAGTCTGGAAAGAACTTTCAAATTAGATACTATAGTAATAAATTTAAAAATTAAACTACTTGCACATACTGCAAAAAAAATTATAACACGTATTGAAGACCAGCTAAACTATACAACAAGACACTATTGAACAGCTGCAAGAGTTTCTGACTTTAACAATAAAAGGTAGGGGTGGAAAAATACAACAATCCACTCCCAAATATAGCTGAATTCCAATATTGGGGAACCTAACTCTGCACTAACCTCTCTTCCATGGATAAAACAGGGGGTCCTTTATTAGCAATGATCTCTTCGTCACTAACAACCCCAACCACTAACTCATCCCCCAGAGCTTTGGCTTGCCTCAAAGCATTGGCATGGCCGTAGTGCATTAGATCAAAGCACCCATCCATGTACACCCGAATGCGCCTCTTCTCCGACTTCTTCTTCTGCCAAATCCCCGAATCCGACCATAAATAAGGCAACTGAGGAACCGAAATCCCACCAAAATAGCTGGTGGACAAGCCGAGCAAGGCAGCCGTGAGCATTAGACCACCAAAGACATGTGGGTGGTTGTACACTCCATCCCAAATCCAATTATTAGTCTCATATTCCATCTTGCCACCCTTTATCAAACTAACTTACTCAGAGGAGACACAAAACCTGAAAAATATAAAGGCTGAGACCAAATCATCAATCAGATTAAGATTTAACCATTACATAGAACCAACAACACATAATTAAATTACAAACCACAAGATTTCAGATATCAAAAGTATAACCCAATTCCTATGAAATCAACACAATTACAAATCCCATCTACAATTCCAAACTTGTTCAACCAATTCAATATGAAAAATTCAATCTTGAATCTAGAAACCACAAACCCACCAATTCACATCCAAAACATAATTCCAAACAAAAAGGAGCAATTTTACAATGAGAATAGTAGGAAACAAAAAAACAAGATGGGTGAAGAAAAAAAACCTGGGGAAATTGGGAATCAAAACCAGAGAGTTAAATGAGGATTGAAATGAAGGAATGTGTCGAGGCAGATCTAAAAGATTGGGTTTTTAATTGTTGAGAAGAAAAAAGATTGGATTTTGAAGATGAGAAATAATCAAATAAAGGTTGTACCTTTGTGGGAATGAAGGTTTGTGCCTCCTCCTCCTCTTTTGTGTTTGTTGCGTGGTGGCTTGCAACGAAACAACCCAAAGCTTCTTCTTCTTCTTCTTCTTGTTGTAATAATAGTAATACACATCTCAGTTTTGTTTATTAATCAATTTTCTTGGTGGGCCCCTGGACCTACGTAATACATATTTTTTTTTTCTTTTTTTTTTCCAATTTTTCATTTCAGCCTTTCAGGTTTTATGTCACTGTTAGATGTTGATGTCTTCCAGATGTTTTTGGTTCCTTTTTTAATTCCAGATATTTGGTTGGTTGTTCCTTTCTTATTTTACTTGTTTCAAATTTGAGATATTTGAGCTCATTAAATACACTAAACGATTAGTCGTTTGACACGTGTTTTTCTACGAATGCGAATAATTATTCAGGTCGGTATTATGATGCGAAAGAGGTTATCTTTATTGACTTTCTATTCTTTAGGATTGTGAATGTTGTCTACAGTTGAAGAATTTCCTTATTCACCCAACGTCAACCGCCCCATTAGGAGAGGAATCCATAGAGGTGTCAGTTCACTCAGTTGACCCTTCTCAACATTATGCAGTTGCTTAGCTTGTAGTTTAAGCCAATTTTACCCTTCCCAGACTTGTTAAAATCATGTCCATGTGCCTCTATAATTGAGAATCATAAGTAAATCTCTATAATTGATAAACAAATTTGTACCAAGAAAAGTTTCAGCATAAGACTAGTGTTCCTGCACAGGCAGAGTAGAGCGGAAAGATGCCCACCGATTTTTCTCTGCCAGAAACTCATGACCCTGTTAAGGAAAATTGTCACAACAATACTAATGTACAATCAAGCATGTACAATACAACTCGAGATACTATTCGTGTAAAGAAAGTTCTGAAAAGCCTGGAAAAAAACCAAGTCCTCTAGACTCATTCATGGCTAGAGGAAGTTCCTCTGAAAGGAGCCTGCAGAAAACCGAGACGTTAAACCTTGAGCCATGTTTTCTGAATCCAATTTTACACTTTGTCTACCGCCTGTCAAATCCTTTTCACGGTCCCAAGGCTTCCATGGATGTTTTCCCACCCATTCTTCCTTCTTCTCCTTCTCTAAGGGTTTCTTGGATTTTTTCTTTGGGCGGCTTGCAGTCTCTTGGTGCTTTTCTACCAATGACTTTGATCGTCTTTCTTTGTTGTATCTGTCCACCAAATCTGCATCTGAACTATTCATTTTCTTCTCCTCATTTGAAGCAAGTGATGCTGCCTCGTTGTATGCTTCTAAATAACTGCCATGGAAATAAAATGGATTAGAAGTCATATACATAGAAACGTACAATAAAAGGAATCAACTTATGAGTACATACTCCATCTTAGCTTTTTGGGCTCTGTCAGAAGGGGTATCAGTCCATGCACTTGTATCACCACGTCCTTCTTTAACGGTGCTGCTAAATTTTGTTGATTGCGTAGGCATACCTCCAGGCTGAGAAAAGGATGGGCATTAATTTAATTTTTTTTACAGCACTTCTTGAATAGAAAGATGAAGAAAAAAGTCAAACTTTGTAACACAAAGTACAGCACAACAGGCAGTGCAGTCTATGGTTTAACTGAGGTACCCTAAAATCCTTCCCCTAATAATTGCCATATAGGTAACTCTCTTATTACATCTATTTCTGCAGGAAGGAATGGTATAAAATGCAACAGATTAAAGGGAGGATCTAATATTAGTAACACAGACTCCTATGTTCCAAAGTCAACTTCTGCATCAGATATAAAAGTTGTGCGCACCAACTGAGATCGTCTCGCAGCTGTACTGCAAGCTGCACCTGAGACCTCTGAATGGCTTTGGTAAATAAAGAGCCTCCTTTGGAATCTCAAATGCAAGTTGCTTTTCGTTTAAACATAAACACATAACACCCTCGAGGCCTTAACTAACCAAAACTCGATCAAATCGGAGAAAGAGAAAATCAGTGGCAAAACCGCAAAACACAATATGACATAACTGCAATAATCAATTTCAAGGGCAATCTTATGTACAAGAGTTGCTGCAACAAGTCATTCCCCTAACATCACATAACATGTAGTTCAGGAAATTTAAGGTCCATAAATTCCTCCCCACTAGAAAAGAATTGTAGAGTTATTATGAGAGACAAAGGCCTACGACTAGCCCATAGGTCGCTATCAACCTAGGCTCCTAGAGTAGCCAGAAATATCATCAAGAACAAGTGTAACAGAGAGACAATACATTACTCGAATCTGAAGGTCAAAGAATTATAATATAACAAAAGAACGAAAGACTTACTCTCCTCTCAGGAGGAAGCGTTGTCATCCACTCATCTCTTTTTGGTGCCTCTTTAACATCCAAGTCTGCCAGTAGCTCATCATCACCCTCCATGGATATTCCTGCCAACATAACACAGGAGGCTCAAAAACAAAAATCTTAGGATTAGGCATATTTCCTTTTAACCAAAAGGTCGATTTTGTAAAACGCTACAGCCATATTTGTGAAAAGCTACAGCCGACCTTTGAAAGCTACTCTAAATTAACCAATATTTTTGAATGGATGACAAAATCATGGTAATATAACTGAATTCATTTGACAGAGACTTGCACTTGTTCATGAAGTCGAGAGCAATTGAAGCTATGCCAAGTGCACAAACATGTGGCACAAATTTTCTGGGTGCTGATAGAAATACAAAAGGAAAGGAAATTGCAATATTTGAACCACATAACAGAACACTACTTTCATCCCCTTTTATCAAGTCGTGATAGAGACGGAGCCATTTGAACAACAAATCAGTAAACATTAGCTAACCTTGTAACTTTCTCCATTGTGCAGCCTCCCGCATTGCTCGCAACTCCACCTGCAGAAGCAAATGAAATCAATCATTGAACTGCATTATTCATTGCAAGGAATATTCAACTAATAGTCAAAATGCATACCATGAATTTTTCATGCTCCTCCTTGAGTTTAATCTTCTCATCCAGCACTTTTCGCTGCAACAAACAAACAAGGCAGAGAAAGACAACCATGATCAAACAATGAACTGAAACCCAAAGCAAAGACTCAATCTACTACACTTCCAGCTTCACAGGAATTGCACCTAGTAACTAAAAACCACCAAAATGTGGCAGCTGATAAGTCTTTGCAGCAACAGTTAATGATTGTTTCTTATTTGTCTGACTGTTAAAGTGAGTATGCTAAGTTAGTTCCACATAAGGTGCTTTCTAAGTGGTGCCTAAATTGGTGATTCACGTGGCATTACTTATGTGATAAATAAGAGTTTCTATGAGGTTCAGGAGTACATGTAGCCATGCACAATGAAGAATGAATGAGGCAAAAGCCTTTGCATGATCTATCAGCTGGATATGGCACGGGTACATGTCAGATACACAAAATGAAGTCTCAATCAACTTATCAGTAAACTCTCATTCATGTCATGCCAGTGTTAATTAAAAAAAAAAAAAAAAAAAACCCTTACCTTTTCTGGATCTTGTAAATCTTTAAAAGCTTTGTTCAACTTGACAAAAGCTTGCTGAGCTTGAGGATGTGAGCATTTATCAGGGTGCACCAAAAGAGACATCTTCCAGTACCTGAGGGAAAGATAAGATGAGATTGTTTATTAGACAAAGAAGAATCAGAGACGATAGTCAGGTGTAGACCAAGTTCTGGATAAGTTGTCCAGAACATGGATCAGCGTAGTATCTTGAAACATAGTCAACCTAGTCATTACATCCAAATATACACGAACACTATCAATCATACCTTTTCTTCATGTTCTCAGGAGCCATATTATGGTTTGCTCCTAGAACATCATATGGACTATTCTCATCAGAATCCATGATCCTCGTGACCTGCGACACATGTAACAAAATATAACATGAGAATCACCCATAATACATAAGCGTATAATTTAAAATCAATATCTGCATGATGTTTTATGCATTTGTGAGTAAAAGCACAGGAATTGAAGAACAACGAAGGAAGAGAATGAGACTTGATGATTGAACAAGAACTCTTGCTCAACCTAAAGCTAATACAAGCTCATCACTTTTGATTTATACAAGTAGATGATAAGAAAAGCAATATACTTCTTCAAACCGTTCAGCTTCATTAGCTGATGCAACTTCAGCAACAACAGCAGGTGGTGGAGGTCCTATAAACATTCCAGCATCTTCTTCCAACTCCACTTCCCTACACATAAATGTATTTCATATTAACAGATTTCAGGTCATCTCAATCAGCAAATACATAATTCATACCTGCAAATAAACAAGACATGAATGAACAAATAGAGTAGATGCTAATTTTTTTAGGCTAACCTGAGCTCAGCCTGTGCCTCTGTCAATTTGGCTGCAGCAGCAAGTAGCTCAGCCGATGGCATTGCAGGGCCAATTTTCCTGCATTGCAAACAATAAAAAAAAATTAGGCATGTCCTAAGAGTTTAGACTTCTGAAGGGGAACAGATAAAAATCTAATTCCAATGAGAAATGTGACACTGATGTATTGAATAAAGCAATACTCCTTGAACTTTAGAAGCAAAACTTGTTACAAGCAGAAAATTAAATATAATAAGCAAAACATATCATGCAGGAGATTTGATATAAAAAATTGTTTTGAAACCTGTTCAACGTGTCAAAAATGTGTGATATCTTTTATACAGATTTCCCTTCAGTAAGATTTCATCAGAAATATGGGGTGCATGACAATGCATGAGACTCCAATACTTTGGTTTTAAGTCAGTAGTCATGGAACGTATATCTCTCAACACCTAATTTGTTTTCTTCAAATTGCCATTTTGGCATGGGAAATGAGAAAAGGGTGAGGAGTTGAAAAGCGAGAACAAGCTTTTTGCTCTCTTATCCTCGTTTGTTAACCATCGTATCACAGTAAGTCAGTAACCCTTCTTTTACTACAGGGTTCGGATAATGGGTTCCAATGAAATAGTAATGATCATGAACTAGAAGGGGTGAAAGTACTGTGATGTGGACAATGTAATTCTTGATTCACCTAGGATATATACAACAATTTGGAAATCAAACCATCCGGGGTTACTGTAAATCCTACTCAAGGCATCTGCGTAGTGTGTGAGCTTTGACTTATACATTTCATTTATGAGGAACTGACCTATATACTTACAATTCATTAAGGGCCAGAAGATCTTCAATGTAATAATGGACTATCTTTTAGTTTCTCCTTTCACTCCCCTCAAGCCATATGGTGCTCAACTAAAGAGAATGAGTATTACTGAATAACTTGCCCAAGAGGGTAATTACTTGTAATATGGTACACAGGAGACAACCTTTGGTGTCCGTGCTAAATAGGTAAAGTGTGGAACGTGTACTGCTTTGCATTTCTAAATTCGACAAAGAAAAAAAAATTACAAAACACCCTCTTTCTGCTTCAATATGAGATAAAATGATCGCCTCACTAAAGATTTCCAGATGAACACATGTCAATATACAATGAGTTGAATAGGAACAAATTATTCACAAGTGAGGAAATTTGGGAACTTATACGAATAATTCATTACAAAAACTACGCACACACACAAAAAAGAAAAAGGAACAACAAATACTAACCACAGAATGTAGAACCCATATAAAACATTTATGAATTTATCATTGAGGGAACCCATATCCATTTAGGCATTCAAAAGTACTAGCAGAAGGTAGAAATTAGTTCTAAACTTGGTTTACTATGATGCTTTTGTTTTATTAGAAGACAAAAATAACGGAAAGTGAGTTGCTTACTAATTAACAAGCTGCCAATCTGAATGAGCAACAAACGTTAGAACTGGGTAAAGTGAAAACAAAGCCATTACCTTCTGCTAGGGCCAGCAACATTATCCTCCGGACGTGGCAGTGTCACATTATCATCACCAACCACTTGTTTGTTTTCCTCGTCCCGTTGTTCTGAATGCATCTCACCTAATGGAGGCTTAGTATCTAAGGACGTTGGAATCATGATCCCAATAATCTCCAAAGTGGGACGAACATTTGAAGGCAGTACAAAAACTCCATCACTTTCCTTGAGTTCTAATGAAAGAAATAACTTCTTTAGATGCTTAATCAAAGATCTTTCAGATATTCCTTTTATATCAACTGCTTGCCCGCTATCAATCATTTGCAAAAGCTACATCAAATAAGTGGTAAGAAACATCAATGATGCATCATAAACAGAAGACATGAAGAGAATTCACTCAGTCCGTTCCAAGGGTAAAAAAAAAATAAAAAATTTAAAAACATTCTAATAAAGCAACCGATGCCAATCAATCAAGACACCCAAATGACACTAAATGAAAGAGACTTCAATGAAATGAATGACGTATATATCCTTAACTCAAATGAACATAATAACACCACCTCTCGCAAGGATAATCACTCAACACCCTATCCTTATCTACCCAAACTGTCGCTGTTACTATGCTGCACGTCTTTAAACTGATGTTAGCAAGTACATTGCAGAGTTTCTTTCAGTTTTTATTAATCCTAACAAAGGCCATATCTTTATTATACACTATTAGTACATTTGTCAAGCCCTAATGTCAATGTTCCTAGGTTCAATTTCTTCGAAACAACACTTCCTACTATTTCAACTCTCGCAGTTTGCCATCTCGGAATCCCAAAGCTCACTAACCTAACCAACTCCCAAGCCAATAATATAAACCAAAAATAAACAAAAAACCAATACCACTAGATATCAAATTAAGCTTAATCTATGTGAGATTTGCTAATGAGATTATTAAAATTAAAAACAAACATCTAAATAATTAGCTGAATCCTACTAATTCCAACCATGATATCTACTACAAAATTTTCAACACCAAAATTCAAAGTAAATTTTTTTTACCTGCTTCAAATCGTCTCCAACATTAGGAAATTCACTGAACAAGTCTCGCAAAACCTCTTGCGGCTCAAACCGGCTCCTCTCCGGCTCAGAATCACCGCCGCCGCCGCTCGAAGACTCCGAACCGGAGTCATAATCCCTCCTCTTCTTCTTCGTCTTCGTCTTTGATTTGCTCCGCCTCGCCTCTCTCTTACTCCGCCGTTTCTCTCTCCTCTCCCTTCTCCTCTCTTTCTCTCTCCTGGAGCTGTCGTCGCTTCTGTGACGGTGGCGACGGCGCCGTTTGGAGGAGCGGTCGGAGTCGTCGGAGCTTGAAGGAGAGGACGACGGTGAATCGTCGTCGCTGGTTTCCGGTAAGTGCTTCTTCCTCTTGCTTTTACTCCCCATTTTTTTTTTGTTTTTGCAATTGAAATTCAGAGGACCATTGAAAACAGACTTCATATAAATCGAAGTTTTGGGCTTTTAGTTGGCCAAATGTCCAATGATGGATCATCTGAGGCCCAATCCTAAAGGTCCAACCAGCCCATTCACAATTCTTGATCTGAGGCCCAATATCATAAGTTTCATTACAGGGATGACAATATTCGTTTCTTCAACTCGGAAATGGGGCGGAGATGGTATTGTCACAAACTAACATTATGATGTCACACAAATTATAAGGTCTTGCGACAATACCATTTACCTTATGCGACTATAAAATGGGGCGAAAATGGTATTGTCACACTCGTGTGTCTACTGTTTGCTGGAAATTAATATAATTGATTTCCCATTTTTTAAAAGTGAAGATCCAACTCCTGTTGGTACACTATGTACGTTTGTTAAAGTCCTAGTATTTCGAAGGTGTTCTTATTAAAGTTTACATTATACATGGTTGGATACGGTTCTAAATGCAAGTCCTTCAATCTAGAGGATCTTCTGAGTGGTTTGTATATGATCGATCACATTTTGACTTACAGCTACTATCAGTGTAGGCCTTAATTTGTATTCGACTTGCTACCTACTCGCAGCTACTTTTTTCTACCCAAATCTTCTTCTTGACTTACTGATGTTACACCCGGCTGAAAGTTTGCTGACAATTTATATTCTCTGTTTTTATTCTATACGCTAGTTCCAATGATCTCAACAACATTATGCACAGCCAAAGTCGATATTCTGGGAATTTATAAACGTGATTACAATACTAAGAATTTGGTGAGATATGTATCTTCTGCAACTATATATACCAATGTACAAATGGTGTTTGTTTCTCATTTGATGGCCACAATGAAAATGATGGAACTTCTTCTACATGTAATGCTGGTTTTCACTTTGACACTCATCACTTCAACTTCAGCTGCCAACATTACTACAACCAACATTACGAGTCTACCGGGTTATTATTCCGGTGACCTTCCCTTTGCACTAGAATCTGGGTATGTTCTTGACTCTTACAATTGGTTTTTGAGTTCCCAGAAGTCCAGAACGTGAGAATTAGCTTAAGGGAAAATCATGTGAGGGGGGAGTATGTAACTTATTTACAAATTGTGATTAGTGTAGTATAATCTATACTAGATGAAGCCATAAAGTGTTCTTCTTCATCTATTTCCATGGCTAATGCTGTATTATTGATTAATGTTTTAATAGTTTTTCATCTTTTCCCGTTGAATTAATAACAACAAGCATGCTTGGTGAATGGTATGCTATGTATGCGAGTTCTGATGATCTATTGTACTCAGATATATCGGTGTAGGTGACAATGAAGAAGTGCAGCTATTTTACCTTTTCGTTGAGTCTGAGGGAGCTCCTGCCGACGATCCTCTGTTGCTATGGTTCAGTGGAGGCCCAGGTTGCTCTGGTCTTGCTGGATTCTTCTTTGAGAGTGGTATTTTCTCGGCCTTTATTACACTAGTTTCTGAAAGCATGCAGTACTTATAGTTATAGCCTTTTCATTTTCATTCTTGCACCTACATTCACTTGATATTCCACCATAAATCCTTACAGGGTGGTACAAAATTTCTATTATTCTTGATTAAAGGCATATCTGTTATAAATGATTTGTCAGTGCTTTCGTGAACTCAGTTTTGCGTCGTTTTGCATGCAACATTCTCATTAGGACTTGGGAAACTAGCCTTCAGCATTTTCTTTGACTAAATACTTTTGACAGGTCCAGTAACTTTTAAGTTTGGAGATTACAATGGGAGCCTACCAGCAGTTCTTGACAATCCCTTTCGATGGACAAAGGTACTGTATAGTAATCGCTTGTCTACTTCATTTTAATTTAAGAAATTTCCTTCATACATACCTTTCTGTTACATCCGGATGATCATGTATTTTCAGGACGTCAACATGATATACATAGATGCACCTGTTGGTACTGGATTCTCCTACTCAAAAACTCAAAGCGGTTACGTTGTGGATGACTACAAATATGTTTCACAAAGCTATGAATTTCTGCAGAAGGTATGCGTGTAATACAATCTATATGCAAGAAAACAAGTGGTATTTATGCCACAGAGTCAATCAGTAGTCTGCTTTGAATTTGACAATTCTTGTTATTGTGCAGTGGCTGGAGGCACATCCTGCATATTTGGGAAATATGCTCTACATTGGTGGTGAATCCTTCTCTGGCATAATTGTGCCAATGATTGTGCAAGAAATATTGGAAGGTATGATACTGTCAGCCAGTAACTATTCATTGTCCTAATTTCTTGCTTTGCACTCGTTTATATATTGAAATTCAAATGATTAGTAACTTAAGGCTACTCCTACTTCCTCATGATGTTGCAGGTAATGAAAATAGAACTCTTCCTCTAATGAATCTCAAGGTATGTGAATCTCAAGGTCATAGATCTATATCGTTTAAAGCATTGTAAATTCCCAGTGTTTGTAAATACTTATCTATATTATGTTCTTGAATTCTTATTAGGGATATGTAATAGGGAACCCAGTAACCGATTCGGTCATTGATACGAATGCAAGAATCCCTTATGCCAATCGGCTAAGTCTTATATCAGATCAACTGTATCAGGTAAATATATCCTTTACTTGTACATTTAGAAGTGACTTGGAATGGCCAAAAATATTAGAGAATCTGTAAACTTTTTGGTTATAAGTTCTGTAACATGTATATTCATCTTGTTTTACGTGGCTACACATTATTTCCAGTCAGCGAAAACAAGTTGCAGTGGAGATTACGTAAACGTAGATTCAAGCAATGATGCCTGCATTTCAGACATAGATGCTATTGATGCAGTAAGAAAACAATTACTGTATTGGCTTGATCATTGAAATTTTTTATGGTCACAAAATTTATAAGCATTGAGAATGAGTGCACATGTCAATCTGCAGCTCACAAGTGATATAAATATGTTACACATATTGGAACCATCCTGTAGTGATTCATTGCCAACACCAAAAGAGAAGAAGATAGGCACAGCACGAAGATATCTCACAGATTTGTCTGAAGATTTACTGAGTTCAGTCACTAATGGACCTGCATATTGGTGTAGGGTAAGTCTCTCTTTCTGCTAGCGCATTCTTTTGAAAAACAGATGTGTACAAAGATCCTCTCACAATAGGCACTCATGCCATCAACAGGTGAGGAGATGACTGTGAGAGGGACGTTGTATACAACCATCTTTTCCCTA
This sequence comes from Potentilla sterilis, assembly GCA_963682095.1. Taxonomy (NCBI): domain Eukaryota; kingdom Viridiplantae; phylum Streptophyta; class Magnoliopsida; order Rosales; family Rosaceae; genus Potentilla; species Potentilla sterilis. Next base: position 47,863,671 of record OY821758.1, on the reverse strand, counting down.
TGCTGTGTAAACAACTTCTGATATATGCATGCACTTAATTGGCCTTGTTTTAGAATTATAACCATATGCTGGCCTACATTTGGGCAAACCACCAAAGTGTTCAAGATGCTCTTGGCATCCGAAAGGTACGTTTAATGTGCAACCTATGTCATTCTATCTTCTACTGAAAAGATAAGAAGAGAACATTTCCCTAAAACAATTTTTCTGATGCTAATCAGGGTACGAAAAGATTATGGAAATACTGTAATTCAACCCTGGCGTACACTCAAGAAGTCACCAGTGTTATTAGTCTTCATCAAAGTCTCGCAACAGTTGGCCTACGTGCTCTGATCTACAGGTACAGTACCACCTTACCTCGATCACCATCAGTGAATTGCGAATGTAAATTGTCAGAGATTCAAACAAAAACCCCCCTTACAAGACAAATAAGAAAAAATGAACCATGTTTATGGACTTCTTTTCACAAGGAACATGAGCAACATTACTAATTGAGTAACTTCATTTCTTACCGTGCACAGTGGTGATCACGACATGACAATTCCTCACATGGCTACACAAAAATGGATAAATTTGCTCAATTTGACTCTGAATGAGACATGGAGGGCATGGTCAGTTGATAACCAAACTGCAGGGTGAGTTGATAACTTGCTAATTTTCTTTACTTTTGCTTTTATTTATTGAACTATTATAATTAAATTTGAAGCTAATGCAGGTACACCAAGAAGTTTGTAAATGAAGTTTTCAATTTGACGTTTGCGACTGTAAAGGCAAGCACAAGTTTTTTACTTTGCTCTCCTCTAGAAAGAAGCAAATTTTGAAAGCAAAAGATTTTAACTAAATTTTTTGTATTGTTTATATTCAGGGAGGAGGTCACATTGCTACAGAGTACAAGGTTAAAGAATGCTCTGCTATGGTTGGTAGATGGATTGCTAAATACCATCTCTAAGAGCATCTTCAGTAATACTAGGTATATTTTAGTTAAATTTTAGCCAAAATAGCTAAAAAATCATTTTGGCTAGCCAGTTTAGAAATACTTCTGCATCAGTTCTCTCTAGTTTAGCTTGATTTGAATTTTAAATACTTATTAAATGAATAAAAGGTTATTTAAATTTATATATAAATTACATATAATTACATATAAAGAATGTATTAAATTTAAATATTTTAACTTTTAGCTATCACGCTCTCCAAATTTGGCTAGCGAGATAGCTAAAAGTTAATATAAAGTTATACAAGCAACTTTAGCAATGCTAGCCATGTTTTTTGTCAAATTTTAACCAAAATAGCTAAAATGTCATTTTGGCTAGCTAGTTTAGAAATATGTCCGTATCAGTTCTCTCTATTTTAACTACTTTGAACTTATATTACTAATTAAATTTTTTAAAAAGTTACATTAAATGCAGTTATATATTACATAGAATCATCTAAAATGAATGTATTAAATTATAGAGAGCCTCATCTCGCTCTCTATATTTAAGAGAGAGATAGCTAAGAGTTAAAATGGCTAGCTACTTAGAAGTCTGGTGGAGCTCCTAATTTTGATTAAAAAAAAACTAAACAGACTCCCTAAAATAACTAAAGAGTCAAAATAGAGAATCTGCTAAAGATGCTCTAATAGAGAGTCTGGTACAGCTACTATATTTCACAAAAAAACTAAATAAGACCATCTTCAGCAAGGCTAGCCATATTTTAGTTAAATTTTAGCCAAAATAGCTAAAAAGTTATTTTGGCTAGCCACTTTAGAAATACGTCTGCATCAGTTTTCTCTATTTTAGCTTGATTTTAATTTAAAATATTCATTAAATGAATAAAAAGTGGTTTAAATGCATATATAAATTATATATAATTACATATAATTAAGAAATGTATTAAATTTAAATGTTTTAACTTTTAGCTATCATGCTCTCCAAATTTGGCTAGCGAGATAGTTAAAAGTTATCATATGTTGAAGGATAAACACATTATGTGCCTTCGTCAAAGTAACTGACGATAGGAAATTATGATATTATCAATCAAAGGATGTAACGACTCAATTAGTCATTATTGTCATTATGTACGTTGTAATTACCATTGTAATATTCACTCTATATAAATGGGTTTATCAATGAAATGAGTAGACCAATTTCCATTTTACTTTTACATCATAAAGTTATAATAGAGAGTCTGGTATACCTGCTTATTTTCACAAAAAGCTAAATAGACTTTTCAAAGTAGCTAATGAGTTATAATAGAGAGTATATATGTTGAAGATGCTCTAATCACATGTATTTAATCTCTTCAAGATACCTAATGGTCCAGAAACATAGGAACTTTTTGTTCTGGTGATGATAATATATCCAGTCGTTTTTATTCTGTGCAAGGAAAGTGATAGTATTTAACTAGCTAGATAGATTGAATTCATTGAAATACTATCTAAGCTTCCAATTATATCTAAATGGCTGTTGAGGATCTCCAACTAGGCAAATACAGATCTGAAAGCTCATCTGCTTTGTGTTTAGAAGATATCAAAAGCTTTAATATGTATAAACTACATAGAAGTTGGAACAAAAAAAAAACTGAAAGAAAGCATTCTCGAACTGGACTGTTGAAAACTCCCCATCCATCCGAGATAGAAAACTTGAAAACTAGCAGCAAGCCTGCAAATCTAGACAAAAAAAGTTAGATCAAACTATTAAGCGCATTGTCAGCTGGTTTATAATTGACTTGCAGCTACAACCGAGTTTTCTGTTGCCGTTTCTAAACCAATGTACTGTACTAGCATAACTTGCCATATTAATTGTTTTGGTCAAATAACAAACATGTCTGGAGAACATATGCATGATGGTGGGATATTAATTTTCTCTCAACTATATACACGATTCGAGGCTGCAACCACTCCAGTTTAGGAGCACAATCTGTTCAAAAGAATGCCTCGGAAGTCGAAAGGCATTTCATCAAGGCAAAAGCATGCTTCTAGTGATTTTGGAGTTTACCAAACAGAAAACTGAATGCGAGTCTTACTAATTCGATCACCTCATAATTAATAACATAACAATGACCCTTTATTATTGATTCACTTCGACATCTTACAAGTCTTATTCTATAACAGACTATTACAGATCAGTTATTATTATCCCACCTTGGTCACCTAAAGTCTTTCTAGTTGACATAGCTGTTTAAATATTTGGCTTCATCGTCATTTCATTACAGGAGAGTTTTCAAATATGAATTGGAGCAAGAGGTTGCCATCCAGCAGGTGAAGGGGGAGGGGGTGAGTACACATTACATGTACATTTATGATTCTCGCATTTCACTAAATAAGATGGACAAAGCGGTTCTTCGCAATCAGCAGCAGTTTGGCAAGGTTGGCCAAAAGAGCTCCTTCCTTCCACACGGAGCTGCACACCTACCAAACAACATATTCTCCTTTTCAGTGTGATAACGAATGACTATGATTGATAAGATTGGAGAGTAAAAAGATATATACTAGTTAATAGGGCCGCGCTCTGCTGCGGCTGTGTGGGTGGGACTGCTGCTGCTTATTTGGAGACCAGAAGTGATAAAAGCACCCGGCCCAACACTGTAGCTGCTACAGCTTATGAACAGTACTTTTGAACAGCGGCATGAACAGTACGATAATGGCATGATTGTAATCTGTAACGACCCGTCCCGAAAATTTCCTCGGAAAATTCGAAACAGGTCTGAAAATAACCCGATTAAAACCAAATAAAAAAAAAAATCTCTTTGTTCCCAAACCGCCAACACCCACCCACTGAGAACAAAGTACGGTCAAATTCTAATTGCTTAATTTAACGTACGACCACTTTTTAATCATGTTTTATCAATTTTTCTGAAAAGTCAACTGTAGTAATCAAAGTCAACGGTAACTGGTCAAAGTCAGAATTACTACTTACTATTCACTTTACTTTTTTACCATTTTACTGTTACTATTAATGCTTTTACTATTTTACTATTTTACTGTCTACTATTTACCTTTTACCAAATACTATTTACCGTTGACTTTAACTTTTTCTGTTTTACTATTCATCCTTCTTCCTCCCGCCGTCCACCGCCAGCAGCAGCAGCGCCGCCGCCACCGCAGGCGGCTGCTCAGCCACAGTGGCCACAAAACCACCAATTCAGCCCAAATCCATCCCAAAACGATCGGTACCACCACTGGACCTCATCTCCACCACCTCCACCATCCAAGGACCACGCGGCAGCCGCCTACGGCGGCCGACACGGCGACCGGACCTCCACCACCTCCAGCTTTTCCAAATTTCCACCAATCGAGCATCAAATTTCACCAAAATGACTCTAAACAATGTCCTAAACTCAAATACAACCTCCAATTTCATCAAAAACTTCAAAATCCCCACCTCCACCGAAAATCACCAAAAACCCTAAATTTTCAAATTCTAATTCCGGCTTACCTGGGCTGACTCAGGCCAATTCCTTCAAGGGAGAGGCTGTGCGGGTCGAGACCTGCATTTCCCCCTTGAAATCGGGACGATTGGTGGCCGGAGGAGGGAGTTCCGGTCCGACACAATCGAACCCTCCTCCACCCAAAACCACCCGAACGGCGGCGATTTGGGCTGCACCGCCGCCACAGAAGAGGAAGGGAGGCCGAGCCGGTCCAAACGTGACCCGTGCGGCGGTCCAGTTCGGCCGGACGGCGGAATTCAGTGGAGGGGAGGAGAGATCGGGGTCGGCCCGATCGGGGGAGAGAAAGGGAGGAGAGAGAAAATGAGAAAAGAAAGAAAGAAGAAAAAAAAAAGGGTGGCATGATTGTAATTAAAACGAAAAATGAGGGCAAAACCGTAACTTTCACGATGAACAGTTTATGAACAGTGTTCTACAGCTTATGAACAGTGCTTAGGAACAGTGATGTGTACAGTGCAAACCCTTCCGGCCGAATGTAATATAGTAAATATATATATATATACACACACGCACATTGGAAAGGGGCTGATATATATAGGGTCATTCCACTAAGGGATTCTGCATTTTGTTCATTTTAGGGGATCGATTATTAGACCAACTTTTTGATTTAATTTTTACATCTCCACTGTTTAATTACTAGGTTTATATGTGTAGATCTTTCATGTAAACTTTTAGCCAAAATGGTGATCGTTAAGGCATCTAACTAGATTATATCAATGGACGTATGAAATCTGTCAAACCTGAACCGTTCATGTTTTTATTTGTAAATTACAATTTTCAATGCTCTAACGATTATCAAATGGAATGAAAATTTCCAGATATGATCTACTCATATAAACATGAAAGTTGAACGGTGGAGATGTTAATATGTGATCGAAAAGTATGTTAAATGATTGATCCCTCAATATATATATATATATATATATATATATATATATATGATGAAATGAAGCGCATGCATGGAATGGAATGGTTAAAATGAATTTAACCCTTTGAATGGTTAGATATATGTTGAGATAATGAGATGTACCAGCTGTGAAGAGCAGGAATACAAGTAAAATAGCCATTGTCGATGAAGAGTTAGCCATTGGTAGGTAAGAAAGCAAGTATGTTTGATCTTGTGATGGTGCTTACTCACTACTATTGTACTCCACTATATGGCTCCCTATACTCTGTTATGATTTATATAGGAGAGGCCATTATCTAGAAATGGTATGAAGTTGTACATTGTTTTTTTTTTTTGACTTAGAATGAAGTTGTACATTTGTTGGTAACAAAGTGTTAGCATGAATCACTCTGTGGTTACCATGAATCAAGAGTATTCATCACTCTTAAATCAGTTAAATGCTTCCTGATTCTGTGTTACTGCATACAGTAAATCAGTTGATTTGGGGAGAAGAATGATTCATGCTAACACAAAGATTACCATTTGGCTTCTTTTGGTAAATCAATTGATCCTAGCAGATTTCTGTGCCGAAATAAAGAATCCGAAAGAAATTAACTCTAGATATCTTGCCATATATCAAGCACCACCTCGAGTGCATGTAAAGGGTAAGTTCTTTTTTGTTTAATCAGTTAATCCTATTAGATTTTCTTCTAAAAAAATTAATCCTATTAGATTCTTCAGATCAATATCAACTAGATTTTCTACATGTGTAATTGTTTTGGTATATCAGTTTATCCTATTCCATCGGTTAACCATATCATCAAAAAAAATAAAAAATTCAGTTATGATTAGGAGAAAGAGCCTCTCTTCCATTGTTAGGTGGTATTAACCCCCTAACTCTTCCATTGAAAAGTAGGGTTGCATCAACAGAAGCAGATTATTATGTCAGAAAAATACACCTGCAGAAAATAATGTCAGACGTCTTCAAAAACTTTCCTGAAGAAATCATACAAGAAATCTTCGTGAAGTTGCCCATCAAAATCTTTAGTCCAGTGCACCGTAGTGTGTAAGTCATGGAGATCTCTGATCACAAGCTCTACCTTCAGTGACGCCCATCTCATGCGCAGCCAGACCAACGTTGATGGTCTTTCTAAGAACTGCAAGTACAAATCAAAAGAAGCTTTATTTCTCCTTACAATTGGACAACCCACCCTGAATTCGATGAGTACACCAAGCTCGCAAGTCCACTCACAAGTTTGTTCAAAAACAAACATAGAAAATATTTAGGAAAGGAGAGCGATTTCTATGTGACTATGTTGCTGGAACTTGTGATGGCCTGGTGTGCCTTGCTTCTCAATTTATCACAATGATTTGGAACCCTTGTATCAGAAAGTAAAAGATCTTTCCTAGGCCAGAAACACTTGGCTTCGAATCTGATTGGGCCAGGTGCGACTTTGGTCAGTTGATAACCAAACTGCAGGGTGAATTGGAAAACTTGCTGATTTCTGTACTTTTGCTTTTATTTATTTAACTTTTATAATGAAATTTGAAACTAATGCAGGTACACCAAGAAGTTTGTAAATGAAGTTTTCAATTTCACATTTGGGACTGTAAAGGCAAGCACAAGTTTTTACTCTGCTCTCCTCTAGTAGGAAGCCACTTTTAACAGCAAAAGATTTTAACTAAATTTTTTGTTTTGTGTTCAGAGAGGAGGCCACATTGCTGCAGAATACAAGTTTAAAGAAATGTGCAGCTATGATTGATAGATGGATTTTTCGTAGGTGCAACAACTACCCATTGCAAGGATGTGTATTTACACTCTTCAAGATACCGAATGGGCCAGAAATATATGAAGTTTTCGTTTGGTGATCATAGTGCAGTAAACAAGCTCATTCTGCTTTGTGCTTAGAAGAGATCAAGATATTTAATCTGTGTAAACTACTTAGAAGTTAAACTAAAAAACAGAAAGAAAGCATTCTCAAACTGCACTATTGAGACTCATCATTCATCCTGTTGGGGAATGCGGAAGAATAAACTGTAGAATGGAATCAGAAATAAACTCACAACCACAAGCGGAAATAAAATGATAGAGAACACCGGGAATTAACTTGATTCGGCAAAATGTCTACGTCAACGGGGCAGCAACAACAAAGAACCTCCACTGTACGAATAAAGGTTACACCGAGAGAAACACTACTTCAAGACACACACTTGAAGGGATATACTCTCACACTCACTTTGTTTTGCTACACACACAAACTCTCTACTTGGAGTTTTTTCTCTCTATCTCACTCTTGATAATCACACAAGTTGATAGAACTCTCTCCGGTTTGCTTCTTTCTATCTGTTTTGCTCCAAAGCAACATGTCTTTATATAGGCAAATGATCAAAGCTACGTAGTGCATGGCAAGAAGCAAAGTCATGCTTCTCCTTGATTCATGCTCAATGTTTCCATGCTCCATAAGTGCTTCTCCATTCATTTGTCAAAGAAAATGGCTGCCACCCACAAGCCTATATGCATATGCTTCTCTTGCATTTCAACATTTGTTGCATCTAGCTAGCTGCCTCACATTGGATTGATGGGCATGAGGCAATGAATTTTTCTCCTTCAAATAAGGAGGGATGTTTTTACCCCATCAATCTCCCCTTCCCGACTTAGTTAGAGAGATGCGTCATTCCCGACGCATTTATGCAAAACTCGAACTTCTCTTTTGGTAGAGACTTCGTCATCATATCTGAACTATTATCATCTGTGTGAATCTTCTTTAGCAGCATTTCCTTTGTTTCCAGCACATCTCGTATCCAGTGATACCTCACATCAATGTGCTTCGACCTCGAGTGAAAACTTGAATTCATGCTCAAGTGAATAGCGCTCTGACTGTCACAATACAGAAAAAACTCTTGTTGTGTATGACCCAATTCCAGTAGGAATCTCTTCAACCACAAAATATCTTTGCACGCTTCCGTAGCTGCAATGTATTCTGCTTCTGTAGTTGACAAAGCGACACATTTTTGTAGCTTTGATTGCCACGAGACAGCTCCCCCTGAAAACGTAATCAGGTATCCAAATGTTGACTTCCTCGTGTCAATATCACCGGCCATATCTGCATCTGTGTAGCTAACTAGCTTAGACTTGCCACTTCTAAAGCATAACCTCATCTTGGAGATTCCTCGCAAGTATCTCAAAATCCACTTAACAGCATTTCAGTGCTCTTTGCCTGGACTAGATAAGAATCTACTAACACACCAACTACATGTGTTATGTCTGGTATGGTACAAACCATTGCGTACATCAAGCTTCCTACTGCTGAGGCATAAGGCAATGTTGCCATTTCTTCCTCCTCCGTATGACTTGTAGGACTCTGCTTTGAGCTGAGCTTCATGTGACTGGCAAGTGGAGTAGCAACTGGTTTTGCATTCTCCATGAGGAACCGCTCCAATACCTTCTCGGTGTACTTTTCTTGTGATAACCACAATTTCTTGTTCCCTCGATCACGGGCAATATCCATGCCCAAAATCCGCTTTGCTGGTCCCAAATCCTTCATATCAAAGGACTCTGATAAACTTGTCTTTAACTGCTGGATCATAGCAATATCTTTGCCGACAATCAACATATCATCTACATAGAGTAGTAAGATGATAAAATTTCCTCAAGCGCATTGTTGAATATACACACACGGATCAGCTGACGTTCTCTTGCACCCATGACTCACCATGAAGGAGTCAAACTTCTTGTACCATTGTCTTGGTGCTTGCTTCAATCCATACAGGCTTTTCTTCAACTTGCAAACCATATGCTCCTCTCAGTTGACTTCAAAGCCTTCTGGTTGTTCCATGTATATTTCTTCTTCTAAATTACCGTGAAGAAATGCAATCTTCACGTCCATCTGCTCCACCTCAAGATCCATGCTCGCAGCCATGCCCAAAATGACTCTAATCGAAGTCATCTTGACAACAGGTGAGAAAATCTCATCAAAATCAATTCCTTCTTTTTGGCTGAATCCTTTGACAACTAAGAGAGCCTTGTACTTCGTCAGCTTCTCATTCTCGTCTTGCTTTAACTTGAACACCCACTTGTTCTTGAGTGCTTTTCGGCCTTTAGGAAGCTCCACCAACTCGTAGGTGTCGTTCTTCAATAATGACTCCATCTCACACTCCATGGCTAGCCTCCATTTGTCATGGTCTTGATGAATCTTTGCTTCCTGGTAACTTTCAGGCTCTCCTTCACTGGTCAAAAGGATGTAGTTTGCATAAGGATCATCTCCATCATTAGTCACCAAAATATATTGTGACGATGAATATTTGGTGGATGGTATCGGCCTGCTGGTGCTTCTGCGTATTGGTGCTTGATTATCCACAGGCTGCTCCCCCTGATCAAGCTCCCCTTCATCTTCGACTTCAGCATCGATAATGTCAGGTACATCTTCAATTCTATCACCTTGCAACCCAACGTTGCATTCCTGTTGCAACGGTGAATCATAAATGCGGCTGGTTGTTGCTGCATTTCTCGGTAGTACCTCCTTGTCGAAATCTGCAATAGATTGGTCTTCATGGAACACCACATCTCTGCTTCTTATGAATTTCTCCGTCTTTGGATTCCACAGCCAGTAACCAAATTCTTCATCGCCATAGCCAACAAATATGCATGGCGTCGCCTTGTCATCTAACTTTGTTCTCTGCTCCTTGGATACATGCGCGAATGTTTTACATCCAAATACTCTCAAATGCGAGTATGATGCATCTTTTCCGGTCCAAACTCCATTTGGAGTCTCAAATTCCAAAGGTACACACGGTGCTCTATTGATGAGGTAGCACGCAGTCTTCACAGCTTCTCCCCAAAATTCTTTTGAGAACTGAGCCATCTTCAACATGCATCTGACTTTCTCCATAATGGTACAGTTCATCCGCTCAGCTATGCCATTATGTTGGGGGGTTCTAGGAACTGTCTTCTCATGTCTGATGCCATGATTCGCACAGTAATCTCTGAACTCGTGCGAAACGTACTCTCCACCATTGTCACTGCGAAGGCATTTCAGTTTTCTTTCAGTCTCTCTTTCCACCATGGCATGGAAAATTGAAAACGTCTGGAACACCTGGTCCTTGGATTTCAACAGATAAACACAAACCTTCCGTGAAACATCATCGATATAAGTAACAAAATACTTATGCATACTCAATGATTCAACTTCCATAGGACCACACACATCTGAATGTACTAGATCGAGAATATTTTCCTTCCTCGTGAAAGATTTCGAAAAAACTGATTTTCTTTTGCTTACCAAATAAACAATAATCGCAAGAGTCCAGTGAGTTACCTTTGGCAAGAGGAATCAACGACTTCTTTGCCAACATTTGCAGTCCCTTCTCACTCATGTGGCTAAGACGTCTATGCCACAAACTTGATGAAAAATCTTCGACTGCATTCAGCTCACTCTTGCATATCTTCCCATAGGTCTTGTAGAGCGTGCAACACATTTTTCCTCTAGCAACTACAAGAGATCCTTTGGTAAGCTTCTACTTTCCATCACCGCCATGATGATGAAAGCCTTGTCGATCAAGTACACCGGTTGACATAAGATTGAGACGTAGACCAGGAACATGTCTCACATCTTTCAGATTTAACTGGTAGCCCACATCCGTCTGTAAGCAAACATCTCCAATCCCAGCAATATTGGAGTAGCTGTCATTGCCCATCTTCATTTTACCAAAGTTACCTGCTTTGTACGTAGTGAAGAACTCTATGTGGGACGTGGCATGAAATGAGGCTCCGGAATTAATGATCCATTGAACTCCAGGATGATCTACTAGTAGACATTCACCTCCGAGTGACAGGAACTCACACTCATCATGAGACACCGCAGCAGCTACATTGTTCGTGTCCTCCTTTTGTTGATGAGTAACGCCTTCTCGCCCTTCTTTGAATTCCCGCTTCAGCTTGTAACAATTTTTCTTCATGTGGCCTGGAAGACCATAATGATGACACTTTTCGCTGAACCTTGTTTGGATTTGCTCATACTCCTTCTGTGGCCTCTTGGTCCTCTGCTCTTACTCCTTCCTCTATTCTCCGCAATGAAGAATTGACCATTTTCTGAACTTGAGGAAGAACTCCTCCTGGTTTCTTCATTCATCATATTATCTTTGATACTTTCCATAGATAATACACCATTAGGAGTGGAGTTACTTACAGTAATAACAAATGTCTCCTAACTATCTGGTAACGACCCGAGCAGCAGCAAGGCTTGTAACTCATCATCAATCTTCATGCTCATCGTGGCTAATTGATTGAGTGCACTCTGAAAGTTGTTGAGGTGCTCGGTCACTCGAACGCCCCCTCGATACTTCATGTTGACAAGCTCTTTAATGAGAAAAGCTTTCTTGGCAGTAGTCTTTTTCTCGAACAAGGACTCCAGCTTCAACCAAAGCTCATGCGCGCTGGTTTCGTTGGCAACGTGGTGGAACACACTATCGTCCACCCATTCACGAATATGACCGATGGATTTGCGGTTCATCTTCGTCCAAATTGCTAGTGTAGTCCCGTCTGGCTCGATCGGCTCAGCATCGTCTCCCTCGATCGGCTCAGCATCGTCTCGCTCGATCGGCTCGTGCAAATCCTTGCAATAGAGAATATCCTCCATTCTTGGCTTCCACGTAATCCAGTTGGAGTGGTTGAGTCTGATCATCGTACTCCGTGATCCTTCCATTCTAGCAGCTCCCGGTCAGAACCAAGAGCTCTGATACCACTGTTGGGGAATGCGGAAGAATAAACTGTAGAATGGAATCAGAAATAAGCTCACAACCACAAGCAGAAATAAAATGATAGTGAACACCGGGAATTAACGTGATTCGGCAAAATGCCTACGTCCACTGGGCAGCAACAACAAAGGACCTCCACTATACGAATAAAGGTTACACCGAGAGAAACACTACTTCAAGGCACACACTTGAAGGGATACACTCTCACACTCACTTTGTTTTGCTACACACACAAACTCACTACTTGGAGTTTTTCTCTCTATCTCACTCTTGATAATCACATAAGTTGATAGAACTCTCTCCGGTTTGCTTCTTTCTACCTGTTTTGCTCCAAAGCAACATGCCTTTATATAGGCAAATGATCAAAGCTACGTAGTGCATGGCAAGAAGTAAAGTCATGATTCATGCTCAATGTTTCCATGCTCCATAAGTGCTTCTCCATTCATTTGTCAAAGAAAATGGCTGCCACCCACAAGCCTATATGCATAGGCTTCTCTTGCATTTCAACATTTGCTGCATCAAACTAGCTGCCTCACATTGGATTGATGGGCACGAGGCAATGAATTTTTCTCCTCCAAATAAGGAGGGATGTTTTTACCCCATCACATCTGAGATAAGAAACATGAAATGTATGTAAGCAGCCCTTGAATCCAAAGTTCAAACATCAATCACACGCCCCCTCTCAGAACTGGTGTCTTGAAAGCGAAAACACACATACACACTTTGATCATAAGGCATTCTTTATAGTACATAACCTACTCCAGAACAGAAAGCAAACGAAGTAAACTAGCAGCAAGCCAGCAAATCTAGACCAAAAAAAAAAATTGATCTAACTAGTAACTATCAAGGGCATTGTCAGCTACTTTATAATTGACTTGCAGCTACAACCGGGTTTTCGTGTTGCCGTACGCGTTCCTCCCGAAAAAAATGCCTCGGAAGTCTGAAGGCATTGTATCAAGGCAAAAGCATGCTTCTAGTGATTCTGGAGTTTACCAAACAGACAACTGAATGCGAGTCTTACTAATTTAATCGCCTCATAACAATGACCCTTTATTATTGATTCACTTCAACATCTAACAAATCTTGTTCTATTACAGACTATTACAAATGAGTTATTATTATCCCACCTTGGTCACCGAAATAGCTGGTTAAATATTTGGGTTCATCGTCATGGCATTGCAGCAGAGTTTTCAAATATGAATTGGAGCAAGAGGTGGCCATCCAGCAGGTGAAGGGGGAGGGGGTGAGTAAACAATACATAGACGTATATGATTATCACATTTCATGTAATATGGACAAAAAATGGGGAATTTCGCAATCAGCAACAGTTTGGCAAGGTCCGCCAATACAGCTCTTCCCTTCCACACGTAGCTGCACACCTACCAAACAAAAAATATTCTCCATTTCAGTGTGTGTTAATGACTATGATTTGATTAGATTGGATAGCATAAAGGTGTGTGTGTGTGTGGAATGGTTAAAATGAATTTAACCCTTGAATGGTTAAATTTATGTTGAGATAATTAGATGTACCAGCTGTGAAGGGCAGGAATACAAGTAAAACAACCATTGTCGATAAAGAGTTAGCCATTGGTTGGTAAGAATGCAAGTACTGTATGTTTGATCTTGTAATGCTGCTCACTATTGTACTCCACTATATGGCGCTCCCTATAATCTGTTATGATTTATATAGGTGAGACCATTGGTTGGTAATTACCTACGTACGTTATACAATTATCAAACCCTTATAAATTAACCCACATACTAGATCTCATTTTCCCCCCGTACGTGGACAACTATTTGAGTAACGTAGTGTCCGTGTGGCCAAGGGAGAGAGAGATTGTGTGAGATATATATAATTCCTATCTAGAGCGGGGCTCCGCTCTGAAATTAAAGAGCGGGGCTCCTTATTTGACTCATTTTCCGGTCAAATTTCTACATCTTCACCGTTCAGTATTTAGGTATATGTGTATAGATCACTTTTGCAAAGTTTAATCAAATTTTATAATCATTTAAACATTCCTAGTCGTGATTAACACTAATGGTTCATACTGAACATATTCAATTTGTTCATTGATTTTTTATCGTTTTAATACCTTAACGATCACCAAATGAGTTGAAAATTTGTAGAGATGATCTACACGCATATACCTAAATACTGAATGGTGGAGATGCAGAAATTCGACCGGAAAGTGGGTCAAATAAGGAGCACCGCTCTTAAATTTCATAGCGAAACCCCGCTCTGGATAGAGACTATATATATATATATATGAGTTCCGCTATGAAATTAAAGAGCGGGGCTTCTTATCTGACCCACTTTCCGATCAAATTCCTACATATCCACCGTTCAGTATTTAGGTATATGTGTGTAGATCACTTCTGCAGAGTTTCATCAAATTTGATAATCGTTTAAACATTCCTAGTCATGATTAACACGAATGGTTCATACTGAACAGATTCAATTTGTTCATTGATTTTTTATTGTTTTGATACCTTAACGATCACCAAATGAGCTGAAAATTTGTAGAGATGATCTACACGCATATACCTAAATACTGAACAGTGGAGATGCAGAAATTTGACCGGAAAGTGGGTCAAATAAGAAGTCCCGCTCTAGATAGAGACTATATATATATATATATATATATATATATATATATATATATATATTCCTTATCCGAAGCGGGGTTACCCACGTGTGTATCTTCTACTCTTGTGTGCCTTATATATATATATATATATACCTAAATACTATTCCATTTTACTGTTCCTGAATAGTGACTGGATTTTCAGGAATAATCATATGGGTCTTGACTGTCTTCAGAATAATAGGCCCATCTTTTTGACTGATGTGTTGATGGAATGATTAACTTCTGCTAATGCGTTTTTTCACTATTGGTTTGACTGTGGGCTGAAGAGGAGGACTGAGAAGAGGCATGGTCTTCATTTTCTTCTTCATCAGAACTTTCTTCAGATAATCCAGCCGCTTTGACTAATAACTGATGGGCTAACTCTTTTAATTCTGCTGATTTGGACTTCGAGGAGGCAGAGCCTGCTATGGCTTTTCCTTTTGATTTTGATGATGACTGAGTATGTGGAGATGGTGACTGTGATGATGGAGTAACTTCAGCTACAGGATTGACTTGTTTTGGTATGTTGACTAAGGGATGCTTTGAAGACTTCTCTTTTAATTCTTTATGGAATTGGTCTAATACTCTTTCGACTTTGAACTTGTCCCACCATTTAATAAGAAATCTTCGAGACACTGTACCATATGCAGGTGACTTGGGAATCTTCTGTAAGAATATATTGCCATTTAAAGATCCAAGGGATCTTGAATTTAGACATAAAATATAATGTTGGGGAAAAGTTTTTCTCATATGGGGTAAATGTCATGACTTTAGAAAATTTGGTTACTGCTTCTTGCAATGGTTCAGGTAGTAACTCATATGGATAACCATAAGATCTCCACCAAGAAAGGAATCACATGGGGAAGGATCTTTGAAAGTTTCTATCAAAGTTAATAAACCAGGAATGGTTAAAGTCTTCTGACTGGTGGAAAAAGATCTTATGCCAGGCATCTTGATACTGGTGATAATTGAATGATAAACCATCATGCGTATGGCATGTGTATGGGGGATCTGCCCATGACTCAAGGGGAATGATTCGGACTATGTGAATGGAATGATAGAGTATTTTTGCAGGATTATTGACGTCTTTAATAGGTTTGATTGTAACTGAATTGGTTTTGAAGAGAATGTCTTTATAAAATTTTAGAGAATAATCCGGGTGACTAGGTTGAAAATGGCAATTTGGGGGAAAATAAAATTTTGCTAATGCTACAGGGTTTTTAATATGTCGTAGACATGGTTCTACATGAAAAAGATTAAGTTCATCTCTAATCACGTAAGGTGAAGATTTTGGATAATAAGGACAAATAGGTTGACTAGAAGGGGATTGTGTAAATGGATCATATTGGTTGACTAAGGCTGACTGAAAACTGGGCTTTAGGGAAAGAGTACATCCAAGGAAATGAGGTTGTAATGGAATATATGGATTCCTAGAATCTGGATAACTGGGACTTGGAATGACTGGAATGATACTGGTAGAAGGTTCATTCTTAACTATGGATGACTCTGTTCTGACTGGGACTGAGCTTTGGGCTCAGTTTGACTATGTCTTGACTGAGACCGTGTTGACCGAGTTGATCTGGTTGATTTGGTTTCCATTTGATAAACCCTGAAGAAATTCACAGGTAAGAAAATCAGGGATATGGTTATCTTCTCCTTTGATGAATGCAATGTCAAAATCAAAAATACTTAATATAGCTTGTCATCTGGCAAATATTTGTTTACTTGCAATATTTTGAATATCTTTTTCTAAAACATGTTTTGCACTTTTACAATAAACACGAATTGTATATATATATAAGGGCACACACGTGTAGAAGATACACACTTGGGTAACCCGCTCGGATACCATGATGAAGTAGTCTAGGGTTCCAATCTAAAATCAATTGACAATGGATGGAGTAGCCCAAACTCTCATAAACCCGCATGCCAAATCCTATTTTCCCATGTGAGATTCATATCTCAACACACCCCCGCATGTACCCTAAAACCAATTGGCAATGGATGGAGTAGCTCAAACTCTCATAAACCCACAAGCTATGTCCTATTTTCTCACGAGAGATTCAAATCTCAACACGCTCCCGCACATGTGGCGAATTTTCAAGCCATACACATGAACAACTTTTTGGGTGACATGGACTTCGTATGACTCGTTTGGCTTCACACGTGGACGTGGGTAACCCGCTTTGATACCATGATAAAGTAGTATGAGGTTCCAATCCAAAACCAATTGGCAATGGATGGAGTAACCCAAAACCTTATAAACCCACAGAGTAGGTCCCATGTGGGATGTATATTCTCAACAATATTTAGTAGTCTCCATTGGAAAGAGTTAATTTTTTTTTTTTGTAATCCTACTAGATTTCTTATCTGAAGAAAACTAATATCAACTAGACCCTTTACATGTGTAATTCTTTTGGTAAATCACTTTATTAAAATTTCAATTAAGCATATCATCAAATAAAAATTTCATTAATTCGAAGAAAATTCAAATCTTGAATGGAGCTGCTCATCACTTTATCCTATTGCATCAGTTAAGCTTTATCTGTCCTTGTTATGTCCAATTTCGCAAGTCTTGGGGCTGATCAATTGCTTGTCTTCCGAGTTTGATAACGTTTCATACCCATATATATATATATGTTGTAGAATAATCGGAATTGGTCTACTCATTTCATTGATAATCCCCTTTATATAGGGTGAGTATTACAACGGTAATAGGAAATACATTAATGACAATAATGACTACATAATTATCTATCGTCAGTTACATTGACGAATACACATAATATGTTTTTCCTTCAACACTCCCCCTTGTGCCGAGTCAGAGATAAAATGGTGCATGTGGTGTTGTCTCATTAAAAACCTTGCCAAGTAACAAAAATCCAATGGGAGAAAATAAAACTTGGGTCGAAGGAGAAAAAGAGCACAACGCACCTATTACATTTGAAAACAACATGTGTGTGCTAGACTCCCCCTGATGTCTGCACCTCCCCCTGATTTTTACATTAATCATGGGATTCATCTTGATTCTTTCATTTGATCAAGGAAGCTTCAGTAACATTAAAATAGTTATGCATTTTCACATGTTTTTCCAAATATGACTTTGAACAATGATTTAATAACTAAATCTTGTCACATCGTCCTCAGATCCAACTTGATTTACTTTGATCTTGAGGATAAGGTTGTTCATGAACCGAACACATAGGTTCATATTGAACATCAGGTTCACTCGTGGTATGACATTCATATAACAAAACAGTCATAACTTTGTCTAGAGTATGGATGAACCATTAAAAGATTTGAAATTGATCTGTGACAACAGATTTTCTTATTTCACCTTTAATGCGTTTTTCTTTACGCATAGTTAGCTATGACGTGGATAATTTCTTTATAATGTCACATTCTATGTAGAGATTGAATAAGCCCAAATCTTTCATATCTTTAATGAAAGAACGATTTGCGTTGTGTAGGCGCAGAGCTAAACATAGCTTTACAAATTTACATCGAATGAGAGGTCGAGTCTTACATATTATGTTTAAGTACAATCATACGTGATTGCACTTGTATAGGAATTTCATTTCCCAACACTTCTTCGTCATCTTCCTTTAGATGAAAAACGGATCTATTGTTAGAGTAAAGACTTCGACTGATCATAGGAATATATGTAGGCCTCACTTTATTCTTTAGAGTGCCTAAGCCGATTGATGGATGATCACCATCATTACAGTCCTTGAGTTCCATTTCAAGACTGTGTATTCCCAAAATCTTTTTCATTCTCAACTTAGGATTTACAATACACTGAGTTTCTCTTATTTCATTTAGAGTTCATATATATCCATAATGAAAACACAAGGGCATAATTCATCAATCCCTTTCCAATCAAGTAGTCACTTTAGTGAACGTTTCAATTTCTTTTACAAACGTACTCATGTGATCTAGAGTCACTTGATTTGGGTGGATGAAGTCCATTTAGGATCCTCATGTATATCTCTTAATTTAGATCCCCATAGAGATATATGTTTTGATCACTTTTCGTAAGCTGCATGTTCAGTTTTTCGGAAACTACCAAACTGACGAGGTAGTGGAGTGCAATGACATCCATTACGAGAGATTGTCTCATCGTAGTCCATTACGAGAGAATATCTCCTCGTAGTCGATTCCAGTGCGTTTTTGAGAGACCTTGTGCCATAAGGTGAGCCTACATACTCTTATTCTCATTACGCATTCTAACAAAGATATATTTGATAGGGTTTACATTTGCGGTGTCGGCATCACCTGCCCAAAGACCTATCTCTTTGTTTATACTGGATCGCTTCTTTCCATTAGGCCAGTTTACTAAGTTGACATTTTTCAACGAAGTATGGTTCGATAGTAGACTCATTATTCCACGTCCTCATGTACACTAGTGTAATGTGTTTGTAGAGATCTCTATACTTTAAGGATTGGTTCTAACATTTGAGGCGTCCCCCAATGATAACCACAATCCATAAATATTCTCATGAGACGGATTTGAGTATCACTGATCAATAGATCAGGTTGTGTCAAACTTGTTTTCTTCCTTTACACAAGTATGTATCGAACCTAAGGTGACTTCCCCCTCTTCCTTGGAGAGCCACGGCCTGTGACACCATTTATGCCACTTATGGCGTCACCATGCCACCATTCATGGTGGCAGTGCAATACCCAATTCCTCTTGGGTGGTACCATGTCCTTTTGATAAAACACAATCCTTACAGGTATATTGTGCAGCAGGTTTATGTGATCTTGTCACTTTAATGTATAAGATATCTGCACACCTTACTTTGTGTGATTTTTGGAGATCGAGATGAGACACAGTGGGGACAAACCACGACAATTCTTGTTGTTCCACTTGAACATGCTTGTTCTTATCTCCCCCTAACGACGGGAAGACTGTCTCATCAAAGTGACACTCCGCAAATCTAGCGGTGAAGAGATCGCCTGTCAAGGTTTCGACATAGCGGACTAGCTGGAAGTTCATATCCATCATAAATATTTATTCATCTCAATGGACCCATCATTGTGCGCTGTGGCGGCGCAATTTTGGCACATAAAAACATTTAATGGAGCTCAAGGATTGTAGATCCGTGTCAATCCAAAAGAGCTCAAGGATTACAAGTTCGTTTGAAATCCTTTAAAATCCTCACACATAGTCACTAGCTATGGTGTAAATTGGTTCAATGATGATGACCATAGATGAAAAAGTAACGTTGTATGCAAAAATTGCATAACCCAAAACGGAAGTATTGGTGTGCTTTACCAATATTAAGACTATTACTGTAGTCGTTTTCCGTGAGACCAATTGAGTTTTTATATAGGAATATGATGTTCATTACAGATCCTATATAATAAGCTATAAAATCATTGCGCCTACGGAAATTAACCCGGCCTAGGTGCTTTGACTTTCTAGCATAAGCAGCATAAATTTTTAATTGTGGATGGTGTCATAACACGTGACCAGCGTGTCGACACAACAACCAACACCATAAATTATTTAAGGTGTCCGCAAGTTGGTTGAATCAGTCCACTGAATCATCTTTGGATTCAATATAAGAACATAATGAGAACACATGTTTCATTTGCATATGATGGTGTCAATCATAATTTTACGAGTAGGCTTTGAATGATGTACTTTTATTCATAAAATCACGATGGATATCAGAAGCATAATAGGGTATAAGTGCATGTACTTTGTGCATCAATCATAATGCCACCTTAGGGGGGCGGTGGAATCTAGGGTTTGAACATACGTCTTCAACCCTACATGGATTGTATCGAAATAATATTTGAGGATAATATTTTCTTTGTTCGTCCTCGGTTTCGTGTGGGATAACGCGTTGTAGAATAATCGGAATTGGTCTACTCATTTTATTGATAATCCCCTTTATATAGGGTGAGTATTACAACGGTAATAGGAAATACATTAATGACAATAATGACTACATAATTATCTATCGTCAGTTACATTGACGAAGGCACATAATATGTTTTTCCTTCAACAATATATATATTTTAATAAAATTAGTATGAAAACATAATTATTAAGATATTTGTCAAAAAGTAGAAAATGAAAATTAGAAAAGTGAAAACACCTTTTATTCCCTCATTTTCACTTTTTTTTTTTTTTTCAAAAATGAACAGGCCCAAATCACTGAATGACTTAAACTATGGTCGTTGAATGACCTAAAGTAATCGGAGTTGCTATCTCTCATTCCCCATTAAACATATCAATCCTAATCAAGGACAAACCTACGACATCGATCCTGAATGACCATTTATTTTTATTTTTATGGTAATCGAAAATTTTTATTAGAAAATAATAGATAGTACTTATCTAAAGGGGAGATATGAAACCAAAACGTTTCATATCTCCCTTAGAAGAAACAATATAACAAAAAATAAACAAACATGAACAATAATAATCAGAAACGGATAGTATCAAAGATTAAGACGCACAACGAGAGTCTGATTGCAGACAAGTTATGGGTCTTGTGAATCCTTTTTAATCTTCACTTTTTACTTTTGAGATTTTGGAAGAGACTTGAGGAGATTCTCATCTTCTGAAAGACCAGTTGTCTCACACATCCGTAGGTATAAATATCCGCAAGAAATTTACTACTGATCGTGACTCAACGCATGACTGCAGGTAGAGCAAAATGAGAACAAGTACGCTCGATCGCATATATACCAACGAAACCAACTTCATTGTACGTAGTGGCCTTTTTTCTCTTTGGTCTCACGTTCTGGTTCGGTTGTTCCAAGGCAAATGGATCGATCCATTGAAAATGTCTAAGTTTGAGAATTATCCACACGTTTTTAATATGTCTTTTTTCAGATACATATTTGTACGTTGGAAGTTCGGATATATCTTACTGCAACCCACAGACCGACAGATAAGTTTTTAGTTGCAGTGGCTTTTGACTTGCCGCTACCAAATTTTTCCCGGCGGTTGCACTGATAAGAATACATGCATTCTACCATTCTTGGATATCGATATTGCCATGCATAAACACACTAAGAGCTTATTGTTATACAATCTTCTGCTATGTGATAATTATAGCAAGATCGAGAACATTGGGTGGGAAAGGTCCCTTTCTATATATATGCAGTTATAATAATATATAAGCAATCTGCTGGGTTTAGCCTTTGATAGATCGATCAACCTTTTTCGATCATTTGTCAAGTTTTTTCACTTACATACATTCCCACCATGAGGAAACTGATGGGTTTGCGACTACTTGTTGCATTGATTCTCATCACTCTCATACTTGCTTCAACTTCTTCGGCAAATGTCACTACCACCACTATTACCACTCTACCGGGCTACTCCGGCGACCTCCCTTTCGCTTTGGAAACTGGGTACGTAAGCTAGCTTTCATTACCAAGTCCAGCTCGTTTTTCCTATTCTTCATATACAGACATACAGTGGTGCTGATGATGTGAGTTCGTTTTGGTTGTACGTATGGATATATGGATATACAGGTACGTTGGTGTAGGTGACGATGAAGAAGTGCAGTTGTTTTACCTTTTCGTCGAGTCTCAGAGGACTCCAGCACAGGACCCTCTGCTGCTGTGGATCCCTGCAGGACCTGGCTGCTCTGCACAGATTGTATTCTTCTTCGAGAGTGGTACTTTTCTCATCCTTGGTCTTTAATTTGTATTAACAAAGTTTGTTCACCAACTCAATCTATATGATTTATTCATTTGTCGTTTATAAGTGAAAGAGTAATTTTAGAATGTTCGATGAATCACTCTTTACGAACAAAGGAAAGCTCAAGAGTCAAGTCTAAGTTGAGTTGTTTCATTAAAAAAAAAAACAAAAAAAAAAAAACAAGAGCACCTAACGAGCTTCAATAGTTGAGTTCTATGATGCCAAGTTATAGCTTCAGTCTTCAGTTCTTCACTGAGAATCAATTTGGTTTAATTTTTATTGTGGTATCATAACTTATCTGAATTATGGAAATGTGTTGAAATGGACTTGACATGTATGAGTAATATGTTGCACAGGGCCACTACAATATAATTATAACGATTACAATGGAAGCCTACCAACACTCATCGACAACCCTTACACATGGACAGAGGTACTTACTGAACATATTATGTTTATTGTAATTAGCACGACGTAAAATTTAAGAGTTGTATCATTGGACTAGGTCATTTTAGTTGTTACATAATATGACATTTAGGTGGTACATAAGTTAACATTACTTTTTCATTTATATGGAAGTACATACAATGTGGAACTGATTATGCTATTTCTTCTTAGGGCGTGAACATCATATACGTGGATGCACCAGTAGGTGCTGGATACTCCTACTCAAAAACCCAGAGTGGTTATGTAATGGATGACTATAAAAATGTGGCACAACTATATGAATTTTTGCAGAAGGTAGGTCAATAAATTGTGACAAATAATATGCTTTGTGTACCGCAAATTATTAGGCCAACTACTGCTATTGTTTCACTAATTATGTATCACGTAGCAATTATCTTTTCCAGGTCTGCACAAATTGATACCCATCGTATTAAAGTAGATGAATTATGTTATAAACTCCCTTTGAATTTGATAGTCTTTGGGTTTTGCAGTGGTTGGATGCACACCCAACATACCTGAAAAACATACTCTACATCGGTGGTGACTCCTACTCTGGAACACCCGTACCCATGCTTGCGCAAACAATAATAAACGGTATACATCTATACAGGTTTGCTCATATGAGGAGATAATTTTTATATACTGTGAAGGATAAATGCATCGATCTCACATGTATCATATATGAAAACACTTTATATAATAACTTAAAACTGTATATTATTTTTCAGTAGTCAAATTCATTTGTCCCTCATAATCTCATATAAATTGTCTTTTAAGTGAGCATGTCTTTACATCTATAATTCTCCTCTTTTAATGTCGAAAATAAACTTTCTGCAAATAAGATTTGTTGCACCACCATATTCCAAACAAACAACAGACACAACCCTTTAGATGCTACAAGTTCTAGCCAATGAGGCACTTTGATACTTTAGGTCCTAACTATACAAGAGAATCAACCTACCATGTTATTAACACGACAAACTTGCAAGTGCTCTAGAAGAAGCAAGAACTCTAATTCCTTGCTTTTCTTTTCCTCTTCTAGATCTGGTTCTTACTAGTTACTACCATCTGATTGTCAATGTATTGCAGAAAATGAAAATGGAAGTATCCCCATGATGAATTTCAGAGTAAGTAATTAAACATAAAACCCATGTTAATAATTTAGCAGCAGGATTCTCTCTTAATCATTCTAGCATTGTAGTTTCCCACTTTTTGCGTGTTGACGATTCTTTAATCTTCTACAGGGATATGTGATTGGCAACCCAGTGACTGATACATCAGTCGATGGTAACGCACAAATTCCTTTTGCTCACCGATTGACTCTCATTTCAGATCAACTGTATAAGGTGATTAAATTTTTTCCAGATTTGCATATCCACACATAACATTGCAATTGCATATGATCTAGGACTCAATTACTCAAACAATTCTCTAATGCGGCCTTATATATATATATATATATATATATATATATATATATATATATATATATATATATAAGGGATTATATTAGTTCCATGGAGATAGACAATGTAGGGAACATGCCCCACTCTCAAATCCGGAGGCAAGGGGTCTATCGCGCTGTGGGAACTCACCGCCGTTCTCCCTATCCAATTATTGATAAATAAAATTGTAATAGTTCAGCAGCCCATAAACTTAGGATATTGTCCGCTTTGAGCCCCATACGGCCCTCATGGATTTGTTTCTGGAGGCTCACGAACAACTTCCCAGTAGGTCACCCATCCTGAGATTGCTCTGAGCTCAGCAAGCTTAACTTCAGAGTTTCCATCCCCTCCGAAGCCATTGAACCCCAAAACGCGTCTTTATGTATTGAGCTAACTCTGTGCTTATACACAGCATCCATTCTTCCCCAGACGATGTGGAATGCGTGACCTACCTACCTGCTAGCTTCTCTAACCAGATCAGGTCGGATCATCATA
Source organism: Potentilla sterilis (assembly GCA_963682095.1). Classification (NCBI taxonomy): domain Eukaryota; kingdom Viridiplantae; phylum Streptophyta; class Magnoliopsida; order Rosales; family Rosaceae; genus Potentilla; species Potentilla sterilis. The sequence goes on along the minus strand of OY821758.1, from coordinate 47,838,927 downwards.
AAAATAGAGAAAATACAAAGTCTAAAAAATGATACAAAACACGCCAGAAGAGAGAAAAAGAACTTTCCCCTCATGTAGAAAACTAAAAGAACTGAAAGGATAAATCTGCCTATAAAATAAAAGGCTTGAATCTGAAAAATGCCAAAGATCCCCTTGCATCACCATGACCCAGCTAGACCTGCGCACCAAACCTCTTGGCATCCTCTTTTCAACATAAACTTCTTGGCCACCATTAAATATTAAATCATCGTACCACTTGTAGATATAATCCAGATGAAAAATGATAGGTTGGGAGACCCAAAAAATCAGCGTGTAAGACCCTGAGTAGCTGTGTAGGTGACCTAGCATAACAAGTAAAAGAGTCACTTGAGATACCTAAATTTGTCATCTGATCTGATGCTGCATTCTCTTCTCTGAAAATTGTGTGCTACGAAAATGCATTTGTTGAATTCTCTTTAGACAATATTCTGCCATCTAACTCTCATATCCCATGGAGGAGAAAACAACTTGGAGGAAAGAGACGCCACAATACTAGTAGAGTCACTCTCTAACCACAAAGTAAACCAACCTCTAGAATAAGCAACTTCAATAGCTACAATTACAGCATAAAGCTCAGCATAAGAAGAAGAGTTGCAGCCTAAAGATCTACAAAAACTCCCTAATGAGGCCTTATTACCTTAGCAAAGTCGACCTTCTCCTTGAGTCTTCAAATTTGTATAATTCTAGTTTTTAAAATCTTTTAACTGAGTTAGGTTATCCTAAATGCTTCTTATGCCCACCGCATAATTCTTCAGCGCATGTGAAATGATATGCGTTGCAACATAGTGTCAGACTTTTTAACAGCTTTGTGAATCAAACTCAGGTTGGAGGGTTTTTTACATGACGCTCGACCACTAGGTCACTTACATTGAGCGCTTCCTCAAATTTGTATATATTAGAACATGTATAAGAATTATTATACCATAATCTTAACCGTATTCATAGCCTAGCTGGTACAGTTCAATTAATGGCTCAGTATACGACTAACTAAGAGGCTGTTTTAAAGCAAAAATAAATAAATTTAAAGAGGCTGTTCAACTGAGTTGATAAGACACCAACCCATAAGCCACTAAAACCTTGAGAGAAGAAGTTGGTTCTATATGCTTATAATGATCTAACATCTTGTGGTTATGTTATAATTAAGGACTTGCCTCTAATTATGATTGCTATATATTTTGTACTCTGCAGTCACTTAACACAAGTTGCAACGGCGAATATGTAAATGTAAATTCGAGCAATCATGCCTGCATTGCAGACCTTGATGCCTTTGATGCAGTAAGAGGACGCACATGAGATTATTCGCTTCATTTCTTTAACTGAAATTATATATTGTGGGCACTGAGTTTTGTTGCATGCTCAAATCTGCAGCTCACTAGTGACATAAACACACTACAAGTCTTGGAACCACTATGTAGTAATGGTTTACCTACACAAAAGGAGATGGTTTTGACACAGAGATATCTCAAGGAAACATCTAGCGGTTTACAAAGGTCACGACCTAATGGTCCTGCACTTTGGTGCCGGGTAAGCCTCTCTGTTTTTCTCGTTCTTTTAACAAGGGAGAGTGAAATTTGCACTCCCCATTTCACAATCTACAACTCTTCTTTTCATTTTTGAGTTAAAAAAGAGATAAAGTAAATGTCACTGAAAACAAACTTTAAGTTACCGAAATAAATGTAGATTGTAAAATAGAGAGTGCAAATTTCAATCATTTTCAAAAAATTTATACTGACGTACGTACATTTTTCCCATATATAACCACTAAATGCATATGTGACCAATTTTTTCTTCTTCTAGAGTTATCATAGCATGCTCAACACCATTTGGGCAAACAACAAAGGTGTTCAAGATGCTCTCGGTGTTCGAAGGGTATGTTGTTCTTTGTCTAATCTGCAGTCTCGACAAGTCCTTATCAACATAGAACTGATCATCACTGGACTGAATCATTTTACCCTTCTTTGTGAACCAGGGCACCAAAAAGCTTTGGCAACACTGTAATACCACATTGGACTACACTGAAGATGTCACCAGCGTAATCGTTTATCATCAAAATATTTCAAAAAAGGCCGATCTACGTGTCCTAATATACAAGTATAATTCGAAACAAACAAACACACACACACACTTCATTTTCTGTCGGTCGACTTTCAACAATCAGACATGAGAAGCATTGCTAAGTAGTACTATGTGTTCCTTGTACAGTGGTGATCATGATATGCAAGTTCCTCATATTGGTACACAAAGATGGATAAGCACACTGAACTTGACTGAGGATGAATCCTGGAGGTCATGGTCAGTTGATGGCCAAACTGCAGGGTAAGTAAATTTTCAAAGTATCCTCGCATTCTTCTTTTACTAAACTTATGAACATATATATAGTTGCTCTCTTTCCATTTTCATCTGCCTGAACGAAATGAATTCTCACAGTTGCACTTTTTCCCAATGCAGATACACGAAGAAGTTAATCAATGAATTTATCACTTTGACATATGCGACTGTAAAGGCAAGTATAATCCGAATTAATATGATGCTACAAGAATATAGTCCGATTGGAGAAATCTAACTCAAGTGGCCATGAGTTGAGAGACCTGAAATTTAAAAAAAAAAAATCGTAAAAGATTTTTATTATTATTTTTTTAATACAAAAAAAAAATTCGATTTTATTCTCCAACGTACAGATGATAAACTTGTGTGTTGTGTGCAGGGAGGAGGCCACATTGCTGCAGAGACAAATGTCAAGGAATGCGCTGCCATGATTAAGAGATGGATGGCTTACTTCCCTCTCTAATTATTTTTGTGTTCAAGTATATGAGAACAAGAGTAATAACTATAATTATTTAGAATAATAACTATTTAGTGCTAATTTGGCCCCCTCAGAGCATCAGCAGTGGAGACTTATTTTTTAGACTCAAATTTGGGTCCAAATAAGCCTGAATAGTGATTTGAGTCCATCGGAATAGTGTATAACAAAACTTATTTTTTTGGGTGTTGTAGTGGTACATGACTTATTTTTGGACCTATATTTTTAATTCAATTTTTTACACTCATATGTAGGTTCATAACACAATTTTTTTTTACTCATATTCATAATTGTATGTTTGATTTAATTTTTAGGCATCTATACATTCATTCCAATTAAGTTTAAAAAAAAAAATTAATAAACTTAGTTTAAGATAATAGAATTTATTCATCAGACATGAAACATAAAATCAAGAATTTTTATTCATTACAATATAACAAATATCAACGTGAATTACATGTGTTAGTAAACTTGAATATCAACTCAATATATAATTTGAATATATAATGATATTATCCAACTTCAATAATAACCAATTGAACATGCAAAAGATTATTAGGCATAGTCAGAAATATAGTCGTTGTCTCAATAGGGTTCAGCAAAACAGCCTCATTTGGTGGGCCCCAGTTTTGAGTCCAAAGTAAATTTGCTCACACTTTGGGTCAAATTTGATCCAATATTTGGCTCTCCGACTAATTTGGGTCTTTTTTTTTCTGACCCACTACAAGGCCTAATCCACTTTTTTAGACCCAAATTTCAAATAAGGACCCAAATATAGGTCTCCACTGCTAATGCTCTCATTACCTATTCCAATGACCATCTTATTTTCTCCCCTATTGAACATAAGGTAACAACTCTATTGCCCATTTGAACAAATCTTTTTCAACCCTAGTACAATTTTAATTTTTTTTCTTCCTTTTTTGTCCTTCTGTCTCATCTAACAGATTTTTGAATTATAATATGTTGAGAAAGTGGAAGATAAATAAAGAGTTAATTTCAGTTTACCTACTTGAACTTTGGTTGAATCATCACTTCAGTCCCTATACTTTTGATTTCATCAGCTACACCCCTGTACTTCCTAAATTAATCAACTGATACCAATTTTGTAAATTCCGTCCAAACGATCTATCAATACCAAAGACTTTTTGGTACACTTTCCCTACATTGATGCACCGTTACCATATTACGATTATAAACAAGGCTAAACAAATCATATAATCAAGTTGAACAATAGAAAACAAACAAAAACAAATCATATATAGTGATTTCTTTTTGTTTTACCATATATGATTTGTTTTTATTTGTTTCTATTGTTCAACTTGATTATATGATTTGTTTAGCCTTGTTTATAATCATAATATGGTAACAGTGCATTAATGTAAGGAAATGGTACAAAAAAACCTTTGGTATTGATAGATTGTTTGGACGAAATTACAAAATTGCTATCAGTTGATTAATTTAGGGAAGTACAGGGGTGTAGCTGATGAAATCAAAAGTATAGGGACTGAAGTGATGATTGAGCCAAAGTTCAAGTAGGTAAACTGAAATTAATTCATAAATAAACTTTGCCGAAATGTCACCCAACTCCGTCGGCCTCCCATTGCCGGTCGCCGGATCCCGGTCACCAAATTTTTTCCGCAGGATTTTTATATTTTTTTATATATATATATATATATATATATATATATATAATCAGGTTATTGGACGATGGTTACTGACCCCCAGTAAACAATTTGCAGATTACAGATTTTCAGTAATCAAGTTACTGACCCCCAGTAATCAAGTTACTGATTCCAGATTTCCGGTAATTAAGTTACTGACCCCCAGTAATCAGTAATCAGATTACTGACCCCTAGTAATCAGGTTACTAACCCCTAGTAATCAGGTTACTGACCCTCAGTAATGACTAATAATACATTAGTGACCATCAGTAACTAGTTTCCCAATTCGATAAAAGCCCACAACCCAAAAAAAAAAGCACTAAACGCAAAACAGGGGAACTGCCACAAGAGAAAGTAAAAGAAATTTAAAAGAACCACTGATTTGGTTGTTTGCCATTCCAAGAAGATAGAAGTTGACTTTTTTACAAATATGAAGAGAGCCTAAGCTCTGACACTCAAGGAACTACCATAATCAAGAGCCCGCCTAAGTCTTCTTTGGATGATTGAATCATCTTGCAGTCCTCACCTAAAACGATGAGAAATTAGAGTTGGGCACAAAGAGTTATAGGAACCACCAATTCACAATCACAACACAAAGAAAGAAATCCTAGATCTGAAGCAAAATCGGTTGAGGTATTCCATCTCTCTCTTTATCGTTCTCTTTCTCACAGAGATCGATTTATCTATTGCCGGCGATGAACGACGTCGAAGCTGATTAAGAGGATAATCATGGCTAACGATTCTGATGTGGCTTCATAGCCCAACCACTTCTGGATCTTACAGGCGACGGTGGCAACGAGTTTGTCTAGAGAGAGAGAGACGGCAGCGTACGAGAGAGGAGGAAGGGAGAGAGCAGGATAACAAAATTAGGGTTTTTTTTTTTAAAAAAAAAAAAACCGTTAAACTCTGATCAGTGGGTGTTTGTAAAGGACTCAAATACATTAGTTTGGGTATTTCAGACTTTTTTCAAAGATTCATTGGAACAGGTAATCAACATTGGAATGGGCAAAAAAAACCATGTTTTTGTTCAAGTGGTCTTTTTCCCTAATTATTTACATTTTCATATATTCTCCACTCAACAAAAATCAGCAATTTTTTTTTTCTATCAGTGAATAACTTAATTGAGAAACAAAGAATACAACGGATTGAGGGTGTAAGATCAAACGCTCTGAAAGGAGGGAAAGAACGAATCAAGACCTCTTACACTTCAAAATTTCCACCACTTGTGTGCTAATAAACGATCCATCGATAACTCTCAGCGCACTCAGAGTAGTCAATATTTGACTTGCAGGTGCAACTATATATATATATATATATATAGAATTATAAATATGAAAATAATGTGTAAGGGTATCATGAGTTACCAAACGTGATGCTTATAATTGATATAGTAATTCCATACACACATCCAAATTTTATGTACTTACCTACTAGGGCTGGGCGTTTTGGCCGAGGGACCGAAAGCCCGACCCGAAAAACCCGAAAAAACCCGAAACGGGCCGGTCCCTTCAAGTTAAAAGCCCGGACCGAATTTGGGCCCGAATCGAAACAAGAAAATCAGATCGGGCTCAGGCCTTGAAATTTTTGGGACCGAAAACCCGGCCCGGCCCGAAAATGCATAAATAAATATAATATTTATAATTATGTACACAGAAGTAGCTTCTGCTCCAGTGGTTTGGAGCTTGTTTGTTTTGTAAGAGGTTTGAGTCTCATCTCCTCCAACTTAATTTTGATGATTTGTTGTTTTGTCTATAATGCATAAATATATATAATATTTGTAACTACTTAAACATAAGCAGCTTTTGCTCTAGTGGTTTGGAGTGTGTTTGTTTTCTTCGAGGTCAGGGGTTCGAGTCCTCTCTTCTCCAACAAATTTTGATGATTTGTTTTCCAGGTAAAATGGGCCCGAAAAAGCCCGACCCGGCCCGAGCCCGTTATTTCAGACTTTGGGTCGGTCTTGAGTTGTTGAAGAGCCCGAACCGGCCCGAGCCCGATATTTCGGGCTTTGGGTCAGGTTCACGAAATTCTTGGCCCGGCCCGTGCCTAGCCCTATTACCTACTATAACACATAATTTTGGTTTTCATGTAGCAGAAGTAGGACTTGGAATTTACTCTATATCTATGTGCCGGAAGTTTTAGGCTTAATTTGGTATTGAGGTAAAAAAACTCGAATATGGAAAAACTGAGTTTTAAATAAGCAACATCTCACTTGCTTTTTAAAATCGTGGTTTTTTCAACTAAATATTATAAATAAGAACTTTATAAAACACTTACCAAACACATAATTAACCCATAATGATAATTATAAGTGATTATTTACCCCAAAACGCAATACCAAACTAAGTCATAGATGCAGATACATCAAATATGCTTCTCGATCTTGTAAAATAAAAAAAAATATGATATTGCATATATATAAATCGAAATAAATCTTAATTTGAAATTAAAAACTAAAATTTCAGAATTAAAGAATAAAGTAGGATGTCATTCAACTAATACCAAAAGAGTTTCAAATCGGATTGTGAAGAGTCGAGTCTTGTGTGTCACACACTGTCCTTAAGACAATTACGCCGCCTCTACCGGTGCAACATGGCTACTGGTGCTCGTCTCCCAGGACACAAAAATTGATGAATTCTTGAAGCTGCACTGCAACAAGAAAACCTATGAACTGGAAAGCACCTCTTTCTATCACCAGAGTAAAACAAGAGCAGATCAGGAACTGAGAAGAGAATGATTGTCTAAGGAGAGAAGAGATGAATGCTTTTAGTGTGTTTAGACTGAGGAATAAGAGGCCTATTTATACTGTGAGGATGACCATGGCTATTAAACACAGTAGTGAATTCACACTGCTGTTACAGGGAACTGAATGACCACATGTTACTGGAATTTCAATAGCTGTGTGCAAAAGGAGCCTGCGTCCTGGAGCCCAAATCGAAGTTGTATTCGTGTGGGCACACACAACTTTTCTGGCAGCAATGGTTCGCCGTGGCTTCGACTTTTTTGGTTTAAGGTACGGCAAATCCATTATGGTTCTTTAGTGGTGGTGGTTGTTTCTGTCCTCTGTTCTTCTTGTCGGCGTCGAGGTGGTTGATGGTGGGAGTGATGGCAAGTCGAGTTTTAGGTTTGATTCCGGGCTTCATCGTCTTGGCGGCGACCGATTTTCTATGGTAGGGGTTGATAATGGTGTCCTTGCTATTTTCACGGCGGTGTTCTGTGACTGGTGGGCGGCTATGTGGTCGACAGTGTTAGCGGCGGCTGCTGCAAATCTAGGGTTTGCTACTCTTGGTTGGTACTGTTGGGCCGCTAGATGGGCCTTGTGTGCATCAGATTCCACTAAACTTTTGGGTTCAATTGGATTCTTTATTTGGTTGGACTGTGTTTTTATGGCCTAAAAGGGATTCTAATTGTGAATCGATAAGGGTAGGCTCTCTATTTGGTTGATCCAATTATTCAAGCTTATGAGTGGATCAGGTCTGTTGAAATAAAGACGCTATAAACAGTCTTGAGAGTGTAGATGTATTTTTGATTATTAGAGACCTAAGTCCAGGTAGGTGTTTGATAGTCATAAGGATAACTCTTATTGTCAGCGTGTTATTTATTGTACTATATATATATAAAACGAGTTCTCGATTCAAAAATAGAATGGCAGGGTTTGTGAACTTGACCACATTGTCAATATTTGACTTACAGCTACAACCTAAATATGCGTTCTTCTAATAATTATGAAAGTGATGAGTTTCTGGGTATTGTAACTTACAAGTATATCAACCAAAAGTCATGCTGCACAAGTATATCAACCTCGTTTTTCCTTCTTCTATATTTCTCCCGTCTTCTGGGTAATATAAACTTATTCATTCAATCAAGAACATTTGTTATTTATCCCAACTATATATATATATAAGCCATACCATTGGAGTTTATTCAGCTTTACTGGGCATTAGCAGCTTCTGGATAGAGAGAGAGGTTTTTAAATGTTGCCCAAAATGAATATGCTCATCATGGGTTTGCGTCTAGTTATCACATTATTGAGTTTAATCACTTCAACTTCAGCTTCAAACATTACTACGACAATCGTTACCACTCTACCAGGGTACTCCGGAGATCTTCCTTTCACGTTGGAAACTGGGTACGTAAGCTTTCGTCTCTCTTTTCAGTCTGTTCTTACGTTTGAAGTTTTGGGGTGAGCACAACCTGTTCGACGAAATGCCTCAACAGAAGTTTCATCAACCTTTTCTTACTTGTTAAATGAATGGTTTATGGAGTCTGTAATTTCTTATCCACACTTACAGTATTGAATATTAGTACTGTAAAAGTGTAGATATGGCCAAAAATTACATTATGTAAAAGTGTTCTTTGTTTATGTATCTTAGGATGAAACTATTGTTAATTGATGAGAAATGTAATTCCTGAATCCAGTAATGCCTGAGAAATCTACAGTGTTTAAAGAAATTTTGATCATCTTTTGTTCGCTAGATATATCGGTGTAGGTGACAATGAAGAAGTGCAACTATTTTACGTTTTTGTTGAGTCTCAGAGAAGCCCTGCACAAGATCCACTTGTGTTACGGTTTGGTGCAGGTCCAGGTTGCTCTGGTCTACATGGCTTTTTCTTTGAGAGTGGTACCTTTCTCGTCCTCAAAACTGTTTGTTCCTTTCTCACATAGCAAGGAAAAAAACCAAATTATTTACTATTTCCTATTCTGTCCTTAGACTGTTTTATGGTTAGGTGACCTTCATTAGGACTAAGGAGCCATTTTATAATGACATAGAACTGCTGCATTGAATATATAGGTCCATTGTCGTTCAGTTCTGCACATTACAATGGAAGCCTACCAACACTTGAGGACAACCCTTATTCATGGACACAGGTGATCCGTGTCATATATATGCTTTTCTTGTCCTCAGTGTCCTTTTGTATAAATATATGTGTACTTACATATCTATGAATACGCTTTCGACAGTTCTGATTATGATTTTTCTCAGGGACTCAACATCATATTCTTGGATGCACCAGCTGGTACTGGATTCTCCTACTCAACAACCCAAGAGGGTTATTATGTGGACGAATATATATATGCAGCACAAGGCTATGAATTCCTCCAGAAGGTATATGTCTCAAAACTTATCTTTAACAAAATGTGAATGTATGTAGTGGCTGAACGTGACAAGTTTCTGCTGCACAGTGGCTAGAGGCACACCCTGCATACGTTGAAAATCTACTCTACATTAGTGGTGAATCCTTCAGTGGGTTGATAGCTCCAATGGTTGTAGAAAAGATAGTAAATGGTATATCTACATGTTTCAGCTTATAACTAGTTTTTTCTCTGTGTTTCTCTATATAGCCACCAAAAGGATAAATTATTGGCTTGTTTCCATTGTCATTGCTAAAGTTATTAGCTAATGGTTAATCCTACTTCCTCATGATATTGCAGGTAATGAAAATGGAAGTGTGCCTCTAATGAACCTCAAGGTAGGGTAAATCTAACTATTCAATCTGGCCATTTCTTTCTCTAGTTGTTCAACACATCATAGCTTTCAGTTTTTGTTAATTCTTGTTCATTATTGCTTGAAATGTATCAGGGATATTTGCTTCAGAACCCAGTAACAGATTCAAATATTGATGGTAATGCAGTAATCCCTTATGCGCATCGCCTGACTCTTGTATCGAATCAACTTTACGAGGTAAAAGTTGCCATTGACATTAACCAAAACCGTTTACTTGGATTTAGTCATATCTGTTGATCTCTGGTTCGTATGTCATATTTCATAATTCATATACATTAACTTAAGGCGGCAAAAACAAGTTGCAATGGTGAATACATGAACGTAAATTCAAGCAATGCCGCATGCATTGCTGATATCGATGCTATTGATCAGGTACTAACCCATCTGTATGCTTCATCTAAACAGTTTTGTTAATAAAAATGGCATTTAGAATGACAAAACTTGCCAATTTGCAGCTCATCAAGGATATAAATCTGCGCAATATCTTGGAACCAGACTGTAGTGATTCATTGCCGAGATCAAATAAGATAAGCACAGCTCGAAGATATCTCAAAGAGGTGTCCAAAGGTTTACTGAGCACACCAACCAACGGTTCTGCACTTTGGTGTCGGGTATGTATTGTATACCATTATTAAGTTTTATGCATCAACTTTTCCCCTATATGTTCAGTGAACTCAGCAATTAGCACCTAATCAGTTTTTATATTCTAGGAGTACAATTACATGCTCCTGTACATATGGGCAAACACCAAAGCTGTCCGAGATACTCTTGGTGTCCGAGTGGTATGGTTGATACGAAATTTGTCAGTCATTCTATCGTACACCCACAATTAATAAGGAAAAAAAAATCATGAAGCAATGCACTAATAAATCATTTTTCTGATTCTAATCAGGGTACAAAAATGTTGTGGAGAGCATGTAATACCTCATTGGCGGGTTATAATTATGTAGTGACCAGTTCTCTCAGTTATCATCTCAATCTCTCAAAAAAGGCTGACCTACGTGCTTTGATATACAGGTAGAAATCCACCTCTTTACATATAGAAGCATTTACATTTTTTGCATATGCTAGCAGATATGAGAAGCATTACTGAATAGCACAATGTTTTGCTCTGTATAGTGGTGACCATGACATGTCTGTTCCTCATCTTGGTACACAAGCATGGATAAATGTGCTGAATATGACTGTGGATGAGTCCTGGAGGACATGGTCTCTTGATGGACAAACTAAAGGGTCTGTTCCAAAGCCTCCCATTTCATCCTCTTATTTATCCACTAATCAAATCCGAGATTACCTAAAGTTGCTACCTTTCTTATTGCTCCTTCAAAACAATTCTTATGGCAACTGTAATTTTGTTTGATGCAGATACACCAAGAAGTTTATAAATGATTACATCACCTTGGTATTTGCTACTGTAAAGGCAAGTCTATTTTGAGTCATTCAGTTCATCCATGATGTGATACATAAATTGGTCCGCATTGCTTACTTCATATAATATGAAGTTATAAACGATTTTTTGTGTGGAATGTGTATAGGGAGCAGGCCACCTTGCTGCAGAGTACCAGCCGAAGGAAGTTGCTAGCCTGATAGATAGATGGATGGCTTACTACCCTGTCTAACTATGAAGAATTTTACACAGGAGTTGTTAAAATTTTGATTCGACCTCATATGTACCAATTGATGATGTGAAAACTCAACAATATGCCTCCTAAAGTTTATAAAATTTCTTGGAATTTAATCAGAAGAAGACTTAAGAGTTAAGACCAGATCGAGATTGATTTAATCTGAATATCTCTCCACTTTGTTCCCTTTTTCATACTCGTATAGAATCTGTTGATCAACTTTTCTTTCAGTGCTCTTTTCTTCTCAAGTTTGGCTCTAACTACCTGATAGACCAAATATAACCAACTCAGTGTCGAGCTCATCTATTAACTGAAGATAAAAGAGAGTCCGAAGCCAATACTTCTCCTAGTTCTGATAGGACTAGATAATCTCATATCTTTTCTGAAGTTATCTCTTTGTAACAGATGTATCTGATCAGTGTTGTACTAGATAACTGATAGTTAACATCTGTAACCATAGCATATCAATCCTGTAATCTTAACTCATATAAATAGAGCTCGAGTCAGGCTAAGTAATTCAAGCCTTGACATTCTCAAATTCTATTCTCTTCCTCAGTTCTTTCACTACCAGCATGCATGCATGCCTACTCCTCTTCAGTGGCAGTATTCTTTTGTGATTATGCTGTAAATTCTACATGATACGCTCTTTGAATTAAAAGGAGAATTTTTCTAACATCTTTATCATTTCTTGGTCTCTTTCGTACACAAGATATAAGCTAGTTTATCAGCAACTAGTTCTCTCAAACCTTATGGGGCTGCTAGTGTGGGAACTAGTTACTGTCGAGCTAATCCGAAGGTCCATTCTCCCCATTAGCTCCCATTTCTAATTATTTTCATGTCTAGTGCAGTATCCTGGTCATATATAATTTTGTGAAATTCAACTTCAACGGATCAATTACAATTAGTTTAGCTACTACTGGCTTTTTTATTTGACTTTTTTTTTTCTTTTTTTTTTAATAATTACGGCCATGATTTTTTCTCGCATTAAATGTGATCGAAGACAATCGCTTGTGTGATTTATTCTGGCCTAATTCGATATGTTCTTGTCTTGATAAAAATTACCTCAAATACACGCAAATGCCAAGAGAAAGTAGAAAAGTTAAGAAAGAAAGAACAATGTAAATTAACCATGGCAACATCTTTCACTCCTAGTTGATAGAACAACGTGTGCGCTAAAGAAATAGGACTATTGATAAGTGTAATTGAATGAAAATCTAGATCACCATCCTCTTTTGTGGAAAAAAAGATATGCATGCATTAAAAAAAAAGTTGATGCATGATGCATGAGTAGCTAGGCTAAGCTCAATTAATTTCAATATCTCACTCGATCAATTTCAATACTAGTACGCCTCTATAAATTGAAGACTCCTCACTGATTATACCCCATAATTTCAAGAAAGAAAGAAGGCATAGCAAGAGATACAAGCTAGCTAGCAATGGAACGAAGCATTTCGAGGGGACTTGTGCAAGTATTTACTGCGATCTTGGTCATGGTTCAGGTGACAGAAGTAGTGCAGGCTCGAGATTATGACCCTGCATGCCGAAACAATTGCGAGAACAAATGCCAGAATGTGGAACTTAGAGCTTGTATGAGTCCCCCTGGCGCCCCGGACCTGGACCTGGATGTTCTCTACTGTTCGCGTCGGTTTTGACACCTGTCGAACTATCAACACGTGGGGGTGGCGGACGTAAGTTTCAGTCCTGGTGCGAGCGTACCAGTACCTTTGGGTTAGGTACAACCTTGGTGGCGGACGACGTCTGGCGAATGAATCAACCTTGGCGAGCGGATGACTCTGGCGAACGTGTTCGTCTGCTCCCTATTACCTGACTTCTCGATCAAGCAACTGTACGCGGGCGTTGACAAACCGGCGTAAGGGCTCGAACAAGACCTAAGTAAACAATTACTAGGATTTTTCCTCAACCTTTCGGTAGATTGAGATATCTTACTTCGATCCTGGGATGCAAAGCAGAGCTATATATCAAGACCGCGGATGGCGTTCGTCCAACCTTTTAGCAGATTGGGAAAGACTGTTACCGGGGTAACGACTCGATTTGTCACAAGGCGTGACGACTTGACTCGATTTGTCTCAGCGACGCTCCAACACGAACGCAAGTCACTTTCGACAACAACGGCAGGTGTACGGCGACCAGATGTTGTGGGCGTAGGTTTGCGGCTAGCTTGGAAGAGTGTCGATTGCTGTTGGTGGAAGGCTGTTCGCAAGAGAGAGTGCTCCGGAGAGGCTTGCAAGATTTGCAGGGCAAAAGCTTGTAGTTGTATGGTGTTGAACCCTTTTTACGTTGTCCTAGAGTTCTTTATATAGTGATCTCAAAACCCCAAACACATATGTAATCAGCATATGGATTCTGACATCGAATAGGATTGTATTTGTTAAATCAACTCCAAGTCAGACTTGAAGAAGGACTCCAAAGCTTGTCCCAGACAAAAACTGATTTAAATGAAATTAGATTACCCGCCAATGGATAACCTTACGGGCCTCAGCCCAAAGTCCTGGATAAATGTAATTTAGGCCCAAACATCTACTACTGCAACCGTGGTTGCATGTGTATGTATATATATATATATATATATATATATATATATATATATATATATATATATATATATATATATGTTTTACTTGGTCTTTCATTCAAAGTTTTGATTAATTCTCTGTCATTTCTCTGACCTGCTTACATGTCATGTGCAGAAACAACTGAAGGATGTGCCGATTCATGCTCCAAACGCGGTGGCGAAGTTTATGATCAGAACTAGTACTAATTGTGAATGATTATATTAGTGTTTGTAACAGTCCAAGTTAATATATAAATGAAAATAAATAAATAAATACTATGACATGTCATTATGTTCTTCCATCTATATATATAGCTACTTTTTTTTTTTTAATACTAATTAAACAACTGATCGTTACAAAGGAGAGAGGCTAAGCTCTTCTAGTTCTAGTGCAACATGCACCGAAGAGATCAAAATTTAGGGTTGCATGGTCAACAAAAGCCCGCATCGATCAGTAAATATTTATATGTTTAATTAGTTTATAAAAGAAAATCGTGAGAATCAAATGAAAGTTATTTAACCATTATATACTTGTAGTCGATCTGTAGACAAGGATCGCAAGTAATGCTTCGATCTTTAAGCGATCCAAAATTTCTAAAATTTTGTGTTTTAGTCCGAACAAAACCACAACAACGATGCTGTAAGGAGCACGTGAGTGAGTATAGTGTCACGTGAGGCCTCTCTCTTCTGTTCGAATAGCCCGACACCTTCATTTATAGAATAAACCCCCACCCACCCCAAGTCTCCATCGAATTCCCGACCTTGTCTTCCAAACTGCGTAAACCTCGCCGCGCGTGAGATCCCAATCATCAATGGCTTCAGCCAAGACGGTGTTATCAGTAATAGCAGCAACTGTGTTACTCACCTCTCTTGTTTGGAAACTCACATCTGCATCCTCCTCATCTTCTTCCGCCGAGTCCGTCGCTTTCATTAAGAAGACCATCTCCTCCAACAAGATCGCCATCTTCTCCAAGTCCTATTGCCCGTAAGAGACTCTCTTCTTGTTTTTTGTTTGTGATTTCAGTTTTTAAATGGCTGTAATTTGGTTTCAATTTTGGATTGTAATATAGATTTCAGGTTTGCATGCTGAAAATTCGCAATGTTTTGTGGTTTTTTTTGGGTGATTTGCAGATATTGTAGAAGGGCGAAGGCTGTTTTCAAAGAGTTGAAACAGGTGCCATATGTGGTTGAGCTTGATGAGAGAGGTATTGACTTTACTGATTTTGTTTTAGCTAGCGTACATGGATAATGGATTGATTAAAAGTATAGATCATCTTAAAATGTGAGATTAGTGGGATTAAGATTTTGGGTAGAAACCAATTGGGAGAAATAAGCAGATGAGACTTCAGAGTTGAGGTAGTGAACTTACAATGTGATATTGTAGCTTTGCATGTTGGCGGCTAGAAATGCCCTTTGTAGTTGTAAAACCACACTTTTCGACACCTCACTTGAAGTAAATGTGTTAATGAGCTCTATGTATGCGCATTGTTCAGTCTTATTATCCAATACTACAGCTTGCATGAAGTAAACGTGTTAATGAGTTCTATGAATGTGCATTGTTCAGTCTTATGTTTCAATACTACAGTTTGCAATGCTCCCAGATTTTGTTCATAGGAGTAACTTTCTAGGACTGCAGTTTGGGAATGTAACATGGTAGCTCAAAAACGTGCTCAGGAGAATAATTTTGGCAACTGAAAACTGTTGCCGTTGATATTAAAAGTGCATATCAGCATATGCCTCTGTGGCTGTACGTTTAATAATTCTGCAAGGTATTGATTGGAGTTGGCATTGTGTATTTCAGTTGATGGTCGGGACATCCAAGATGCTTTAAGTGAGATGATTGGGAGGCGTACTGTACCACAGGTGTTTGTAAATGGAAAGTACATTGGTGGATCTGATGGTAAGTTTGTAACTGCTTTCCCTTTCAATATTTGTGCTTCCTATCGGTGTTTCTTGGAAATGTCATTAGACTGAAAAAACCTCTAAGGACTCCTGCTATGCTGTTTGTATAGATACTGTTGCAGCATATGAAAGTGGAGAACTGGCTAAGCTTTTAGGCCTTGAGGTCAGGCGTAAGGATGATCTGTAAACCGAGTCACCAACAACCAGAAACTTGCAATTTATATTTCAGCAAAATTGAATGCACTGTTGTAAAATAACTCCTTCACTATCAATTGAGGTATGATAATTTACAGAAGATGCTTCATTCTTCATTTGTAAGATTGCTTCATGTACGTTAATGGAATATTATATGTGTTAGTTTACTGAGTATTTGCATCTTTAGAATTTTTGAAGTCACATATACGGCAAGTATACAAGAATAACAACAGAGGAAGGAATCCTTAGTTAATATTCGGACCTTGTTATGTCTCAATAGAACATTTTATGAATCCTGTTCTAAAAATAAGAGAATCCTCTGCTATAAAAGGACATGGTAACAGTAATGCCAATGCCTAATGGCGCCTTCTTCTTGTGTCAACCTCCAGCTCACGTTACTAAATTTTTTGGAAATGATATAGCTGGCTGCTCTAGGCCAAGGATCTTCATCCAAAGCCGCAAGATGAGCTGCCTTCTTCTGCCAAAGCAACAACCACAAGAATAGAACTTCCTTAATGTTATGTGTGTCAGTTAACAACATACATAAGCGGTCAATAACCAAACCGCAACCACGATTGCTTCATCATCACCTAAATGTCTATCCTTGAGTTGCTCAGCAAAGCGTCGGCGTTGAACCACAGGATCATTTAGCTCAGTCCTCAGTGTATGCATGCACACTTCATGCTTGTTGATGATCAATACGAAAGGTTCACTGGGGCCGGACTTTGACCGATGCACTTTGCCAAAGGACTCATGATCTCTGGATGGTCAATGATAAATGTAGGATTTATACACTTCTCCAAAAAATGACCCACAAGCTTGTCCAACAAACGAGCTGTCGTCTAAGGAGGTGAGCATTGAATTCCAAAGTTGTTGTATGCCTCCTTCAGATACTCGTCACTTGTTAGCTTCCTCACTAGAGAGATGAGAGATCTTGTGGTCTTATGTTGAGACCTGCAATCTCTTCAACCATGTTGATCCTTCGAAAAGGGAAGTGAAGTCAATCTCAATCTGATCCCTATCAAACCCAAACCCATTTGAATGGCACACTTTATATCCTCTTGTAAGTTCCTTCACCATCCCACTTAATATTTCCTCATTCATGTTCATCATTCATCAAACCATAGTACAGTCAGCATATGCCAAGCAGATTTCACAAGTAGTTGGGCTTTTAAATAAAAGTTGACTTAGGCTTAGTTTGGTATTGAGGTGAAAAAAACTCAAATATGGAAAAACTGTGTTTTAAATAAGCAACATGTCATCTACTTTTTAAAATCGTGGGTTTTTTAACTAAATTTTATAAATAAGCACCTTATAAAAAACTTATCAAACACATAATCAACTCATAATGATAATTATAAGTGATTATTTACTCCAAAACGCAATACCAAACTAAGCCTTATACTTATAAGTATAAGTTGGGTAGGAGTAGCTTTTCATTTTCTATTGAAAATGACCCATACTTTTTCAAAATGCTACTGACATGTTGTGTTACCAAACATAAAACCCTTCCGTGCTTAAATAGAGGAGCTTATAAGCTCCTCTAAACGTAACCTCAGGATTGTTAGTCATATCAATCCCCTCGTTTCTGAATTGCTTTCCAATCTCAAAAACACGGTCCAATCCACCAATAACTAGCTGCTTGAGGTAGAGTTCAGGTGCAAAGCGCTTGAAATGCTTCATGTTTAAGGGCATTTTATTTTTCTTCAACATGATGTTAAGGTCATTGTGATAAGTCACCGTGATTGTAGAATTACCATAATCGCTCGGTTTAGAGATCGAGTAGGATGATAGTCACTGGCTTCATTTTAAATTACTTAAAAAAAATAATAATAATAAATAAAAAAAAAAAAAAAAAAAAAGACAGAGAGGATGAGACCCTCACTACGAAGGTGCCTCAATCATGTTACTAATAGAAATCGAATACATTGGGGGGACATATGGCCTATACCCCTATTGTTATTATACGCATCTTCAAGAAGAACATCTCGAATAATCACAGTACTCTTCTCAAACTAAAATTGGTCTAAATCATTTAAACTAGCAAGGTGTGCGAGCCTATTGGCCATACCATTTGCTTTTCAATAGATATGCCTGAATTGGATGAACGAGAAGGAATGGACGTACCTTTTGCAGTCATCAACAATTCGTCCTACCTCCGAGAAATCTTCTTCTTCCCTATGTAGGGCATTGACAAGAATAGAACAGTCCATCTCGACCTCTGGTGCATCCCATCCTTGGTGTACTGCTAGACTCAGCCCTTCACGGAGTGCCTCTGCTTCGGCATGCAACGCCGACTGCAAATGAGTAATCGGTCGAGCCAAACAAGCTCTACACTCACCATATTTATCTCTGATAATAGCTCCAATACCACTTAGACCAGTATCCTTCTGAAAACTTCCATCAATATTCAGTTTCAGCCGTCCACTCGGAGGACTAACCCATTTAGCTTCCCTACGCCGTTTTGTCTTAAATTGCTTTTAAGATCTAGAATTACACATGTTTTAGACAAAAAAAGGAGCTAGAAGCCTAGAACTATTTTTTTTTATCAGATACGGTTTCCTTAAAATGAGTTTCTTGTAAAGTTAGTAAATTTCGTCTAATCTTCATATTTTAAATCCATATATTAGATGAAATTTACTAAAAATAGTGGCTGAGTGAACCATCATTCTAGGATCGGGACAATTTAGGTATGGCCACTCTTCAACAGATGTTTCTCAAACACTTGGTTTGAATAAGAATCTCTCATTACTAAGGGCATATGCACCCTTGCTTCTCCATCAATCCGCCAATCCACCAATCCATCAATTTAATTGCCTCCATTAGATACTATTCACTGTAAATTACTTTTCTGGGTCAATTTTTATCTCTCATTACTAAGGGCATATGCACCCTTGCTTCTCCATCAATCCACCAATCCACCAATCCATCAATTTAATTGCCTCCATTAGATACTATTCACTGTAAATTGCTTTTCTGGGTCAATTTTTATGCACCCATGCTTCTCCATCACTCTTGCAATCACTATTCATCAAATAAATTTGTTATTTTAAAATTTTTGTACATGATAATCAACCAATAGTCAAATGACATGTGGCATTTTCTTGTTTTTTATCACCAAAATAATTGTATAGATTTTCGATAGGATTTCGGACCAACCAAAATTTGACACGTGTCTGTTTGTCGACTAAATAATGTCGTTGGATTTTCGATAGGATTTTTGATGAGATTTTCGACGAACTAAAAATCGACATGTGTGTGTTTGTCGGTCAAATAATGTCATTGGATTTCGATAGGATTTTCGACGAATGACGATTCGACACGTAGCATGATCTTCAAACTCTATGATCCGAAATTTACCATAAATAAGCTTCATCACCCACTCTATACTCACTCAACTTTCACAACTCATATCTGAAATTTTCCAAAACACAATCCCTCAATTACTTCTCCACATTCCCTCATCACTACAATGAGGTTCTTTCACAAATTGTTGAAGCAGAATCAACAACACAGTCAAGAGGACGATGAGATGATGGATACGATGATGAATAACGCGGCCATGATGATGACACATCTTGATACTTCAGATGAACCAGAAGGACGTGGTTCACGTCCTGGTCGCTCTCCCAATCACCCAAGATACAGGTTATCAAGGAGAAAAAATCTCATGGAAGATTTCTTCATTGAGCGTCCGATCTTCGGACCGGAAGAATTTCGTCGGAGGTACCGGATGCACGGCCATGTGTTCAACCGCATCATGACGGCCCTCTGCAACCACGACCGTTATTGACATCAAAGAGCAGATGCCCTTGGAGTGTTCGGGTTGCTGCCACAACAGAAGATGACAGGTGCCCTGCGTATGTTGGCGTATGGCGCAGCTGCTGATCAATGTACTGAGATAACTAGGATGGGGGAATCAACTACGTTAGAGTGCATGAAGAAGTTCTGTCAACAAGTGGAAAGTATTTTTGGTCCAGAGTACCTCTGCGCTCTAACATAGGCTGATCTTCGAAGGCTTCTAGCAAGGGTTGATCACCGGAGATTTCCAGGTATGATCGGAAGCATCGATTGCGTGCATTGGGAGTGGAAGAACTGTCCAACCGGATGGCAGGGGGCTTACACTGGACGGAAGGGACGTCCCAAAATTATTCTTGAGGCAGTGGCCTCATATGACACAAGGGTATGGCATTCTTTCTTCGGTGTGCCAGGAGCTCAAAATGATATTAACGTGCTCGATCAATCACCGATTTTTGAAGGGCTCATAGCCGGAAACACCCCGTATGTGACGTTTCACGTCAACGGAAGGAGATATAGCAATGCTTATTATCTGGCTGACGAAATATATCCAAGGTACTCAACATTTATTAAAACTATGTCAAACCCTGAATCCCAAGAACAAAAAGTATTTGCAAAGAAACATGAAGCATACCGCAAAGATGTAGAGAGGTGTTTCGGCATCCTGCAATCTCGTTGGGCGATCATTCGACATGGAGTTCGGTTACACAAGAGGTCGACACTGAGAAGCATAATGATGACTTGTATTATATTGCATAACATGATTGTAGAGGATGAATTTGTGGAGGATGAATTTATCGAGCCGGAAGAAGAAGATCTACTAAACCCACTAGCTGCAAGAGTTTATGATGGGCCGGTGGATGATCAGGGGGTTCGAATTCCTTTTTTACCAGTGGGAAGAGATGGACGAAACCAACATGCATTCTGAGACCGTATTGACCACCTCGAGTCAGCTTATATCCACAACATTCTTTAGAATGATTTAGTGGAGCACAATTGGGCTTTAGAAGCCAACCAACAATAATCAATTGTGGATTTGGTATTGTAATAATTTTGCATTGTATTTTAATTTGGTATTGTAATTTAATTTTGCATTATATTTTAATTTGGTATTGTAATTTAATTTTGCATTGTATTTTAATTTGTTATTATATTTTAATTTATTATTGTAATTTTATTTGACATTGTAATTTTATTTGGCATTATTGTTATATTTATATTGTTTTATTTCGTATAAAAAATAACTTGAAAATGAGAAACATAAAATTACTAGTATTAGAACATAAAATTATTTCATATATAATAACTTGAAATTGAGGAACATAAAATAACTAAAAAATATTACAACAACATAATATCACTCTTCATCAAAGTGAACATAATAAGCATCACTAGTGCTACTACTCTCATTCATTTTTCTCAAGATCGTCGCTTTCCTCTTTGTATGCCACGTCAACTTTCCCGGAGTCATCATACTCATATCCATTGTCATAATTTTTGTTTATTCTTCCAACTCCAAATTAGCATCACATCGAGCCAACCTTGCTTCCTTTTGCTTTTCAAGTTGTAAGCCCTCCCTAGCCAACCGAAGGTTCTCCTCATCTCTTCTCATGCTAGCCTCCATAAACATTTTTTTATTACATTGCATATTATGAAAAACCGCTAAAGACATCTCTTCTTTCTCCGTCATACCTTTTTTACCTTTCTTTTTTGCTTCCTGTTTCTGCCTAAACCCGGGGGTCTAGTAGATACTTGATGAATCCAACTCGATCTCCTGCAATCCTGCTTACTAAGGGGAATACCGGGCGGGCCGGCCTTCACCTCTCCGATGCCTAAGTTAGTATAGTTGGAATATATATAACCAGGGCACTTATGTAAGCAGGGAGAGAGACAAGTTACCTATTTATGGTGGTAGCTGAGGCCTATATATAGGTGGTTGGGGGTGAGGGCTGGCCTCATCCTTCGATGTGGGACTAGTTCTCTTCTGTTTGGACATTCTGGTGCCCTCTTTGGCAGGCGGGCGTCCCTGGTCCCAGGATCCCTGGAGGCAGGATAGACCGCTGGGGCCCGAGGCCTGGTGCTGGTGGTCCGATCCTGGGTCCTGGTCCGGGCCCTGGTGCGCTTGCTGCGGGTCTGTGGGCCCTGGTGTAGCCTCTCTGGCTACTGTCAACAAGTCCCCCAAGTTCCCGGTCAAGTGCAATCTTGAATGGGGACTTAAGATCTGTCTTGGTCTTGGCCTGCAGACCCGCAGGGTTACCAACCTACCGGTGCTCAGTCCCCCAAGTCCGCGTTAAAGATTGGGCGTGACCGAGGTGAGTATCTGGATCTTGAATGGGCGTTCCTAAAGTATCGAAACGAGTCCCGGATGAACCATATCGGTGCGAGGCGGAGTTCACGGAAGCTCGACGGGCGTCCTGCCATATCGATTCGAGTCCCGGATAAACTTGCAGACTAGCCTTCGGGAAGGCCTGTTGGTGCGTGGAATAGGCCAACAGGTGCCCGAAGGGTGTTATGGCCGCGCTGAGGCGTTTGTTTTAACACTTGCTAGCTCTTCTCAGCTTTTGTTGTTTAAGCGTTGAGGTAATGTGCAGGTTTGTTAGCCTGCGGGGAGACTTGCTCTGTGTTAGAGAGACAATCTGCCCGGTGGAGTGGCGTTGAGATAACGAGTCTCGCCATGTATCCCCAAGGGTATCACAGTTCAGTGTGATGCAGGGTTTTTATCCTGCTGGACAAGAGTACATTGGTTAGATGTAAGCTCGCCCGGGTTTATAAAGCCCATGCGTTTAGAAGCCTCGAGTTGTTGCTGGCTCGTCCCTGCCCGTAGGCGTAGGGAATGACATCCGGTAGAATATTTCGGAGCTGGTTGAATGTCACATGCCCGGTGGAATGCCATAGTGCTGGGCGGATCTCGACCGGGCGGTCTGCCATATCGGGGTGAGTCCTCCAGTGAGATGGCATACAGCCGGTGTAAATAACCGTGACACGTCATGGTGTCGGGTTGATTTGAAGGTTGACCTTCTTTGTGAAGCGAGGAGAGGGGACGCCTCGCTGCGTGCTCCTTGCTTACTAACTGTTGCTTGCGGGTGGGACATGTGGCTGACATGCAATGAAGGGGGAGCCCATCAGTTCCATCAGTTATGATGGTATGGGATCTTTTATTGATGCCGTGGGCACGTGTCGGCAGGGGGCGGACTGAGATGGAGGGGATCGACGGCTGGGGTTGCCTGACCTTTGTTGTTGCCCTATTTATCGTCTCATCTGCTTTCCTCCTGCCGTACTTTGCTTACCCTTTGCCTTCTGCTCTCCTCTTCCATCTTTCGGCAGAACTGAACTTTTGTTTTGAGGTTTGATGGCGTCTGGGAGATCTGCGCATTATGCCAGTGGCGGTCGTGGGCCTAGGAGGCACGAGCTGCGGGATGGTGATGGGACGATTTTCTGCGACGAAGCAATCAGAAGTATGGAGGAGAGGGAGATTAGGGAGTTTCGGTCGAGGTGGGATATCAACTCTTCCGTTAAGCTTCGAGGCTTGCATCCCGGCGAGCTGGCCTATAATCCGGAGCCGGGCTGGGTCGCTGTTTTTGATGACCAGTTCCGCAACAGACTATCGCTGCCGTTGCCGGGATTTGTCCAGTACATGCTGAGCTCACTGAATCTTTCCCCAGCCCAGCTTCCGAGCAATCAGTGGAGGCAGTTGCTTGGGCTTGGGTGCCTGTTCTGTTTGAGTTATATGGACTGGCCCACGGTTAATGAATTTCGGGCGCTGTACAGGATTTCTTACTGCAGAAAGGGCCAGTGCCGTGGTTGCGTGAATTTTGCCACGCGGGATCATGCTGCTGCCATTACGCATCTGCCGGCGACGGTTTTGGATGGCTGGAGGAGGTCGGTGGTGCTGGCCGGTGGTAAGTGGCAGCGTACCTGGAGGGGTTATCAAGTGCCCGGGGCATATCAACCGATCGGGGACCAGACCTATGAATTGGAGAACCTGGAGAAGCAACGGTTATTCCATTTGTTTTATGGCTGTGACCATGATAGCCGGAGCACCTACAATTTCACTCGGTGGAACGTGCTGGAGGTGCTGGGGATGGGGAGAAAACCTACTAATGGTCCTCGGCCCGCGCTTAAAGTTGAGGAGACTATCGAGCCGGATGAGGAGCTTATAGCAGCGAGGTTGATGGAGATAGGGGAGGAGGCCGCAAAAATTGTTCTTGACGTGGCTACCCAGAAGCGTACGGAGCATGCAAGGCCGGTGCCGCTAGTGTTCTCGGACGCTCATTATGGGAGGCGGCCGGGCGGCGAGAACAATTCCCCACTCCGCATTCGGGAGGTGCGGGCGGAGGGCCCACCGGGGCCAGAACCTGTGGCGCGACAAATGGCAGTGCGTACCTCGCGGGAGAGGGAATCGGTGGTTTTGCCCGAGCACCGTTGAAGCAGTCACAGTGAAAGTCCGGCAAAGAGAGCGAGGGTATTTGATGCGGGGGCGTCAAGCTCAGCCGGGCCGATGGAGCGAGCCATAGTCCCGACTGTGGAGGCGGGTGGTCGAAGGACTCAGGAACCGGAAGCCGTTCGTAGCTCTGGTGGTGGATTTAGTAGGCTTGTGGCTGATATAATCGAAACCTTGGGGCTCGACCGGGAGGGGTCCTGGACCGAAAATCCGGGCGAGAGTATGGCGGAGCCCGTGGGACTAGCTCTACGGGTAAATGTTTTTCTGTGAGTCCTCTTCCGTGATGTGACATGAGCTGATGCTCCTTTTGCTTTCTTTTGGCAGCTGGCTCAGAGGTTTTATGTCGCCGGCCCCAGGATGGTGGCTGCCGCCGTCCTGGAGAAGCGGGTGGAGGAGCTGGGTGTTAAGGTGGGTGTGGCGGAAGCCAAGCTTGCGAAGGAAAGGGAGGAAGGCGGTCGGCTGAGCGCGGAACTCGTGCGGGAGAGAGAGGAAGCCAACCGACAGCTTGCCGCTCGTGATGGGAGGATTGTCGAGTTGGAGGCAAAAGTTTTGGAGCTGCAGGCCCAAATGACGGCGGTCGTTCGGGGATGGGAGAGGCTGGTGGAATCCGAACTTGCTGGAGTGGCCGATAAGGCCGTTGACGAGTTTCGGGAGTCGCCAGATTTTGAGGAGATGCTGGAGAAGGCCCGTACGGAGGGTATAAGTGATGCGTATCTGGAGTGGCGGGAGAAAGGATGGCTCGACGCCGAGCTGATGGAGGCAGACATAGCCCTGGCCGTGATGAGGGAGCAGGAGCGGGAGCTAAAAGGTGGCGGGCCGGGGGTTGTGGGTTCCGGGAGCGCTAGCTAGGTGTTTGCTCTGTACATATATCCTGTAATTAGTGTAGTTTCTTTAATGCCATAACTGCACATTGCAATGCTTGCCGATTACACTTTCGTTCCTTTATGATTGCTACTATCTAGGGTAAAAGCGTAGGTGTTCGATATTCCACGGCCTGGTGGAATAGATGCCCGTAGTGTCTATGATGTGGAATGTTGCCGGGCCTACGGCCGCGGTGATCTGGTAGGGTCCTTCCCATGTTGGCTGCAAGGCCAACGGCTTTTTCTGGACCTTCCTCATGACCCAGTCGCCGACTTGTAGCTTTCTTTCCCGGACCCTTCTATCGTAGTACCGGGCGACCCGCTGCTTGTAGGTTTGGTTTCGCATGTGCGCTCGGTCGCGCCGCTCCTCAATGAGGTCCAGGTTGAGTAGTAAGCCGTCGGCGTTTGTGTCGGCGTCGTAATTCTCGACCCTGCCACTGGGTATCTCAGTCTCCACAGGGAGCACTGCTTCACTCCCGAATGCCAAGCAGAACGGGGTCTCTCCTGTTGCCTCTGCTGCCGTTGTCCGGATGGCCCATAATACCGCGGGGAGTTCCTCGGCCCAGCATCCCTTCTTGGCATCCAGTTTCTTCTTAAGAAGAGTTTTGATAATCTTATTGACCGCTTCTGCCTGGCCGTTGGTCTGCGGGTGTGCTACCGAGGCAAACAGCATCCGGGTCCCTAGGGAGGCTGTGTACTGGATGAGATCCGCGTTGTTGAATTGCGTCCCATTATCCGTGATAATAGTCTGCGGCACCCCGAACCTACAGTAGATGTTTTTCCACAGGAATTTCTTAACCTGTTCCTCAGTGATCTTTATCAAAGGTTCTGCCTCGACCCATTTAGTTTGGTAATCTACTGCCACGATGGCGTACTTGTATTGTCCTACTGCCACGGGGAAAGGGCCAATGATGTCCAATCCCCACTGTGCGAAAGGCCAAGGTGCCA
Source organism: Potentilla sterilis (assembly GCA_963682095.1). NCBI lineage: Eukaryota > Viridiplantae > Streptophyta > Magnoliopsida > Rosales > Rosaceae > Potentilla > Potentilla sterilis. Next base: position 47,812,585 of record OY821758.1, on the reverse strand, counting down.
ACAGGATTGATAATGCGATTGCCGGGGCACGAGGTACCGAGGCGTACATGTGGCATTTGTGGCAGCCGCCTGATATTTTCCTTGATACTGCCGCCATATCGGGCCAGAAATAGCCCGCTCGGAGCGATTTGTGGGATAATGACCTTGCGCCGGAGTGATTACCGCATACCCATTCGTGGATCTCTCGCATGATTGCTTCTCCTGCCTCCTTAGTCACACACCTCAGCTGGGGGAAGCTGTGGCCCCTTCGGTATAATTGGCCGTTAATGAGACCATACCGGGCACACCGGAGGTGCAGCCTCCTGGCTTCCACCGCATCCTGGGGGCTGGTTTTGTCGGTCAGATACTTGACTATTGGGTCCATCCAGCTCGGTGGTACTTGTTCTACCGCGAATATTTCGGAAATGGTCTTGCTTATACTTGGCTTTTGGAGGGTCTCGATTTTAGCTCTCCGGTACTCTGGAGGGTAGTTTCCGGTTGCTAGCCTTGCAAGGGCGTCTGCATGCCTATTTGCCTCCCGGGGAATATGTTGGATCGTGGCGCCGCGGAAGAACCCGATCAGTGTTTTGGCCAAAGCCTGGTAGGAGGCTAGCTGAGGATCTTTAACCTCGAACACCCCGTTCATCTGGTTGACTACCAAGCTGGAGTCGTTGTATATGTCCATGGATGAGATTCCCAGCTCCTTGGCCAGTTGCAGACCGGCTATGAGGGCCTCGTACTCGGCAGCGTTATTGGAGGTGGTAAAAAGGAACCGTAGTGCATACTCGTACGATTGGCCATCGGGTGAGGTCATCATGACCCCGGCCCCACTCCGTTTGGCGGTTACGGAGCCATCCACGTAAAGTTTCCAGCCGGTGGGAAGGTCTGGTTCGACCTTGGCGGTTTGTTCTGCCCCTGCGTCCTCGAGCGGGGCGGGATGGTCTTCTACCGCCATTGGGGTGAGCTCACATATGAAGTCCGCAGCAGCCTGTCCCTTGATGGCTGTTCGTGGGGCATAGGTGATGTCGAACTCCCCTAATTCGACTGCCCATCGTACGAGCCTCCCGCTGGTGTCTGGTTTTTGCAGGATCTGCCGCAGGGGGTGGTTGGTATATAAGGTGATGGAATGAGCCTGGAAGTAGTGCCGGAGCTTCCTGGCGCTAACAATCAAGGCTAGAGCCAATCTCTCTATATCGGTGTACCGGCCCTCGGCTCCTGTAAGCCCCTTTCCCGCGTAGTATACCGGAAGTTCGAGCGTGCCCTCCTTTCTGACGAGAGCGGCGGAGACGGCGGCTGCGGATGCGGATGCGGCTATGTAAAGGTACAACATTTCTCCCGGCAGTGGTTTGGATAGAAGAGGAACTGCAGCCAGGTATGCTTTGATGGACTGGAACGCTGCCTCATGCTCCGCAGCCCAGAGTATCTTCCTGGTTTGCTGTGCCTTGAGCAGTTTAAAGAACGGGACGCACTTATCGGTTAAACGGGAGATGAACCTGGCCAGGGCGGCCAACCGGCCGGTCAAGATCTGGACCTGGTTTCTCTCTCCTGGTGTTTCCATATCAAGGATTGCCTGGACCTTCAGCGGGTTGGCTTCTATCCCTCGCTGGCTGATGATGTGCCCTAGAAAAAGACCCTTTGAAATCCCGAAAAGACACTTCTTCGGGTTCAAGCGCATTCCGAATTTGAGCATTTTACCGATGACCACGGCCAAATCCCGGACGTGGGCCCCCGCAGTTAAGCTTTTGACCAACATGTCATCAACGTAAACTTCCACGGTTTTGCCCATCTCTTGTTCCAGCATTTGGTTCACCATCCGCTGGTAGGTGGCGCCGGCGTTCTTTAGACCGTACGGCATCCTCTTATAGCAGTAGGTGCCTCGGTCGGTTGTGAATGACGTGTGTTCTTCATCATCCGGGTGCATCCTTATCTGGTTGTACCCGGCGTAGGCGTCCATGAAGCTGAGCAGCTTGAAGCCGGATGTGGAGTCAATGAGCTGATCAATCCGAGGGAGCGGGAAGCTGTCCTTTGGGCACGCCCGGTTTAGATTAGTGAAGTCCACGCACATACGCCACTGACCGGCTGCCTTCTTCGGTACCATGACCACGTTGGCGAGCCAGCGCGGGTACTGGACTTCCCGGATGAAACCTATGCCCATGAGTTTCTGCACTTCTTCTCTAATCGCCTCATATTTTGCCAGGCTGAAAGACCTCCTCTTTTGCCTCGTCGGGGGGACGCTGGGTAATGAGTTTAGCCGGTGAACGGCTATCTCTGGGGATATGCCCGGCATGTCTTCGTAGGACCATGCGAAGACCGAACTGTGGTCCCGGAGAAAGGCGATGAGTTCTTCCCTGACGACCGGGTCGAGTTGTGTCCCTATCACTATACTTCGGTCCGGGTGGTCTTTGGAAATACAGATGGCTTCGGTTTCCTCCACGGCCGAAGGTCGCTCTGGTTTCTCGGTGAATGTGAATCGCCTAACTCTACCTGGAGCGATGTCATCACGGGGGTCAAGACTCAGATCCGGCGCTGGTACTTGCTGAGCGGTTGTAAAGACCTCGGCTCGCTTCCTCCCGTGGGTCAGGGCTTCTGCGTAGTACTTACGGGCGATTCTCTGGTCCCCACGTATAGTTATAACTCCGGCTGGTGAAGGCATCTTCAACATCAGCATATGGCCGGCAATGAACGTTTTGAGCCTCCATAACCCTGGCCGACCGATTATACCATTGTACGACGACAGGCAGTCGACGATGATGAATTCCAAATGCTCTGTTTTCGTTCTGTCTCCCTTGCCGAAAATGATTGGTAGGTAATCGGATCCTAGAGGCTGGACTACCTCACCGGAGAAGCTTATCAGCGGCTCGTTATCCTGGGATAACTTGTTCCTTCCGTCTTTGCAGCCCTCGGTACGCGTCTCGGAACATTACGTTGACAGAGGCTCCAGTATCTATCAGCATACGACTGGTTATCCAGTGGTCTATTTGGACCGTGATAAGGAAGGGGTCGGTGTGCGGTTGGATCACATCCTCCGGCTCTTCATCCTCATAGAAAGTGACCGAGTTCCATCCGGTTTTAGCGGCTTGGACGCTTCGTTCTCTGAAGGCGTAAACCTCCCTTCCCCGGATTGATCTCAGGCACCGCTTCTTTGAGCTCCGGGTGAGCTGACCGATATGGTCCCCTCCGTGGATCATGTTAATGCTCCCGTGTACCTCGATCCACCCGGGGGTTCGTGTGCATATAGTCCCTATCGGCCGAGCTCGCGGTCGGTCCGCGCTGGGGCTACCGGGGCGGGCTTGGTCTTTTACGACCGCCTTCTGCGGTTTCCGATCTGGGATCCGAAGGTCCGGTTCTTGGGGTTTTCTTGCTGGCGAAGGAATCGGGGCCCGTGGTGTCCGCTCTGCTGACACAGCTACCTGGATCCGAGCTGGGTGCACAAAAGGTGGTCCTCTCCCTGGCCGGGGATCATTGTCACTGCTTCGCCGGGGTTGCCACTCCTCCCACGCCTCTATCCCCCTGGCGGCTACAGGTACCCGGCTGTTATGTAGCCGCCCGGTTTTGCTTCCGTGAGGGGATGGTGGTATGCCCTCTGAGATCCGCTTGGGCGCCTTGTTCCCATATGTCTCTTGTTCCGCCTGAGCATGCCTAACGGCCACGGTCATCAGCTCATCGTACGCCAGCGGCCCCTGCGCTTGTAAGTTGTACGAAAGTTCCCCAGCTCTTAATCCTTGCTTGAAGGCCATTCCCGCGATCCTCTTATCCAAGTTTCTAACCCCGAACGTGGCGATCTGCCACCGGTTAACGAAGGCGCGTAATGGTTCGTGGTTAGCCTGCATGCAATCGAAGAGGACCGTCGATGGCTGGGCTGCCGTGGCTTTAAGGATGAACCGGCCGACAAACCTATCGGCCAACTGTGCGAAAGTTTCGACCGAGTTCACCGGTAGCTCGTAGAACCAACCCAATGCCTCCCCTGCGAGCGTTTCTCGGAATACGTTGCAGCACATGACATCCGAATAGCCCCTAGCGCTTGTCTGCGACTTGAAGCTGTCCAAGTGCCGGTACGGGCAGCTCGTTCCCGAGTATGTCAACTTCAGAGGCCTTTGGCCGGCAAATCCCCCCGTTTCCCGGATCCGGCGTGGGAAGGGTCCAATGCGCTCGGTAAACCGTGCGCCGTCCTGCGGTCGTCCCGCCTTCCTCTCGCTGGTCTCCATGCGGCTCTTTATGTCCGATACCGAAGCAGAAAGTGCCTCGATCATCCGCGCGGTGGAGCTATCCCGCTCGCCTGATGCCTGATCTGTGCGGTACGGGAGCTTGACTGGGCCGGAATCTTTCAGAGCCTCTGAAAAGAGAGGTACGGGCACATGGACGGTCTTCCTCCTGCCCGTAGGCTGCCCGGTTTCGAGATGCGGGAATTCGCTAGCCTTGCTTGCCGTGTGCGAGGCCGCCCGAGGGGTACCTGGCTGGCCCTCTCGCTCCAGGGTTGCTAACAGGGCGGTGTTACCGCCTTCAGTTCCCGACTTCGGGCCTCCGCTCTTAACCGATCCTGATCGCCCTCCTTCCGCAATCGCTCAATTTCTGCCTTCATCTCTCTTATTTCCCCTGCTCCAAACGGGTCGGGATTCTCTGAGACTTGACGATCGTGAGCCTTGTTTCGAACAGGAGAAAGTGCGAACCTCGCACCGACCTCGGCCTTTATGCTACGGGCCGGGCCGGGGAACTGAATTCGCGCTTTTGGACTTCCTTTGCGGTCGGGGGAAAGAACGAACCTCGCACCGATCGCGGCCCCTGCGTGTGGGGCCCGGCCGGGGAACTGAATTCGTTCTTTCGATCCTTCCGTGCTGGCCTTTATCTTCCTTCCTTCCATGGCTTCCGGACTACGGATTTAGCGATCTCTCAAAGGGTCACTAGAGCCCTACTTTCCGGCACAGCGACACTGACTTTTTGAACGATATTCCCACAGACGGCGCCAATTGTTTCTGCCTAAACCCGGGGGTCTAGTAGATACTTGATGAATCCAACTCGATCTCCTACAATCCTGCTTACTAAGGGGAATACCGGGCGGGCCGGCCTTCACCTCTCCGATGCCTAAGTTAGTATAGTTGGAATATATATAACCAGGGCACGTATGTAAGCAGGGAGAGAGACAAGTTACCTATTTATGGTGGTAGCTGAGGCCTATATATAGGTGGTTGGGGGTGAGGGCTGACCTCATCCTTCGATGTGGGACTAGTTCTCTTCTGTTTGGACATTCTGGTGCCCTCTTTGGCAGGCGGGCGTCCCTGGTCCCAGGATCCCTGGAGGCAGGATAGACCGCTGGGGCCCGAGGCCTGGTGCTGGTGGTCCGATCCTGGGTCCTGGTCCGGGCCCTGGTGCGCTTGCTGCGGGTCTGTGGGCCCTGGTGTAGCCTCTCTGGCTACTGTCAACACTTCCTTTGCCGCGTTTATTCCCATAGGTCTAACCGGACTCTTGGAACGGAGTCTCTCTTGGTTAGGTGGTGGAGTTGTGTATCCGTCATCATCATCCAAGTCGATATGCTCATCCGTGTCAACGGAAGGGGATGGAAAATTTTGCTCATATGGAGAAGGAGTACTACTCTCAACCGTCACAAAATGAGGATGATCTTTGATCGCTTCATAACAATCTTTCTTCGTAAATTCCTTTTAAAAATCTTTGTAATATAATGATTGAGCTTGAGTTTCCTAAAACAAAAAAAATTAAATAAAAAAAATTAGACCTATATGAAAATTAAATCTAAACAAACAAATAATTAAGACAAAAATTAAAAACGATTATTAAGAATTTATTCATCGAAATATTAAGTCTATGACAAAATCATACATGAAAAATCGATTATACATACTTGATCAACCAAATTCGTCCCGCTAGCCGCACGAGTTCTTGCTTTTGCTACACATGTATGCCACTTCTTAAGCATTTTCTTCAAGCGCGGAAAACGTGATTCGAGCGCAACTTTAGAACGAAGTGGTTGTGAAAGATCGTCGGGGTTGCCACATCAATTCTTGGCGTAATCGTCATAAACTTTCTTCTACAAATTATCTTTGCATTGATATCGGCCGGTGATGTTGCAAGTGGATTGTCGTACCCAAGAAACACATAGTTGCAAGTCTTCGGAAGGAAGCCAATTACTCATTTTCTAAGAACATTGAAAAAAAAATTGAGGGAAGAGGGAAAGAGATGAGGGAAGATGGAGAAGTGGTGTAAATTGTGTAGAATAGAGTTAGGGTATTTATAGGGAAAAAAGGAGGTATAAAAATACCAAGAAAAAAAAAATTACCGTTCGGAGCAAAAGAGGCGTTGGACCAGCACCTGCCACGTGGCAGCGGCTGCTGCTGTCAGCCACCTTTTTTTTAATTTTTTTTATAGGCGCGTGCAATGCACACGCCAGTATTTTTTTTAAAAAACCTGCTGGCGTGCACCCACGTGTGTGGGTCCCACCTGTTACCCTCCATCACATAGGTAGACAATCTGTGATTGCCTCTTTACTTATTGCTGCTCTCCTCGCGGGCCCAACGTGCTTTTTTGCTCTCTCTTTTTCCCGTTGCATTGCTGCTGGCCATCAATCTAGCAAAAAAGTTGCTGAATTGAGGTGATGGAGAGCTACTGTTGCATATGCTCTAAGAGGATCTATTTTCGCCTTACTGGCAGTCTAACATGAGCACCATTTTGAGTTTAGATTCAATCTTTTAAAGTTATTTTTGTAATTATTTAAAATAATTTAAAATAAAATATTAAAGTTGTTTTCACAACTCACTGGTGAGCACTCAGCAACAAAACAAAAAATGGAGAGCCGCAGCAAACGAAAACGGAAACCGGAACCCTCCGCTGTCGGTGAAAACACCACCACCGCCTCCGCCTCCGCCCTCCTACTCGCCGCCCTCTCCTCCCCAAACCCCGACTCCCACCGCCCCTTACTCACCAAATCCCTTAACAAACTCCGCCGCTCCTTCCACAACCCCCTCCTCCTCTCTCTCCTCCCCTCTCTCCTCACCCGCACCTCCGCCTCGCTCGCTTCCCGCGCCGCCGACATAGTCGGCTCCGCCGCCCTCGAATCCCTAGACACAAACCGCGCCATCGCTTCCGACGCTGACGTCATCCACGCCTTGCTCTCCGCTCTAAGCAACCCCAGCCACAGCTGCTCCGTCTCCGCCTGCAATGCGCTTCTCGATTTGTCCACTACCGGAGTCGGACGACGCCGTTTGATCGAGCTCTGTGCGCTCCCAACCATTCTGTGAGTCTCCTTTCACCATTCACAATTTAATTTCGTTACTTTGATTTTGTTGGTCTTAGTATATCAATTGTTTTTATTTTCACTATAGATTTCGGTTTCTTCGGAGTCGTAAATCATCAAAAACTATAGTTACTGTGTGCTGTGCCTGTGGAGATAGGAAAGATTTAAGCTCTGTTAGCGTAGGATTTAACATAGATGAGCTTTCGGTGTTGATTCTCAATGCTGCTATTATACTCATCAATGCCTGTGTTATTGAGCAACTGGAGAGAATCCCGGGACACTTATTGGAACCTTTTGTTGCATTTATGAGGAATCTGTGGGCGAACGTGCGGAATGCAATGTCACTCGCAAGTCCTGTGGATTTTACTCTTGGGGGAAATTTTTATGTTAGCAACATTAGAGTTAGTCATGTGGCTGAGAGCCTCTTTAAGCTTTCTATATGCGCGTCTCGGATTGCCGCGCCTTTGCCTTGCCGTGTGGTTGAAGGTGTGTTTGGTTTTACAGAGTCGGGTTTTAGAGATTTCGTGTTGAACCACTGGGAGGTGTCGCCGTTTCTTGTGAGGAGGATGGCAGCTGGGGTGAGAATTGAGGAGGATGATGTTTTCAGCCCGTTGTCAGCAGACTTGGGGGGAACATATCCTTCTTTTCTTTCTTCTATGCTTCCAAGGATGGTTTCTTGTCTTCCTATTGCTTCAGACGAGTTGAATATCCTTGCATATCTGGAGGAGGTGCAGAACAAATTGGGTTGCCCTCTTATCTACCAGCAGGACATTCGGGTTGTAAAAACCAAAAGCAAGAAGGAGGTGCATTTCTTTGGGAACAGTCTAGCATCTCTCTGTGTAAAGGATCCTCAATGTCTTAGTACCGAGGATGTTTCAATATGCGAGGAAGCTTATAAAGAGGGTTATACAGTTGCGTTACGTGGAATGGAATTCCGGTTTGACAATGTTGCTGCTATTGCAGAAGGATTAGCATCTGTTTATGGTCAGCCATCTGTAGGTGCAAATTTGTACTTGACACCACCAAATTCCCAGGGTTTGGCTTGTCACTATGATGACCACTGTGTGTTTGTGTGCCAACTTGTCGGGAGTAAGAAATGGAGAGTTTCTTCTCAGTCAAATGTTCAGTTACCTCGATTATATGACCCTCTGGATAAACTATATGGTTCTGAAGTTCATAATTCAATGGATGACTGCAAACAGTATTTTCTAGAAGAAGGTGATATTTTGTATATCCCCAGAGGTGTTCTTCATGAGGCATGCACCGAGAATGCTAGTTTTGATGGGTCTGCTAGCTGTTCCGTACACATTACACTTGGTATCGAGGTTGAGCCTCCTTTCGAGTAAGTATGCAATGACATTGATAAAATATTTTTAGTTTAAAGCTGATAATCTCACTTTTCTTGGGTCAAATGTATGCTTGAAATCACTCGTAAATACCATGCATTTGTAGTTCTTGACAGTTGATCAACATAATAAAAATACTTACAATTTACAGAATTTTAATTGACCGGTCTGCTCTGCTCATGTGGGTTTAGATTTCTTTTACTAATTGCAAAGATTGTGCATTGTGTAGATATTATAAAATAGCTTTGTGGGGTTTTATTTGATCTCAAAATAGGATTGCTTGTGATCTAGGGTAGGGTACCCTACTGAGAACAGGAATAGTTTCCTGTATAATTTTTCATTACATCCGGATTTTCAGGGTTATTAGGCTTCTAGCATTATATATGTTTTGAGATGGATACCTTATCCGCAACTCCACAAGTTATGCAATAAGATACACATAGATTGGAGATCTCCCCTTTATCTCGTGGGCAGAAATGATTCCTGTTTCCAAAATTTTATGAATAAGATTGTGTAATGCCCTACTGACTGTATCCCTACCGCTCTTCCCAATAGCTGTCATTGACTATAATGCAATCTCTGACATTACACATGAGAGTGTCCTGAGTGCCTGTGCAATCATCTCCTAATGCAATTTTAATTTTTCTCCTGATTTGGCTATATACTCTCGTCTTTCTCTTTCATGGAAGGCCATTTTTGCTAATATTCTTTTATGTATATATTGGAATATCTTTTGATTGGTTGAGTGATCCTTTTATAACTATTTTCTGACAATGAAACTCAACATTGCATGTGGGCTTATCCACGATCAAGACCAAATGATATGGTATGCATTAATATAAACCTTTTCCTATTAGACAGAGAGACAACTTGTTGGACCCATCTGTATAAAATGGTGCAGCCTGGTGTCTTTAGTTTGTGAGTAATTTAAGCAGATTCCAAATTTCATCTTAATTTGAAGATTATTCATAATCTTTAAAACATTACTCAGCCTGCATAGAGTGATAATATTCAAATAAAATACATAGATACTTCCCAGTCGGTAATTATATGTCTTAAAATATTATGTATAGTATGAGTATATGGGAAAACTTATATTGATCGCAGACCTAAATATTTCCTATCTCAGTATACCGCTATATTCTAATAGGTTATGGATTGACGAAATTGAAGTTGATTATGATTGTGTTTCTGGTGATGGCATGTATACAGAATGCGTGGTTGCAAGTGTCAATAAATCTGCTTAAAGTTTCACCTTTTAGCATGTTGTCAATGCAATCCTTGTATCAAACCAGAGCAGAAATGTAAAGATTTGGTTTCAAAACCAGTAGAATATGGTTGGTCTTGTATCAACATTTTTAATTTATAGTACTTATTTCTTTTCTTATTTTTGAGAAAGAATAAGAAAAGACATATAATATATATATAAAAAAAAAAGAATTCAGACTTCAGAGGATATCACAAATTATCTCTAAACACAATCATATATGATTGTAGATGAACATTAGTACCCATCTCTTCTTGGCTCTCACATTCTCTGCTTTAATCTAATACAGGTGGGAAGGATTTGTTCATGTTGCATTCTGCAGTTGGTACCAGAACCAAAAACAAGTTAACAATTCTTTTGAGTCTTCATCTGGAATGATTCATGACATAATTGTGAATCTCTTCCATGTTGCCATTGGGTTGATAGGTGATTCTGATCCTACCTTTAGGAAGGCTTGCTTGATTGCATCAGTCTTCCCGCAGTCGCATACAGATAAGTGGCTTGATTTGAACCACAGAATCACTTTTCGTCAGCTGATTGATAATATCGGTACTGAGAGTAGGTTCTTGGAAGTGTTCAGGAGCATAGAATCAGCAGTTCAGGAAAACAAGGATCCCTTGCTACGGATTAAATGGCTCGGTTTTCTCAATATGGAGAAGGAAAGAAGCCCAAATCATGACCAGAATATGTATTTCATGGAGATGAAAAATTTACTGTCATCATGTATTCAACACAAAGACAATGTAGAAACTGCATTCCAGCAGCTTAAATCTAGGTTTTGTGAAAACGTTATCTTTGAGGATGCAGTAGTTAGTTATAAGTTACTGTTAGATAAATACAGCAAGGTCAGAAAGCAATATATGAATGGAATGGTTTCACTGCATCATCAATTGTGATGTATCTTACATTTTTTTTTTCATCCTCCATACCCCACTAATTTACTGTGTTTGTATTTGTTCTTGATCAGTACTGACAGTATTGGGAGCTGATGGACAGGAATGGATCCAGCTAGCTACCTTGGTCAAATATGATTCTAGATGTTAGAAGCAGATTTATATCAAAGGTGGTCAGGTAATGATTGTTTTTCTTATGAACTATAGCTCAAAATGTTATGTCATCACCTTCCTGGGTTTTACTCGTATCACGAAAAAAAAAAAAAAAAAAAAATCTTATGCTGGTAAGGAATGTTTTATCCATATCACTTATGGTTATTTCATATATAACCTAGAAATAGTAAAATATGTAAGTACAACACTGCATAAACCACAATGAAGAAGTTTCTATGGTTTGGAGTGTCTGGGTGTTGGAGTCGGATGAGTGGTCACTCCATGGTAATCAATCTGGTAAACAATATCGTCCAAATTACGATTGCTATCTTGGACTGGCGATGTCTCCGACTCTCCATCGATGACCTGCATTTAGCACAACAATGATGATGGTTTTTCAGGACAATAAAACATAAACACAGTTATGTACTGCAAAGGATTGTTTTGACAGCTAGGAACTTCTAAATAATGTTAATGTTTATGCACATAACTGCATATACATTACACATGGGCAAAACTATTTCGAAATGCCTGGATTAATTTGGAAGCAGATAGAGTACTGTTCATGCATTAGAAGCCTTACCTTGATCTTTGGATTTTCATGTTTCTTGTGTGTGAATGACATGCTCAGTTTCCTTATCGGTTGTCTTCGTGGAAGAGTACCAAGAGAAGAGGAACTGATGTTATGGGAAGAGAGATAAAGAACTGCAATGAGGAAACAGAACAGAACTATATGCAAACTTTTCATGTTATGAAAATGTAATCATATCCTTGGGGAGAGAAAAGTAAGAGCACCAAGTATATATAGATCTATGTCCGGTAAATGAAAGAATATATAGATCATTGTATTGATTGAGTAAGAGAAAGAGGATATGAATTATTGATCAAGTGGTAGGGGAACATGTCTGAGCCCCATGCTTGTGATTGTGTTGCTTATGAAAATGCTGAGAGCGAGAGAGAGAGAGAAAGAAGATCAACTCAGAAGGTGTAGACAGCATTGTCTATGGCTTGTCTATGGCTCTATGCAAACTTACCTCTTCTAAATCTCTCTGTAAAGGGGAGCCATTCACCATTGGTGTTGCACAGTAGGTAAGGGAAAGAAACTGATTTCACGTTTGTGTTTCATATCAAACAAAGCCTCTCACGACTGAATCATTCTTCATGTTTTGTCTTCACCAACAAGGACCATATTCTGGTCATATCACTGCTTAGCTGTTGCCCCACTCTGTATATCTCATTCAGTATTTTAGACCGAGAATCCGACCGTTTGCGAATCATTAGACTACAAATTGTTCGTTATCATTTTATGTATTAGAATGCATTCCTCAAGGCTCAAGGTGCCGTGTTTGCGTCACGCCACCTTCTCGTGACATGATGAAGCTGAGTGTCACCGGATTTGTCTGCCGGTGGCGACATTGTGGCTCTGTGTGATCAATATCTTTCTTATATCTCACCTTATGTGTAAGGCGGATCAGGTAGATCACCTTCTGTTATGTGATGTTAGAATACATAGAATTTGTTGAGCTAGGAACGAAAAATTATCTAATTGTCGAACTTCATCATTTTTAATTTTCATTAGCCCATTAGGTGAGGACGACTATATGTTTACTTACAATTACAAAGCAAATAACCCTCTAATTACACTTGGGCCTAGTTTGGCTGATAGGAAATCATGCTATGGAATAGTAATCATTTCATTTTTCATGTAGAGGTATTATTTGGTTGTAATTAAATATTAAAAGGGAAATAAAAATTATGATTTGACTGGAAATTGACTCCCTCTTAAAGCCTGAATTAAATTACCTACTCATATGTGGTGTTTCATTTTCATTCCTTATATCAAAGACAAATTAAAGAAGGGAAAATGGACTGAACAGTGTCTCACCTTTTTTATTTTCTAATTTTCGGTATCTCACGTTTCCAAAACTTCAAAATGGTCTCACCTTTTAACCTTGACTTAACCTTAGTCCCTAGAGCCGTCAAATCCCTAACGGAGTTTGTTATGTTGTCATTTCTGACCAATATACCATTTTTCCTAAGTAATACTGAAATTATTTTTTTAAATTTTTAAATTTTTTTTTTTTACTTACTTACTTACTTGCTAAAACTTAATTACTTACCAATTCTAAGATCTAGCCTTCAACATGCCAATTTTTGTTGCCAAATAGGTATTTGCTTAAGATATGCAATATGCTTTTCTAGAATATAGATACCTTTTGTAAATCTAAAAATTAAATTCCAATAACCTATCTTATTTCTATTATTGTGTGTTTGGATGAGAATATTATGAAGTCCATGAGAATTTATAATTGTTGGCATCTTGAATTCCATAAATTTGAATTTCATCAATTGCAAATTATATTGTTTGGTTATATTTATATAGAATTTGAAATGTGTTATAGATTAAGAAAGTTTTTAAAACATTAATAAAAAATAAAATATAAAAAGTCTTATTTTAGAAAGATGATTAAACACTGCAAATGAATTTGTAAATGACACCTATTTTGTGAGGAATTCAAGAGAGGAATTTAAACAATGAATTCCTTCGTTTTCTTTTCTACAAAAATTTAGAATTTCTATTTGATAATGCCAAACGACTGAATTGACTTTTAGGGATTATGAAATCCTCAATTTCAATTAAATTCCTCCTGATTTTCCCTCATCCAAACACACCATTAAGGTTTTCCCTAAAGTTTTTTAATATTCTTAAATTTTCTCGATTTTCTTTTAAGTCTTGTTCAGTTTCTCTAATATTTAATAAATAAATTAATCTCTTAGAAAAAATAATTAATGACTAAAGTAACTGTTTACCTTCGAGTATAGAAAATATATTATATATTTGTAGTATGCTAAATAAACAAATTCATGGGTCCACCAAGCTCCGTCAAAATGTAAAATAAAGAAAATTTAAGAAAAATAAAAAATAAAGATATTCTGGTCTTTTTCACAGTATTAACAGAATATTCTAACGGAATATTCTTTACTAACGTCTCCAGACATCAATCTTCTATCTAAGTAAGAACTTGAGAGACTGTTTTGATATTTTGCAAAGTTGAGACACTAAAGGTTAGAATGGCTAAAAGGTCAGACACCATTTGGTCAATTAACCCATTAAAGAAAATTTTCTTTTAAATTGTATTTTCTTTCCGTATAAGTTGACGTCCTTAATTAGTAAATTAGTTATAATAATAACTGTGATTGAATATCACTACAACACTGAAAAGCTTAGGTGACGAAAAATTTTCGTCACCTAAGAAGGTTTTTCGTGGCCTAAGTTTCGTCGTCTAAAGATTGTGGTCTAAGTAAGTAAGCGACGAAAAAAATCAATTTTGTCGACTAAGATAACACTTAGACGACGAAATAAGTTCGTCGTCTAAGAAAGATTGGTGACGAAAAAAATTCTTAGAGGACGATGTTTTTCGTCGGCTATAGACATACTTAGACGACGAAATATAGTATTTTCGTCGACTAAATAAATCACTTAAGCGACGAAAAATTTGTATTTCATCGACTAAGTAAATAACTTAGGCGACAAAAAATATGATTTCCTCGACTAAATGGTTTACTTAGTCGACGAAAATACTATATTTCGTTGTCTAAGTAAGCTACTTAGGCGACGAAAATTTAAATTTTCGTCGACTTAGTAAGATTCTTAGGCGACAAATTAAAATTTTTCGTCAACTAAGTAAGCCACTAAGTCGACGAATTCAAAATCTTTCGTCGCCTAAGTGGTTTACTTAGTCGACGAAAATAAGTCGTTCGTTGCCTAAGTAATACACTTAGTCGACGAAAATAGTATATTCGTCGTCTAAGTAGATCACTTAGACGAGGAAAATGATAGTTTCATCGCCTAAGTAATAATTTACATTTAAAAAAAATACCGAAATTGAGACAAAATATTAATTAATATATTAAAAAATTTATTAATACAAATTAAATATTTAATATTAATAAATTTGTACATACAAATTAAAATATCTAATACTTAATATTAAACCGAACAACAATTAAAATATTCATTGGCCAATCGTGCCTCCTCCTCTACATGTGCGATACGCTCTCTAATCTCTCGGGCCTCCTCCTCTGCACGTGCGATACGCTCTCTAGCCTCTCGAGCCTCCTCCTCTGCTCGTCTGATACGCTCCGCATTTGAAGACCGACAGCGTGCAGTGGAATTTTCCCCTTGAGATGATTGGGAGCTGACATCGAAATAGTGAATAACTTCTGAAACGTCGGGGTGGTCTAATTAGTAACCCTATATGGGCTGAACAAGACAATTTCAACATCTTTCAACAAATTATCCATATATAAAAGTAAACAATAGACTCCATTATAGTAAATAGGATATTAAGTGATTAAAATTACCTGTCGGGAGTGTATGAGGGGCTAGAGGGAGAATAAGATGGTGATGTGAGTGAATATGACGGTGACGTGGGGCTGCAACAAAAAATAAAAAGTTAAGCACAATAAAATTGACCGGCGTAACTAAACCCTCCGGAGGTTAAGGGGATCGAAATTTTGTTATATTACTATGGACACCCAAAATAACTTTAAACTATTTCCTTAATTTCAACAAAATTGAATCTGTAATAGGTGCAGCCAATTACTATGGCCACCCATTACACTACCTCCACTTTCCAAACTAAACAAAAAGGAGGCTTAGCTTAATTCACCATTTCTTCTACAACCAAAACGATCCAAAGAACATCAATTAACTCCAAAGGCATAACAATTGAACACCCGTAAGAACCATATCGAGTCTTTGATTATGGTCGTACTCATCAATTAATTGAGACTCTCACAATTGACCTCAGTGCAATTCCACTTCCAAATACGAAGCCACTGTACAAGTATCAAGTTTCAAATAACACAGTTCACCAAAACTACATCAACTTAACAAACATAATAACCTGAGCCTCTTCCTTCTTTTACAATTGTATCAATCTTAGTTTCCCCAGAAACAAACAAACAAAACATTACACAGAACCTCATGAACGCAATATATATCAAGACAACTTGATCAATTCAGTTTCTAGTTCTTAATCTAACTCGTACAACAAGTCCTCCCTGAATCCAATTTCAATATCAGACCACCAACAAAACAATACAGTAGTAACCTCAAATTCAAACGCAACTCCAAAACTATTATCTTTAATTACAAATACGAAACCACAGTATTAGTAGAACAAAGCCAAACTGGGACTATACCTTTGGGCTCACGTGTAATTTGGAGAGGTAGGACTGTATGTGCTAGCAGGTGACAATCTTGGACTGCTCGGAGCGGCATGGGCGGCAGGAGCGGCAGCCGGCATGGTCAGGAGGAGCGGGGTGCGGCAGGGGCGGCAGGAGCGGTATGAGCGGCAGGAATTTTTAGAGAATTAGGGATTTGAGGAATGAACTGATCGAATTGAATCGATTTGGGAATTATATTAGTCTTACTGAGGCGACCATACTAAAAATTTGTCTCCTAACTGAATCCTAGGTGACGAAAAAACAAGTGTTGTCTCCTAAGTATGTTTACTTAGGCGATGAAAAAAATTATTCATCTCCTAAGATAATTTCGAATTTTGGCAAAATTTATCAGCGCGGAAAATTAAGCCGCCAATAAAATTTCTGAAAAAATTGAAATTAACTTAAGCGACGAAATAAACATATTCGTCGCCTAAGTGTTAAACCCTAAATTATATTTTTGTGGCCTGAGTAAAAACTTGGGCGACGAATTTGTTTATTTCGTCGCCTAAGTTAATTACATTATTTTTTACATGGTTGATTACGCCTCATCTATATGAGAGTTTAATGTTTGGAAGTGTCGACGAAACAAAGACATCTAAAGGTACGTAATAGCGTTTTCGTGTGATAAGTTTTATGAAAATATGGTTGACCGTTTCGATCGAGCATCGAACGTTCACGAAACGAGTTGATTTTTATGCTCTACTTATATTTAACTATAACGATCACATCAGACGGTCAAAATTTTCATTTTGTGAATTTAGCCATTATAATGACAACATGTTTACTAATGCCGTAAAACTTGATTAATAGATTATACTAAAGTGTACAACTTTTCGAAACAACTATATAAAAGAAGTCAAATTTTGAAAAACTCTGTGAAATAGCATTTGATGGTTATGATGGTAAAAAAATCACTTAAATCCGACAAAATTAGAGCCCCGATCGATGCGGTCAACCTTCTTTAAACTTATCTCTCTCTATAGGGAGCCATAGTATCAGGAGGTAAAAGTTTCTAAATTTTTACATGGATAATTACGTCTCATCTATATGAGAGTTTAATGTTTGGAAGTGTCGACAAAACAAGGACATCTAAAGGTATGTAATAGCGTTTTCGTGTGATAACACTACCAGATCGGACAGAATAGCCGACGAAAAAAATTTCGTCTACTATTTAAAATTTTCATCGGGTATTCCTTCTATCGACGAAAATTTCGTCGGCTATTATTCGTCGATAAAACGGCGTCGGTAAAAATATACCCGACGACAATAATGAAATCGTCGGCCATTCCAAAGTTATCACCGACGAAAATACATTTCGTCGACCAAACCTTGGCATAATGCCCGACGAAATTCGTCGGATATTTTCACATATGGCCGACGATATCGTAAAATATAGCCGACGATCTCTTCTGTTTCGTCGGTTATTTATTCTGAAATATAGCCGACCACGAAATAATGTCATTTTCGTCGGTTATAACAGTTATAGCAGACGAAATTTGGTAAAAATCGTCGGCTATAGCAGTGATAGCCGACGAAATAATGTTAATATCGTCGGCTGTTCTTACATTTTGGGGAAAAAAAAATTAAATTAATTTCTAAATTACCATTCCAAGCAACCTGCAATTTACAATGACAATCCTACAAGAAACACGTTTTTCATTAATTATTTAATTTGTTCCATCCTGGCCACCATCCTGCTGTCCATCTTGCTCGTCATCCTGCTGAATGAACTCGGGAGCTCTCGGTATTTGAGGTTCATCTAACGGCTCAAACGGGGGCGGGGGTTCAAGGCCTTGTTGTTGTGCCGCGAACATAGCATACCACCAGTTTTGTTGGCCGGCGTAGTTCTGTCGCCGAATTCTCTCGCATTCAACATGCCAATGCTCCATTTCCATCTGATACTGCTGTGTTCTGCGTTGTTGCTCCTGTGATCTCTGGAACTGGGCCGCCAATCTTGCATTTTCTTCTGCCAATCTCTGCATTTCCCCCTTCATCTGTTGGGTGTCTCCGCCACCTCCCCTCTTTTGAGCTCCCTTGGTGGTCTTCAGGACCCTTATTCCAGAACTTCCCAAACCCCGACAGTAGTAGTCGTTTGACCGTTTTGGGAAGGATGCGTCGAATATCCTCGCTGCAGTTTGGACATTCGATCGGTCGACCTGGCTCAGCGCTTCTTGCAGATCTTCTTCTGAAATGTTCGGTTGTGTCTCCCGAACTACTGCCTGCAACACTTCTTCTTCGGCTCGGTTCACCCTCTCCTAATTGAATGGGAAAAAAATAATAATTAATATTCTAACAAATATATAATTAAGTAAAATTAATAATTAAAATTTTAAAATCGTAATCAACGACTTACAAGCTCTTCTGTCGTTAATGGATAAGCCTTCTTGAACGTCTCTACGTACGGGTTGCTTAAAGGATGATCTCTAAGCACCTCCTCCTGATATTGTGAAAATGGCCTAGAACCACCATGATGGGGGGGTTGTGTTACGGCGGCGGTTCGCAGAGTTTTGCCGAGACCGTTCCTTCAAACAAATAATAAAATATTAGAAAAATGCATAAAAAAATATTAGTGTAATAATTATAAAATAATTAAACTAATAATTAAAATATTAACAAAATAAACATTTATAGTTAAGTTTAGTATTTACCCGCATAATTGAGTTGTTGAAGTCTACTGTCTTCAACCAACGCTACTCGTACTTCCTGAACATGAACTCTCTTGGAGTTCCCATACGACCATATTTGTCGTATTCGGTAAAGTGGGTACGGAGCTCGTTCTTCCACTCTTTGAACCTACGGAAAAAACAAAAATGCATTAGAAATATTATTAATATCATAAAATATTTCAAATTATAAGATGAGCAATTCCCAACGTACCTCGAGTTCTGCATCGCGTACGCCCAAGCCTGCTTGTGTTCGACAATCTCGAAGTATGCCTGAAAGATAATATTTTATTAGTTTTAAAATTATAACAATACCGAAAATTATTAAATATTACGATAAAGAAATTAAGTTTTTTAAATTACTCACCGACGCCGTGTTGTTGACCTCTCTCTTGATCTATTCCGGCACATCAGCCCACCGTGTCCACAACATAGGGACTCTATCCCTAATTAGTGCTCCCACGCAACCCGCGTAATCGCGGCGTTTTTTCTCCTTAACATCCTGATTAGGGGGTTTGTTGATCTGGATCCTCCCGCTGGTCTCAACACTTTTCCTGAGCGTATCAAAACATATGACACCTCTCGTATTCCTGCTTGAACTGCTAGCGGCGGTCTCTATCACATAAACGACGATTGGTTAATAAAAATAAATATTAGTGCGTTAATTTTAATAAAATATTTAATTAATAGAATCAAATGTTACCTGAATTCGATGACCCTTCTGTCGACTTTCCTTTTAATCTCGCCGAAATCAGGAGCTCAGGTCTCTCAAATGGCTCATATTGGTATGCCTCCGCAACATTCACGTACTGAGGCCTAGCAGGCCATATGGGCACACCACGCTCGTCGAGCTCGGGTATGGCAGGAATGTTGTATGGCAGGTATAGCTGATTAGGGAGAGTAAGCCCCTCAGTAGAGTCAGCAGCAGACTGCGCAGGACTCGTCATCGGCTCCCGATGAACCTCAAGCATACAGACCTGATGAACGTCTGGAGCTATGTCGTCCTGAAATAGCTGCGTACTACATCTCGGAGGATCTGGCCAGAGAGGGGGACATGAACTGCTCAACGGCCGCCCCGACGATAAAAGGGTCTGGTGCCGGTTGCTCACACTTCTCCGCGGCTGGGATGAATCGATCCTCTGAGGCTGGCTGGTAGTCCTCTCAGGCTAGCTAGGGGTCCTCTCAGAGTCTCTGGATCCGCCAGAACTTCCAGAACCCCTAGATCTGGAACGACGGCCTCCGAATAGCTGTCTAAATGCATCGGCCATCTGGAAACAAATAAATTAATACATTAATTAATATTAAATTATATTACATTAAATAACAAATTCTAATTAATATAATAACCAATAATACTAACATATTTTAAAACATACTAACAAATTAATATTTATAATTTAACTAATTTTAAATAATACTAACCATTAACATAAATATAACCATTTATATAATTAGGCTACCAATTTATATATATAATTAATTTAACAATTTATATATAACAATTAAAATATACATTAACATATATATATATATATATATACACACAAATATGTGTATATATTAACAAATATATAACAATTTATATAATTAATCTTCAAATTTATATATATAATTAATCTAACAATTTATATATATAACCAATATATATAACAATTTAACACACACTTAAATATCTAAATTATATACCTAAATTATACAATAATTAAAATAAATTACAAAAAAAAAAAAAAAAATACCTAGCGGAGGAGGAGGCCGGAGGAGGAGGTGAAGGAGGAGGACGCCGGCGCCGATTTGAGGAGGAGGAGGAGGACGCTGCAGATCAGAGGAGGAGGAGGACGCTGCAGATCAGAGAAGGAGGAGGAAGTCGATGAAATTCGAAGAATTGGAGACGCAGATCGGCAAAGGAGAGCGGCGGAGAAGTTTTTCTGGAGGAGGAGAGAAAAAGTCGGGCTGAAAGCGACTTTCAGCTTTTATAGAAGAGAGAATAGCCGACGATTTAAAATATTTCGTCGGTTATTCTTTGAATGTCGTCGGCTATACTTTGGAAGATCAACAGCCGTCGGATCTGAGGCATCCAACGGCGGACAATAAAAAGGCGCGGATCGCAAGAGTTTAGCCGACGAAATAACGGCGGACAATAAAAAGGCGCGGATCGCAAGAGTTTAGCCGACGAAATATAATTTTCGTCGGCTAAACTATAGGTCAAACCACTAAGTCAAACCTTTAAACTCTTAAAAACGGAAATTAGTCTAGTTAAACGACGGTTTCTGGCCTCACCTTCAACAGATAATAGTTTCAAATCAATGAGACGCAACTAATCATATAAAAATTTTACAAAATTGATTTAACGAACGTCAGGCTACCTATAGGAAAACGGAAGTAAAAAACAGTTAACCGCAACATTCGGCACACAGATTTTATCAGAACCTTGTCATTTTTCAACCGTAGACGTATTTCATTATTTCAGTCATATCTTATTTCACAACATTTTTGCATTTGAAGAGTCTACGTATAGTAACTATTTGAAACTATACATTCACTTAAACACTTAGTAAACAAGTTAAGGAACATTAGTGCATATGTTCTGATTTTGAATCTAAAAGTTTAGAAAATCTATTCCAACCGTCAGATATCACCGTTAAGATTAAATACATGTTTGGAAAAAAATCCAACTTCAGCTGACAACGTTAAAGACTCGATCGGAACGGTCAACCGGGTAAGTCAAACCTCTAAACGCTTAGAAATGGTAATTGGACTGTCTAAATGACCTTTTTTTGCCTGACCTTCAACAGATAATAGTTTCAAATCGATGAGATCCAACTAATCGTATAAAAATTTTCCTCAAAATATTTACCGAAGGTAACGCTACCATTAGGGAAACGAAGAAATAAAACATTTGACCGCATCTTTCGAAACTCAGATTTTATCGGAATCTTGTCATTTTTCAACCGTAAACGTTTTCAACTTCGGCCAAAACCCATTACTCTTTAGGTGCTCCCATACTGTCCTAATCGGAAATCGACACATATCACTGCGACACCTACATTTATTGCGCGGGCAATAATGGTATTCATTCCCGTTTGCAATATCCTCGACGAACTGCAAAAAATTCACAACTCTTGTAGTGTATCGTCGGTCATGCCTTGGAAGCGAAATCCAACTCTTATCCGGATCCATATATAGCCCGAAAATAATATATATATATATATATATATATATATATATATATATATATATAACTTTAATTAATAAGAAATTAATTAACATATATATATATATATATAAATCCTTAATAATTAATTACATTACAATATATATTATTATCAACATCAACTCATATATATATATATACCATTAACAACCATTATTTAAGTTGCACTATATATCAACCATTATTTAAGTTAATTACACTATCAACAACCATTAATTAACATATATATATATATATATATATATATATAATTAAACTCCACACACACATGCAAACACACACACACACACACACACACACACACACACACATATATATATATATATATATATATATTTTAACACTAATTAAAATAACATCAAATTAACACACATAATTAAACTCTAACTTAAAATCAACTCAACTACAACTCAAAATCAACATATATACATACATTCTAACACTAAAACAACAACAAAACAAAAAATCACTTACTATATCAAAATCACTAAAACTCAAAATCAACTCAACTAAAACTCAAAATCAACATATATACACATATACGTACCTATATATAGCTCCACAATGTAAGAGAGGACGGATTTCAACAATACTCACAGATTTTTCACTCTTTCTCCCGTTTTTTTTTGTTTTTTTTTTAAATGAGCAGTTGCTGTCCAGATCTGAAAATATATAGACTTATAGCCGACGAAAATGTCAATTTCGTCGGCCAAAATTTCAAAAGTTTTCGTCGGCTAATGTTTCAGAGAAAGGCCGACGAAAATCCAAATCATCAACTGAAATATGAATATAGCCGACGTTTTTTGTTTATACCAACGAAAAAACAGTATCGTCGGCTATGGTTAAACTATGGCCGACGATTTTATTTTTCCACTGACGAAAAATAAAATCGTCGGCTATTCGTTGGAAGTACCGACGAAAATTTTAATTCGTCGGCAGTTTTTTTTAATTTCATCGGGAAAAGCCTTTTTTCTGGTAGTGTAAGTTTTATGAAAATATGGTTTACTGTTTCGATCGAGCATCGAACATTCATGAAACGAGTTGATTTTTATACTCTACTCATATTTAACTATAACGATCACATCAGACGGTCAAAATTTTCATTTTGTGAGTTTAGCCATTATAATGACAACATGTTTACTAATGTCGTATAACTTGATTAGTAGATTATACTAAAGTGTACAACTTTTTGAAAAACTATATAAAAGAAGTCAAATTTTGAAAAACGCTGTGAAATAGCAATTGATCGTTATGATGAAATACGGTGATAGTAAAAAAATCACTTAAATCCGATAAAATTAGAGCCCCGATCAATGCGGTCAACCTTATTTATACTTATCTCTCTCTATAGAGAGCCATAGTATCGGGAGGTAACGTTTGATCACTCATACAACAGTAAACTTCCAATTATGAGTTGTGTATTGACATTTTTGTACTAGCGCTCATTGTTGTATCTTGTATGATGAACTTCCAACTTTTAGAAAGAGATCAATACAATTATATCTTGGGCTCGGCCTTAGACTTAATTGAGCCGATATCATATCTTGGTAGAGGCCCATTACCAACCGAACCAACCTAAAATATTGGTATACTGAAGAGTTGGTACATGGGCTTCGGTGGTCGGTAATGGTACAAATTTTCTCGTTACCAATTACAATTGGTTGGTAGATGGTAGAGACAAAAATAAATTGGTAATGTACCGAACCCAGCCCTACTTAGGAAGACCCGATTTGAAGCTTTTCACATCAAAAAATGAAAATCGGTGGAAAAATTTGAGGGGAGGAAAAATTTTCAGCTTTTTTCCTCTTATTCCTGATTTTCATCACTTAGGCGACGAAAAACAATCTTTCCTGGCTTAAGTTTCCACTTAGGCGACGAAACTATAAACTTCGTCATTTTAGAAAATATCTCTAATGATAAGTTGTCGTCGGCGTCTTTGTTTCTTCTTAGGTGACAAAAAAACTGAATGGTCGTCTCCTAAGTACGGAACTTAGGCGACGAAATATTTTTTCGTCACCTAAGAGTAAAGTATGACGATGAAATTTTTTTCGTCGTCATGATCTTCTCTTAGAAGACGAAATTTTTTTTCGTCACCTAAGTACTGAACTTAGGCGACGAAATAAATAATTTTCATCTCCTAAGTACTTAACTTAGGCGATGAAATTATTTTTCGTCACCTAAGAATATACAAGGACGACGAAATTAATTTTCATCGTCAGGGTCTTCTCTTAGACGACAAAAAATGTTTTTTGTCGCCTAAGAATTTACTTAGGCCACGAAACTTCTAGCTTAGAGGAGGAAATTTTTTTCGTCTCCTAAGAGTTCTTAGGTGACGAAAATTTAAATTTTTCGTCGCCTAAGGTGTTTTTTCTTGTAGTGTATTCCATTTTGACTTACCAAACACAACAATAAAAATGACAAATTAATTCAAAATCTTAGATTTCAATAATGTTCAAAACAAAAGGCTTTTGCCTTATCCATTCCAAATTAGGTTGGAGAATAAAATAATTCCTTTCCGTATCTTAAAATTCCTGTCAACCAAACCGCTAATGGAGCCGAGCTAGTGGCCGCCATAGCCTAAAAGGTCATGCAACGATGGCTTGGGGCCTTGAAGTACTCAGTGCTGGGACGACTGTTTTGTGATCCTAAGGCTGACGCTGTTTGTGTTTGCGACGATAGACTTGGCCCTTTCAGGCCCCATTTGATTGACTGGAATGTCAAGATATAGAAAGAAATTATTTTTCTGAATAGACAAAAGTCTTTCCATGCAAGTATTTGGAAGATTACTAAAATCTAAAAAAATTTGGAATTGTTCAAGAAATGTTAATTCCGTAACTTCCGTAGTGTGACTTGTCCTAATAAGGCTAGTAGTCTAGATTCTTTATTAGATAGGGAATCCCTGATTACCAAAGATACTTAATGTAATGCCTATATAAAGGTCTCCTTATCAATCAATAAAGACACAGTTTTACTATCATTCTTTTATCCTAGAACACGTTATCAGCGCGTTGTTCTAGCCTCCCGTCTAATAACCCTAAAACCCTGATTCCGAAAAAAGAAATTTTTTTTTTTCTGTTCTTCGAAACCCTAATCCCTACCGCCGTCCTTACCTCCGGCACCGTCGGTCCATTCTAGGAAGTACTTGCGTTGCTGACCTGCCCAACCCCCCCCCCCCCCCCCCCCCCCCCCCCCCGCGCCGCTCGCTAGCAGCCCTCCCTTGCGTGCTATTCTTTGCACGCATCCCTCGAAGGCCAAGATTGCTCGCAAGCCAAGCAAGCGGCCCTCGAAGCCTTCTTCGTTGCTAAGAAGAAATCAAGAAAAGTCGAAGAAAACAAGCTTCCCCAAAAGTCAAGTTTGTTTCGATCAAGCTTCAATTGAAGAGGTAAATATTTTATAAAAGTTCTCGCTTATGAAATTTCAATAGTTGGGTTGTGTTTTCTTCCGGGACCTTTTCGTGTCCCTGCTACCTCATCCCGATTCTATCGCTCTTCGGGACAGCATACGGGGATTTAGTCACCCCGGTGCCAACGTTTTTTGGGGTAACTGTGATGTTACCGGCCACCGTTATGCTTGTGACTGTGATGTCACTGTGAACCATAACGTCTCTTTTTCAAAAGAAAATAAAGGGAAGATATCGATTGTGACTTGATGTCACATTATGCATCGATTTATGTGACCATAATATATCTTGGCACTGTTCTAAAAGAAAAAAAAATCAAACTTGATTAGTATTCAAAATACTAACGTCTCCCTATTGTGTTTTGTAGATGGCTGACACTCAGCGTCCAAAATTTGACATCTTGGATGTCCAAGGTAAAGAATACAAGAGGTGGGTCTCAGATGTAGAGAACACCTTCATTGGCAAAAGATTAACAGCCACCATAGTCCCTCTTGAGGATGAAAACTTGCAAGCTTCTCCTGAACAGAAAACTCAAGCCCTGATGTTTCTCAGGCGCCATATCCATCCAACGCTCAAGAAGCAATACCTGAGGAAGACCGATCCCAAAGAGCTATGGGACATTCTCAAAGACCGCTTCGACAATGTGCATGACGCACAACTCCCTGACCTTCTGTCTGATTGGGAGCAAATCTACTTATTGGATTTTGATTCCGTCCAGGAATACCATCAGATTATGCTTAATTTACAGTATGATATGAGCTTTTGTGGGGTCGACAAGACCGACGATGATATGATGGAAAATACTTTCACGGCGTTCTTAGAATCTGCGTCCATGTTGTCGAATCAGTACCGTGATCTCCGTGAGAAAAGCACCATCAAAGCCTTCAGTGACTTGATGAATGTGCTTCAAAGAAAGGAGAGGTGTCATGAGTTGATTCTTACTACCAACAAAAGGCCTAAAGGTCCGAAATTCTTAGCCGAATCTCACCAAACCCATGGTAGGGCTCCTAAGCCAATGAGTCAACCTCGCGAACGTCAAGCACCACCACCACCACCACGTGCGCCAAGAGCAACACGTGGGGGAAGAGGAGGAAGAGGAGGTGCCGGCCCTAGTCGGAACCTCACATGGAAACGGGACGGCGGCGGCGCCGCCGCTCCTAGAGGGGAGAACCAGTTCGGTTCCGGCCCCAAGCGTGGTGGCTACGCTTCGAGCTCAGCTTCGGCTCCTTGCTTCAAATGCGGCTCCAAGAATCACTTCCAACGTGATTGCAAAGCAAGTAGAGATGTCCAAGCTGCTTACAAGAAACACAAGCAATACATGAAACAAGAAATGAACTATGTAGGAGATTTTGAGGAAGAAGAGTACGATGAAGAAGATACCAACTTCACCGTCGATGACTTCCAACCTACGAAGAAGAGTAGGACTCAGGAGTATGATACTCCGGATTATGAATAAGTATTTGACTTAAGTCATGAGATACATGTTCAAGTTTGATTTTCATTGTTATTTTTGGCTTTCTTAGTCATAATTCACGACTTTGTTCGATAAGTCGTTTGATTTAGAACATCCTTGATGTACTTTTGAGTTGTCATCAATAAAATTTCTCTTATTTAATGAATGATTCAAGATTTTTACATCCCTATGAAAGCAAAATTGGTTCAATGCGTCCAATTCTCAATGGCATAATTATTTTGAGTTCACCACGATTTTAGTGATGTTAACTCAATATCCAAAGTAAAATCACAAAGACAAAACGAAAGAATCGCAAGACATCGCGTTGTACATTCGGCCAAGCCCTTGGAGCGCCTGGGCAGCATTGACATCACCTAGGCAGCTCGGCAGCCTATCGGTATCTTGGCTGCGCCTCGCCAGTCTCGGCAGCAGGCCTCGCCAACCTATCGGCAGCGTGCCTCTCGGCAGCTCTTCAGCAGCCTCGCAGCATGCCGGCTCGACACCGAACCCGGTTTTTATTTTTTCGCCTCAGACACGTCTTGACTTTCATCTCGACACGTCCTCGGCCAAAAACCCGGTTTTGAAACCAACAACGATAGCCTATCAAAAAATGCAATATTTGCAATATCGGCTCGGCAACGATTTGTCTTCGGACACCACATGCTTCAGATTTTAGCTCAACCGTCGCATCGATTGCCTACAAGCCGAAACCGGTCCTACCCCCCTCACCTTGCTTCGGCTTGGCATCATTGTGGCTCTGGCCTCACCTTGGCCTCGACTTTTGCTTGGCCCCGTCCTTGCCTCGGCCTCGGCCTTGGCTCGGCCATGCCACCGAATGTGGCTTCCGGTCTCTCAATCTTTAGGCTATGCTCTCTCTCAATGTTGGTATTTGGTGATTAACTAGAGGCTTGTCTCTTTCTATAAAGTTATACAGATGCCATGGTTATGTTATTGGCCTTAATACACTTCGTTTTGTGATGATATATTACTTCAATACACTTACTTTAAAGTGTTCGCCAAAGTCTAAAATAGACAATTGATTCAATTTACATTGTTTTTGTAGATGTTTCAAGGCGAGATCGAGTGTCTGTTGGATTGTGCAACGACTCACACGATTCTGAGGAATCAACAATTGTTTTCGGAATTTACGCCATGTGGATCGTCATTATCTACCATGACAGGATCATGACCTATTATTAAAGGTCACGGAGTTGCTCAATTATTATTGCCAAATGGCACTGAAATCAGAGTAACTGACGCATTATATGCGCCTAAAGCGCCCAGAACCCTCCTAGCTTTCAAGGATGTGCGTGACAACGACTATCACCTCAGCACTTATGTTGAAGATGGAATTGAATATATGTTGATTACCTACACTCAATCTCTGCGTACTCGCATTGTGAAGAAGTGTAAGCGCGTTCGAAATGACATGTATTTCACAACCATTCGAGCCAATGAATCTCATGTAGTTATCTTATGTGATTCTGATGCTTACAAGCTTTGGCATGACAGACTCGGTCACCCGGGTCGTTATCTGATGATTCGTATTTTGAAATGCTCCCATGGTCATCCGTTTTTCATATCACAGAAGCATAAAAGAAACCAGAAAACTGGACACAACCGAGCCGACGCCGTGCAAGGGCGCTTCGGCCTCGGTTCGACCACCATGCCGCCGCCGGCAGCCTCTTAGCTCCAAGGAGAGGTTCGGCCTCCTCCTGCTTCTCATGCTTCTGTGTTCACTAGCAAAACTTCAAGCAAGACCATCTTTTGCTATTGATAATAAACAGAATATTCTGTTCCTACAACGAATACAAGGTGATATTTGTGGACCTATAACACCAGAATGCGGGCCATTTAGATACTTTATGGTTCTGGTTGATGCGTCGACGCGTTGGTCACACGTCGTGTTGTTGTCCACAAGGAATGCTGGATTTGCTAAACTCCTAGCTCAGATCATTAAGCTTCGGGCTCACCACCCGGACAATCCGATTAAGTCTATCAGACTAGATAATGCTGGAGAGTTTACGTCAAAGTGTTTTGATGACTATTGCATGTCAGTTGGGATTGAAGTTGAACATCCAGTGCCCCACGTTCATTCTCAGAACGGTCTTGCAGAAACCGCTATCAAGAGACTACAGCTTGTTGCTAGGTCCCTTGTCATGGTTACTAACTTGCCAGTATCGGCATGAGGATATGCAATATTACATGCAGCTATGCTTCTTCGTCTACGACCCACAGATAGCCAACCATTTAGTGCGTACCAGTTGGTAAATGGTTACGAGCCTGATATTTCGCATCTGCGTACTTTTGGTTGTGCCGTATATGTACCTATCACACCTCCACTGCGTACCAAGATGGGTCCACAACGACGATTAGTTTTTTATGTTGGATATGAAGTACCAACAATTGTCTGCTACATAGAGCTCACGACAGGTGATCTGTTTACTGCAAGATTTGCATATTGTCACTTTAATGAGACATCCTTCCCGCCATTAGGGGGAGATGGGGCAGCATCCGTCCCTAGTGAACGTCAGGAATTGACGTGGTTCTCTCCCACTATGTCTCATTATGATCCCCGAACGTCTCAGTGTGAGACAGAAATACAACTCATATTGGAACTACAAAAGGTTGCGGATTCGATGCCCGACTCCTTTACTGATATTGCGAAAGTGACAAGATCAACCATACATGCTGCGAATGTACCTGCAAGGCTCAACATACCTCGCCAGGCCCGAGCACGCGCCGCCAGTCTCGAACCCGCAGCCCTAGGTACCGTCGACAGCCTAGGCTCGGCACCTCCAAGTGGAAGGCCGGCGTCAACTTCAGATCCTCTTAGAAAAATGGGGAGACCAATCGGTTCGAATGACACTGTACCTAGGAAGAGGACATGTGTTCAGGCACAAAGCGATCCGTTCATCATCGATACTGTGACATCGTCACACGAGATTGTCTCCGACTATACCTATGTCCAAGAATCAACTATGAATCATCTGGGGGACGCCTCAGACTCACCGTTGATGTTGGAGAACAAGGAAATCTCACTAAACTTCTTATGCATGCACAATCTTATGGAAAGGAATTTCATGTATATCGATGATGCATTCGCCTACGCCGTTGCTCAAGAAATCATTGACGATGATGACATGGAACCCCGCACTATTGATGAGTGTCAACGGAGGGCGGATTGGCCAATGTGGGAAGAAGCAATCCAGGCTGAACTAGACTCTCTAAAGAAAAGGCAAGTATTCGGACCGGTTGTGCCTACACCGCCGAACGTGAAGCCTGTTGGACATAAATGAGTCTTTGTCAGAAAGCGAAATGAGAATGGTGAAGTCCAGCGATATAAAGCTCGACTCGTAGCGCAAGGTTTTTCTCAATGCCCTGGAATTGATTATGAGGAGACGTATTCTCCGGTCATGGATATTATTACTTTCCGATACTTAATCAGTTTGGTAGTCTCGGAGAGACTCAATATGCAGCTTATGGATGTTCTAACAGCGTATCTTTATGGGGATCTAGATACGGAGATGTACATGAAAGTACCAGAAGGACTTTCGTTACCCAAGTCAAGTGAGCAAAAACCACGAAGTTCATTTGCTATCAGGTTGAGACGATCTCTATATGGACTCCGACAATCTGGTAGGATGTGGTACACACGGTTAAGTGATTACTTGATTGGGAAAGGATACAAGAATGATGAGTTGTGCCCTTGTGTGTTCATAAAGAGAACAAGTTCAAGATTTGCCATAGACGTCGTCTATGTTGACGATATGAACATCATTGGAACTCTAGATGAGATCAATGAAACCGCGACCTACTTGAAATCCGAATTCGAGATGAAAGATCTGGGAAGGACTCGATTTTGCCTAGGCTTAGAACTAGAGCACAGAAGTGGTGGAATCTTTGTACACCAATCTGCATATGTCTGAAAGATGCTCAGACAATTTAACATGGACAAAGTTATGCATCATACAGGCACTCTCATGGTCGTTAGAAGTCTGGATATCAATAAAGATCCCTTTCGTCCGAAAGAAGATGACAAAGAGGTCTTGGGAGCTGAATATCCATATCTTAGTGTAATTGGAGCTTTGTTATACTTAGCTCAGTGTACTAGACCAGACATTGCTTTCTCGGTAAACTTCTTAGCTAGATTTAGCTCAGCGCCAACACAACGTCATTGGGTTGGAATTAAGAACATCTTCTGATACCTTAAAGGAACACTTGACATGGGCTTGTACTATAGATACACTCATCATGGATCGGCTCCAAGCCGACCACTTGCATCCCACGACGGAATCCGTGGCTCGGATCACCATCGGACAGCCGTCCAGTCCGGCCCCGGTTTGGCTGCCTGCCGCCGGCTCGGTTTCCGCCGCTACCATTCCAGATCACGAGGATGCCAAAGTGTGGTCACGATATGGCTTCGGCACTACCCCCTCCTACTCAGATACACCAAATGATGTGATTATAGGATTTGCTGATGCTGGATGCTTGTCAGATCCACACAAAGGACGTTCCCAAACATGTTATATTTTTACCATTGGGAATACGACTATATCTTGGAGATCAACCAAGAAAACCCTTGTTGTTACCTCCTCGAACCATGCTGAGATCATTGCACTACATGAAGAAGTCAAAGAGTGTGTTTGGCTTCGCTCAATTATATCTCACATTTGAGGGTCTAGTGGACTTGAGTCTACTACGATGGGACCAACTTGCATATTTGAAGATAATGCAGCATGCACTAAGCAGATGAAGTTGGGATACATCAAGGGTGATAACACTAAACACATTTCGCCTAAGTTCTTCTACAATCAGCAGCAGCAAGAGACTTTGAATATCCAAGTGAAGCAAGTCAGCTCAGAAGATAATGCAGCTGATCTGTTCACCAATTCTCTACCCAAATCTACATTTGTGAAGCATGTAAAGCGTATTGGTATGTGTCGCTTATCCGAACTCAAAGACTGATTGACCATCAGGGGGAGTTCTCGTCTAGACTTCAGCGGGAGTCTAGTTATGCATGTCTCACATACTTGTAGTTTGTGTGTTGTACTCTTTTTCCTTAGACCATGCTTTTATTTTTGCCCAAGAGGTTTTTGTTTGCTAGCAAAGGTTTTAACGAGGCAACAGTTCATGCACCATTGAGGACGCGACACAAGAGAGAGTGTTCAAGAAAAGTTAATTCCGTAACTTCCGTGGTGTGTCTTATCCTAATAAGGCTAGTAGTCTAGATTCTTTATTAGACAGGGAATCCCTGATTACCAGGGATACTTGATGTAATGCCTATATAAAGGCCTCCTTATCAATCAATAAAGACACAATTTTACTATCATTCTTTTATCATAGAACATGAATTAATTTATCATTTACATTATTGTGTTTGATAAGTTATAAAAATGGAATATTCATTCACAATTTTCTTTAAAACTCATTTACTAATTAAATACGTGAATTTAAACTCGGTTGTTGATCGAATAATAGCTGTATACAGAAATCTCGTAAAATTTTATTTTGTTTTCAACATTGAGTATAGTTTCTTTGGTCAATTACTGATTAGGTGAACACTATTGACCAATATATATAATCTAGATAGGTAATGAATTAAGCAATTAGAATTAGTTATAATAAATGCTGCATATTAATCCAATGAACTGTTTCTTCAAAAATTGCATCGCAATAAAGAATACGTATTCATTTCCACCCTCAGAATAATCTGTTATTCTTACCAAATTAAACCTTCCTTCTTTTCATTTTCAATACATCCTATAAATTAACAGAACCCTAATTCCAAACCATCAGCATTTCAATTTTCAAAAGATTTAGGAAGGAACACTACTGAAAAACGGGTTCGAAGCGACGACTTTTTGTCGTCAAAAGTCGTCGCTTCGATACCGAAGAGACCAAAATGTCGTCGCTCGGGGTCGTCGCTTTGTTTTCGTAGTTTCGATTCGAGGAAACCACTTTTGCTACAAAAGTCGTCGCTTGGATATTTCAAGCGACGACTTCAAAGTTTGTCGCCACATACTGAGCGACGAAGTTTGGGTCGTCTCCTCACATTCGAGGCGACAAATTTTGGGTCGTCGCTTCCAATTCTAGGAGACGAATTTTGGTTGGTCGCTTACAATTTGAGGGGACGAAGTTTGGTTTAAAAGTCGTCGCTAGAGTGTATGGGATGATAAATTTCATGCGACGAATATCAATGTTCGTCGCTTCATGTCTCCATTTTCGTTTTAAAAAAATTTCCCGCCGATTTCGTTTAATTTTGTTTTAACTTGTTTTTGTCCAGTTGGCGGGGAGGCGGTGGAGGAGGCGACGGAGGAGGAGAACAACGTCGCCGTAGAGGTGGACCTCGGAGAACGACGTCGCCGTAGAGGTGGAGCTCTGCCGTCGTTGCGGGAGGAGGGAGGAGCAGTGGCCGGCACGGTGGGAGGAGCTCCGGTGGAGAAGGCGAGGTGGGAGGAGCCAGCTCATCGGCAAAGCGAAGTAAAGCTGGCCGGGATGGAGCTCGTCGTCGTCGTGGACGGCGAAAACGACGTCAAAGTCCATCTCGTCGGCGTTGCATATGAAGCAGGAAACCCTAACGGGGTAGGAGTACTCTTGGAGTTTTCCGGCGGAGCTGCAGATGCGGTGGCCACTTGGGTGGAGCTGCAGATGCGGTGGAGGAGGAGAGGGAGTGAAGAGGCGACGGCAGAGGAGGAAGAGGGAGTGAAGAGGAAGGAGGAGAGGGGGAAGATATATATATAAAAGGGGAGTCAATTATGGCCGTTAGATCTGGAAAATCTGACGGTTCATAGGGTCGATCCGCGTAATGTGTTTTAACTGGTTCTCAGCATGTGGCGCGGATTCAACACTGAAGCGACGAAGTAAGAAAAAATCCTTCGCTTCAATAATATTTAAAAGTGAAGCGACGAAGTAATACAAAATCCGTCGCTTCAATAATATTTAAAAGATTTTAAAATTTTTATTGATTATCCTGAAGCGACGAAGTAATACAAAATCCGTCGCTTCAATAATATTTAAAAGATTATAAATTTTTTATGAGATTATACTCAAGTGACAACTTTTTGAAGCAACTATATAAAAGAAGTAAAATTTTGAGAAACACTGTGAAATAACATTTGATCGTTATGATGAAATACATTTACGGTAAAAAAATCACTTAAATCCGACAAAGTTAGAGCCCCGAGCGACGCGGTCAACCTTATTTAAACTTATTTCTCTCTTTGGAGAACCATAGTATCGGGAGGTAAAAGTTACCAAATTTTTACATGGCTGATTACGTCTCATCTATTTGAGAATTTAATGTTTGGAAGAGTCGACGAAACAAGGTCATCTAAAGGTACGTAATAGGGTTTTCCTGTGATAAGTTTTATGAAAATATGGTTGACCGTTTCGATCGAGCGTCGAACGTTTACGAAACGAGCTGATTTTTATACTCTACTCATATTTAACTATAACGATCACATCAGACGGTCAAAATTTTCATTTTGTGAATTTAGCCATTATAACGACAACATGCTTACTAATACTGTATAACTTGATTATAAGATTATACTCAAGTGTATAACTTTTCGAAGCAACTATATAAAAGAAGTAAAATTTTGAGAAACAATGTGAAATAACATTTGATCGTTATGATGAAATACGGTTATGGTAAAAAAATCACTTAAATCCGACAAATTTAGAGCCTCGATCGATGCGGTCAACCTTATTTAAAACATATAAAACTGCCGTTTTGAAGGCCTAAACGAACTCGAAAGCCCGAAAAAGCCCACACGTCGTGGCAAGCTACGAGTTTGACTCCTGGCATCGTTTCCTTTCCGAAAATGTATTACAATCGTCAATCGGACACCAAATGTCAAATCTACAACTCTCCAAACTATGAAAATATGGTTGACCAGATTTCAAAACATAAAGCGACGACTATTGCTCAAAACTTGTCGCTTCGTATAACAAGTCAGCGACGAATATTGACGAAAGTTATAAATTCCGTCGCTTGAATTTTATGTCGGCGACGAACTTTGAATTTTCGTCGCTACAGTTTACAAAACATTATTAGGAGGCGACAACAAACCAATATTCGTCGCTTCAATAAGATGTGAGCGACGACTATTGATCAAAAGTCGTCGCTCTCGTTTTCTGAAGCGACCAATCCAATATTGGTCGCCTCAATGTGTTGAGGCGACGAACTTTGATTTTCCCTTTCCAATCTTCGTCGCCTCAGTCCTTGTTTCCAGTAGTGGAAGAAGATCAACCAAGCTCTACCCATGGTTATTACATCCTGCAGTCAGCTTGTTCTTCTTGCTTTTGCATCAGGTAAAATGATTAACGTACCAACTTTATTGTCAATAATATATACGAGTACGTGCATACGATAGGCGGAAATGATATCTAGCTAAGTGATTAGATTGTTCAACAAATCTTGCAAATCAACTGTAACTGACATTAGCGTATTTGCAAATGGTGAAATGCAGCTGCCATAATGGGGCTGTTGGTGAAGGCAGATATATGCAACGAATCGATCGGTTCCTGTCGAGGCATCAACTGCAAATCAGCCTGCGTCGCCAAATATCCTGGTGGCGCCGGCACTTGTGATATAACAAACACCTGCAAGTGCTATTTCGACTGTCCGAAACCAAAAACATGCAATGCCGGTTTGGGTCTTTGCAGTGGCAGATGCAGTGATGATTGTTGTGCTCAAAAATGTGCAGACAAGTATAAAGATGGAATTGGAAACTGTGATATGCTAGGCTCAACAAGGCTGTGTCAATGCCAGTATTCCTGTTAGAAACTAGTCTAACTATTCATGAAATAAGGATGATAATAATATTTCTTCTACTTTTAAATTTTATTTTCATGTAATGGCTCAATTCAAATAATTAGTGGATTATTGGTGTCTTGTGCTACGTTGGATTTTTTTTTCTTTTTCTTTTGTTCATTATTCCATTGAATAAGTCAATGATTCTGGGGAATGAATATTCGTGCAAGACCTTGATCATATTCGTAATTGATACAACAAATTAAGTTTGCGTAAGTTTATCATTTTACCTGTGCATTATTGTGCAAAACAGTCAAATTGACATATAATGTAAACACAACTAGTTTTTGAATATGTTTGTACCTATTTTTGGTAAATCGGCCTAATAATATATTAGTCGATTGTTCCCATATTTTGGTGATTTTATTAGTGGGTATCTTAATTGAGCTTCATTTTTATGGAAATTCTATAATTAAGTGTTACCTATTGGGAAAGAAAATAAAAGGTGAAAGAAATAACGGCGATTAATAATAGTTGCCGATATTTAATTAAGAAAAGAGATAACGGTGATTGTAATTGTCAAGATATAATTAAGGAAGGAGATAACGACAATTAATTATATTTGCCGATATTTAATTGGAATTGCAGAAATAACGGCGTTAATTATGCATGTACATTAATGCGGAGAAGGAAATTACTTCTAATTAGGGCTGGCCGTTTTGGCCAGAGTGACCGAAAGCCTGGCCTGAAAAACTCAAAAAAGCCCGAAACGGGTTGGGCCTTGATTTCTGAAAACCCGAACCCAAAAAAGTCTGAACCGAATGTGTGTATAGGCCCGAACGGGCTCGGGCCCTGTTTTTTCTTGGACCGAAAGCCCAAACCGGCCCGATCCATATATGTGGTTGCCATGTGTCATACTCTGATTGGTTCATAATTAATCAAAATTAAAACTAAAAAAACCCTAGAAAGGAATCTGTTCCTCAACCGCATCCGAGGACCATTTCTTCCTCTGTTGAGCACTTGAGCTTTCTTCCTCTTTCTCTGTTCCTCTCAATCACCATCAGCCCAGCCCCGCTCGGCTTCGCCGCGCCC
This sequence comes from Potentilla sterilis, assembly GCA_963682095.1. NCBI lineage: Eukaryota > Viridiplantae > Streptophyta > Magnoliopsida > Rosales > Rosaceae > Potentilla > Potentilla sterilis. The sequence goes on along the minus strand of OY821758.1, from coordinate 47,775,895 downwards.
AGCCCGCCTCGCCTCGTCTCGTCCAACCCAGCCTCAGCCTCGCCGTGCTCAGCCCCGCCCCACCCAGCCTCGCTTCTGTTTTTGGGCCCGAAAAAAGCCCGAACCGGCCCGAACCGGCCCGAACGGACTTTGGTCGGTCCCTGAGGTTCTGAAAGCCCGAACAGGCCCGAGCCCGATATTTCGGACTTTGGGTCGGGTTCACAAAAAATTCGGCCTGGCCCGGCCCGTGCCCTACTTCTAATTAGGGGTGGGCATGGGACGGAACAGGCCGGGATTCACTTGATCCCGGTCTTGTCCCGTAAGTTTTTAAACTGGACGGGACGAGACGAGATTACACTTTTTTAAAAGTGATCCCGGCAGGCCCGGGATCCCGACAGGACTGGAACGGGACCGGAACCAAAACTGGATCCCGTGATGTCCAAAATAGAATTACATGAAGTTAAAAATACAAGGTACTTACATGAAGGCTTACATGTAACAATCAAGTTGTATTGAATTACATATTGATTTAACATCCAGTAGTCCAGTAATCAATGTCCAACCTAAAGCATATATCCTTCTCATTTCTCCAAGCCCTCAGAACACAAACACGAAGTAATCCACCTGAATTTAGTTACTAAACTACTCTACGGCTCTACCTTGGGAAAGAAAATCAAACTCAATAGACCTATTCTTTGAAAACAAACAATCCATTCAATTAGTGTTTGACCAGTTATGGAAAACATTGGAAGAACAAAATTGTCCTCAGAGGACTTAGATTAAACAAAAAATATGCAAAACTAATGCCAAATTGTCCTCAGAGGACTTCAGTTTCCACACATACAAATGCCAAATTTATAGCGACAACTTCCCAGACAAGTTTTACAGATCCACAAGCAGATGAAAGAGTAGATGAAATTTCATACCGGGGAGCCGGAGGTGATGCGGAGGCGTTTGAGGAGAGAAGTGGAGAGGCCGATTTGGGGCTCTGGCCTGCGTGTGCTGTGGAGGATTCCCGGCGGGAGCAACTGGAAACCTCAGAGAAGATGGCCAGCGCCGACCGGGAGAGGAAGAGGATTTGGGCTCGGAGACAACGGAGAGTCGGAGGACTTGACGAGATCGGAGACGATGCAGGTCGACTGGAGGAGAGGACGAGGGCTCGAGGTGATGGACTGGTCGAGGAGACGAGGAGACGGGATCGAAGACGACGGAGGTGAGCTGAGCGGCTGTTGAGGAAGTGATCGAGGGAGGAACTGAGAGTTTGCTGAGGAAGTGATCGAAGGAGGAACTGAGAGTGAGATAGGGTCGATTATTTTTTTTATTTTTAATTCAACGGTTGAGATCAAGTTAATATATATATATATATATATATATATATATATATATATATATAATTGTTGACAGTAGCAGCAGAGAGGCTACAGCAGGCCCACAGACCCGCAGCAAGCGCACCAGGGCCCGGCCCAAGGGTCGAGACCGGATCACCAGCACCCGCCCTCGGGGCCTGGCACTCTATCCTGCCTCCAGGGACCCAGGGGCCGGGGGCGCCAGCCTGCCTAAAGGGGCACCAGCAAGTATAAACAGAAGGGAACCAGTCCCACATCGAAGAATAAGGCCAGCCCTTGCCCCCAACCACCTATATATGGGCCCCAACTACCTTCTTTATGAGGTAACTTGTCTCTCTCCCTGCTTACATACGTGCCTTAGTTATATTCCAACTATACTAACTTAGGCATCGGAGAGGTGAAGGCCGGCCCGCCCGGTATTCCCCTTAGTAAGCAGGATTGCAGGAGATCGAGTTGGATTCATCAAGTATCTACTAGACCCCCGGGTTTAGGCAGAAACAATAATATAATTATTTTATTTTTATTTTTTAAACAAGACGGGACGGGACGGGACCCGTCCCGTAAGGTTTTAAACGGGACGGGACGGGACCTGTCCCGTAAGGTTTTAAACGGGACGGGACGGGATCTCTATTTTTCAAACATGAATCCCGTCTCGTCCCGGACGGAATCGGGACGGGATCGGGATCGGGACCAAATGCCCACCCCTACTTCTAATGGTGTCGTGAGAGTAAGAAAATTAAGGTGCGATTAAGAAATGAAACAATATGGAGCATATTTTGAATTCGATCATCAAGATCGATATATTCATTTAATTTTTATTTATTTTTTCTTTTGAGAATGATAGAATTTAGTCTAACGACAAGAGCCATACGACCAACTAATGCTAGGTCAAGCAGGAGCAAGCTTCGATACAAGTTCAAGAGCAAGCCAACTACAAACTAGAAGAGAAATCTGAAAAGTTAAGTCCAAATAGGTGGACATCTATGCTAAAATGCATAACCAAAAGGTGTCCAAAAAAGTGGACATAACTACTAAGTAAATCACAATCTTAATTAGTTTGGGGCCTAGAGACACATGGTGTACCCTCCACACGTCACAGTAGTAAACAACGTCGAATTAAGAGCATGTTGACAACAAGCCCACAACGAAATTAGTAAAAGGAAGTAAGCCCACACGAAAAGTCAAGGCAGGAATAAAAGGAGAACTGGGCCCAACCCACTCTCAATTCATCACTGCACCCAACCTAGCTTCCATGTGCCGGAGCTGTCGTCACCAACATATCAGTCTGGGGGTCTTCCCCGCCATGCAGGCACAGAACTAGGATTAAAAATTGAGAGGGGCTAAATTTTCCTTATACTTAATAAAATTGAGAGGGCTGCAGTCATATATATATATATATATATATATATATATATATATATATATATATATATATATATATATATATCAGCAAGTCAGCAACTCACAAAACAGAACAAATCGATTAGAAGTAAAAAAATTGAGGGGGCTGCAGCACACCCCAGCCCCTTTCTGGGTCCGTGCCTGCCGCCATGAGAGCATCTTGATCACCCTCTAGTTTGCCTCTTTTGCTAGTTGAGTAAACGTCGAAACCGACCCGCCTCTACCCCCCTCGGATTTTGAAGCGCTGATCCGATCGCCGCCTAAACCCAAGACAAAGCCACCGGGCTAAATTCCAACCAGCCTTGCACGGAGAAGCTAGGAAAGGTGATCTCAAACCCACCCGCTTCCCATTCAAGCCTAAAGCACCTCTGCCCAACAACGCACCCCTGAACTCGAAGACGAGCAGAGACTTGAAAGCCACCATGCCGCTCGCCTGCACGAAACCTTTCGTATGCAGAGCTCCGCAATTTATAGAGCTCTACTTCATATTTTTAAGCTATAAATTTTATTTGTTCTTTTTTTTTTCTCGATGAAAGAGAGGAATGGGAAAAGTTTGATTTTTCGAAAAGAAGAGAAAGAAAGAAGGAATTCCGAGGTCAAAACTCAAAAGGTAAAGAAATGAAAAAAAAAATAATAATACTCAAGGATATTTGAGGAATAGTTGAAAAAAAAATGTTGTATATTTCAAAACTTAACAGAAGTTATGGATGGAGGGGGATGGATTGGAGCAATTGGTCGAGAAATTGAGAGTTCGAGGAGTGATGAGTTGAAATTGAAAGCGAAATGACTAAACTGTCGAAACGATAAAAATTGAAGGTGTGACCAGTATTTTGTCCTAAAAATTATTTTAGAATGCATAAACACTTAAATATGCTCTAACACAATTTAATTTCTACAAATTGAGGTACATGTTGTAATCTTCTTTGTACATTAGCCGATTATTATCAAAGAACAAGTGTCTCATCAATTACAAATTTTGCAACAATTTACATAAGACCTGTCATGAGAGGTTGTTCAAATAAACTGAGGCTTTGGTAACTAAAGGTTTTTTTTTTTTTTTATCAAATCAAACTGAGTGTTTTGTTTTTTTATTCTTCAGAAATTAGAAGTGAAATAATCTAAAATTAACAGAGGTCTAACATATGATTTTGGAGGTATTAGTATAACCTTCTAAAAAAACTTTTACTGATTTAATTGCCCAATGGGTATTTTAGGAAGATTAAGGAAGTGTAAATAGTATTCTAGCTTTTTGTAAAAGTAAATTGGAAGTCTATTCAAGGTGTGTTTGGGGGAGCTTGCTCCTTTGCTTATAAGTATATAAGTCAGTTTTATGTTTGGTAACACAACATGTCAGTAGCTTGAAAACGTAGAGGTCATTTTCAATAGAAAAAGAGAAGTTGCTCCCACCCACCTTATACTTATAAGTATAAGTCAGTTTTTACTTAAAAGCACAGCTGCACCAAACTAGGCCTCATCATTAAGCTCGCGGATCAAGTGGGCCGATGGAGGCCCGCAAGCCCGATGGACTTCAAGCCCGGCCCGACCCGTCTAAAAGCCCGCTTAAGCCGGAGCCCGGTGGGTAGAGGGCCGGACATAGTTTAGGGGTTAGAAACTCGGCCCGGCCCGTAGGCCCGGCTCGTTAAGAGCCCGTCAAGCCCGCTCCATCAAAAGCCCGTAAAAGCCCGGCCCGTAAAGCCCGTTAAAATCCATACCTCAATATTTAGAGAATAAGTTACCCCCATATAGAGTTATTTTATATTTTTGACATATTAATGTATTAATGTATTAATTAGATCTTCATTTTCACACACTTTAATGGATATTCATACTTCACTAGCACAATATGGATCATCTTTTCTCTTAAACTCATCTATTTTATCATTTATATTCGTTAAAAATAATTATTATATTAATATCTTTAAGAATTTTAAATTATAGTCTAAAAATCACGAAGTAAACATATCATCGATCGAGGCTTTAACTTTGTCGGATTTAAGTGATTTTCTTACCATCACTGTATTTCATCATGTTTCTGCCTAAACCCGGGGGCCTGGTAGATACAGATGAATCCAACTTGATCTCCTGCAAACCTGCTCACTAAGGGGAATACCGGGCGGGCCGGCCTTCTTCTATCCGATGCCTAAGTTAGTATAGTTGGAGTATATATAACTTGAGCACGTATGTAAGCGGTGAGAGAGATAAGTTACCCATTAATTAAGGTAGTTGGGGCCCTTATATAGGTGGCTGGGGGTGAGGGCTGGCCTCACCATTCGATGTGGGACTGGTTCCCTTCAAAGGACAGTTCTGGTGTCCTCTTTGGCAGGCTGGCGCCCCCGGTCCCAGGGTCCCTGGCAGCCGGATAGACGGCTGGACCCCGAGGCCAGGTGCTGGTGGCTCGGTCCTGGGCCTCGGGCCGGGCTCTGGTGCACTTGCTGCGGGTCTGTGGGCCTGCTGTAGCCTCTCTGCGGCTACTGTCAACAAGTCCCCCAAGTTCCCGGTCAAGTGCAATCTTGAATGGGGACTTAAAGTCTGTCTTGCTCTTGTCCCGCAGACCCGCAGGGTTACCAACCCAACGGTGTCCAGTCCCCCAAGTCCGCGTTGAAGATTGGGCGTGACCGAGGTGAGTACCTGTTTACCGATGGCAAGCAACAGTTTATAAGTACGTTTGTAATATGAGTAGTACTGTGCTCAAGTGTTGTGGTGCTATGAGCATGGAGTGGGGTGAAAACCCGGAGTGTATGAGATGATGATGCCATGCAAAAGATGTGTGCATGGAATGATAATGGAGCGTTGAGATCCGCCATGCAATAGATGGTGCATAGAATGATAATGGAGCGTTGAAATCCGCCATGCAATAGATGTGTGCATGAGAGCTCGACCGGGCACTCTGCCGTATCGGAACGGAGCGGAGTTCACTGGGCCACTACCGGGCGTTCTGCCATATCGGTACGGAGCGGAGTTCACTGGGCCACTACCGGGCGTTCTGCCATATCGGTACGGAGTGGAGTTCACTGGGCCACTACCGGACGTTCTGCCATATCGGTACAGAGCGGAGTTCACTGGGCCACTACCGGGAATTCTGCCATATCGGTACGGAGCAGAGTTCACTGGGCCACTACCGGGCGTTCTGCCATATCGGTACGGGTCCGAGGTGGAGTAGAGGACCTCGACCGGGCGTTCTGCCATATCGAGACGAGTCCATATTGCTAGGCTGTGGGGAGATTACCCCGGTGTTGCGGGCTATTTGAAGCGCCGGTGAACACTTGCTAGTTCTTCTCAGCTTGTTTGAATAAGCGTTGAGGTAAAGGGGGTGGCGTTGAGGTGACAAAGCTCGCCGTGCAGCCCCACGTTGATCGCGGTTCAATGCGATGCAGGGTTTTTATCCTGCTGGACAAGAGTACATGGGTTAGATGTAAACTCACCCGGGTGTATAAAGCCCATGCCGGTCGAATGTTCTCATGACCGGGGTCATGCCATGGAGCCGGACGAGACTCGACCGGGCGTCCTGCCATATCGAGACGAGTCCCCCAGTGAAATGCCATGGGGCCGGGTGGATCGCGTTCCCGGGAAATGCTCTCGAGCCGGTTGAATGTTACGTAACCGGTGGGTGGAGCTCGACTGGGCGTCCTGCCATATCGAGACGAGTCCCCCAAGAGAGATGCAGCTGGGTGGAGCTCGACCGGGCGTCCTGCCATATCGAGACGAGTCCCCCAGTGACATGCAGCGAAGAAGCCATGCAGCCGGTTGAAAGATCATAACCGCGAACTGCCATGGTGCCGGGTGGATGGCTCGTACCCGGGACGATGCTCTCGAAGTGGTTTGGGAAACCATAACCGATAAGAGGTCTTCAAGCCGGTTGAAAGATCATAACCGGTGAGATGCAGCTGGGTGGACGTCGACCGGGCGTCCTGCCATATCGAGACGAGTCCCCCAGGAGAGATGCAGCTGGGTGGAGCTCGACCGGGCGTCCTGCCATATCGAGACGAGTCCCCCAGTGACATGCAGTGAAGAAGCCATGCAGCCGGTTGAAAGATCATAACCGCGAACTGCCATGGTGCCGGGTGGATGGCTCGTACCCGGGACGATGCTCTCGAAGTGGTTTGGGAAACCATAACCGATAAGAGGTCTTTAAGCCGGTTGAAAGATCATAACCGGTGAGATGCAGCTGGGTGGACGTCGACCGGGCGTCCTGCCATATCGAGACGAGGCCCCCAGTGAAATGGCGTGTGACCGTGGAGCCTGGGGAAGTGTGGGAGGGCCTGACACCTCGGTTCCCGCTCCTACCTTCCTGTCGCCAGCGTGTGGGACAAGTGGCTGACATGCATTTAAGGAGGAAGTCCATCAGTCCCGTCAGTTATGATGGCATGGGCAGTTTACCAATGCTGGCACACGTGCCAGCAGGGGGCGGTCATGAGATGGAGGGCCTGGATTCGCAGGTGTTTGAGTTGCTCTGACTGCGTGTTTTGGAGGGATTTCGATTGCCTAGGGCACCGGTCCCCTCTATAAAAAGGCCTCTTCTGCTCTTCTTTCTGCTGTTTGCTTCTTGCTTTGGAGAAACTAAGAGAAAGAGAGAAATCCGGCGAAAACTCTGAGCCCTTTGCCCCACGAGATCCGTTTTCTCGAGCGCTCCCTACTCTCTTCCTACCATTGCTCGCTGCTTTCGCAGGGCTGACTGTCCTCGGTTGAGCATATTAATCAGTAAGTTTGTTGATTTCTTTGCCCCGGTGTTGTTTTTGTTTTGGTTTTGTTGTTTTGCGGCGGGGGGAGGGATCTCTGTCGCTGATTGAACTGCTCTGCGGCAAACTTGGGGAGAGGCCGTAGAAGGCGCTGTTGTAGCCTGTTGCTGATGAGCGCTAGGGTTATGTTTTCTTCCCCTAGGTTAAGATGTCTTCTTCAAGTTCTGACCGGGCTTCCGAATCGGCTGCCAGGGGTCCCATCGTGGATGATGCGGAGAGGCTGGAGGACTGGCTCAGTTCGGAATCCCCGGAGACCGAAGTCGCTGACTGCTCCGGGAGCAGGGCTTCGTCTCCGTCTTTGTCTTCGTCTTCCGGGACTGAATCCTCGGAGACTGAAATACCGCACGGGGTGCGCCTTGCGGGTGCTCCGGCCGTGAGCTACACCATTGGCAGAGGGAAGGATGCTGTGGTGTGTGATGAACCGGAGGGTAGCATGACCCCTGGAGAGATTGCAGCGTTCCGAGAAACGTGGGGTATCCTGGATGAGGTTCTGCTGCGGCCCCTGAATCCTGGAGAGTCAGCCTGCAACCCGGAGGCAGGTTGGGTTGCCGTGCATCAGGACCAGTTCCGGCATGGTTTCTCGCTCCCGCTGCCAAATTTCGTGCAGTATATGCTCAGTGCGCTGCAAGTGTCGCCCGCGCAGCTTCCTGGGCTCTAGTGGAGGCGACTACTGAGCCTTTGCTGCCTGTACGAGTTCTCCGGGATGAGTATGCCAACGGTAAACGAGTTCCGGTCCTTGTATAGGCTGTCGTACTCACGGAAGCAAGGGTCCCGGGGTTGCCTGTCCTTCAACACCCGGAACCATCAACCGATCATCACCAATATGCCTACATGGGTAGACAACAGCTGGAGAAAGAAGGTGGTGATGGTGGGCGGGAGGTGGCAGAAGAGGAGTACAATGTACCGGGTTCCTGGCGCCTTCCAACCCATTGGTGACCAGTCGTTCGAGCTATCCGATCTGGAGCATGAGAGGATCTCGACCATACTCGGATGTTGGGACAATCTGGAACGGAGTTCCTTCAACTTTATCTGGCGAGAAGTGCTGGAATACTGCCAACTCGGGCGGGGTCCCGGTGCGTAGCAGGCCTTTTAGCGGTGATGCTTGTGCTAGTTCTGGCAAAATGCTAACTGTTCGCTTTTCTTGCAGGTGCATCTTCCCGGGCGGTCATCAAGCCCAAAACCACTCTCTCAATGGACGGGGAAGACCTCCTTAACAAGCTGAAGGAGAAAGGCGAGACCGTCTCGCGGACGTCGGTGGACGAGGAGTCCGGCCGGCTCACGACTCATCCGGAGCCGAGGGCCATGGATGTTGATGACGGCGCCTACATCCTGAGGTGGGTGAAGACTCATCCTGCTGCGCCCCACGCAGTGCCTGGAAAGGGCAAGACTACCGGGGGGCCAGTGAGGGTTCCCAGTGGTGTGAGCAGGATCCCCAGCCCGCCAGTGTCTGTGCCGCACGTGGCTCGTGTCGCCCGGGTATGCACACGATCTTCTTCTCCGGAAGGCCGGGGAGAGAAACGGAAAGGCGGGGACATTCCTTCCTCCGCGCTGGTGATGCTTACCGGCGGGTCGTCACGGGAGAACCTGGCCAAACGGTTCAGGGCAACTAGCGGTGCTCAACCTAACTCCGCCGGGGAGAAGGCTGCTGCTGCCCGGCAGAGTAGTCCCGCACCTGCGGAGGCACCGAGGGGAAGCTCGGACAGTGCACTCGTCCGGCAAGTGGCGGCGGACTTGGCCGGCCTTGGTCTGGACAGACCTGGGGTTGCTGGGGCCCTGGCTGGCGGGAACCGCCTAAAATGCAAGGAATCCGTCCTCCGGGTAAGCACTGACTGGTGCCACTACACTGCTTGTAGGTTGTGCGTCTTACTGCTCGATTAACTGTTTTTGTGTTGTGCAGCTGCTGTACAGTCTGTACCAACCGGACGCGAGCGAGGAACTGTCGGAGCTGAAGAGACAGATAACTGCTTTATCGGAGGCCCGACAACGCCTGGAGGTGGAGAAGTCCCGCTCGGATCGGGAGAAGGCCAGATCGGAGGAGAGGGCCAAGAAGCTGGAAGAGCAGAACCGGAGCCTGGAGAAGGAGAGGGCCGAGCTGGAAGCCAAGGTGGACGAGCTCCAAGTGGGAGCTGCCGCTCTGCGTGCCGCCACTGCTGCTATGATCGGGGAAGACGACCCGGAACTCTACGAGCGGGTTGTTCTCAGATACCGCGAGAGCGACCAGATCCTGGAGTTTCTGGAAAAGGCTAGGGAAGAGGGCATCTCGGATGCGTACACGGAATGGGCGGGGAAGGGATGGTTAGACACTTCCCTGATGCCGATTGTTGCTGAAGGAGATATCCATGACCAGTCGGACATCCATCAGGAGGCGGTGGAGGGGCAGCCGGAAGAAGTGATTCGCTCGGACTTGGATTCTTTTACCAACGGTGCCAAGTCTCCCCGAGCCAGAGTCAACGTCGGAACTGAGGTCAACGACGAGGGTACCGCAGGAGAGGCTGGCGGATTGCCTGCTGAGGGCGGAGTCGTGACTCCTCAGGATTTTCCTTGTAATCTTTCCAGAACGGTTACTGCTTGTATGCTTGCTTGATTATGAATATATTTGAACTAGCGGAGCCGGTGAAATTTTCTCAAAAGTAGTTTGCATACATTTCTTGTGGTGCTACAACGGTTGAACCGGATGTACGCCAAACTAACCAGAGGCTTGGGCGAGCCTACCAGGCCTGGTCTTGCTCCCGGTCGGGATCTGCTCTCCTTTCCCCTACGTACCGCTGGAGCTGGCCGCTATTAATCAAACCCTGCACCGCTGTCTTGAGAGCACAACACTGGCTCGTCTGATGAGTAGCCTCATCATGATAGGAGCAGTACTTGCCCGTTTGTGCCGTTGTAAGTTTTCCCTTCGGGTACCTTCTCTTGGGCGGTGGGGGGATGACGCTCCCGTTCTCAAGTAAAATGTCCTCGTAGGAAGTGGTGAGAGCGGTGAAGACTTCTTGACCGGCCGGTGGCACTGGCATGATCGCTAGAGGACGTTCCTGGCGGTAAGGCGCCGGCTTGTGCTCGTTCTGGGGCTTGTCAGGATAAGGCCTCTGCTGCCTTTGTGGCCAGTTTCTATTGGGTCGGCTCGGCCGGGCGGCGCGGTTCTCGTTCCGCTGACTGGGCTTGTCCTCTCGGCTAGGCGGGGGGTTCTCTTCCCGGGAATGGTCTTCCCGCTGCTCATCCCGCTTCCTCTTCAGCAGGTGGTGCCCATATGTCTCGTGATCGGCCTGAGTATGCCGGATGGCCATTGCCATCAACTCATCATACCCCTGCGGGAGTTCTAGCCGGACGGCATAGGAAAACTTCCCCGGCCGGAGCCCTTGCTTGAACGCCATTTCGGCGATGCCCTTGTCCAGGTTCAGAACCCCGGCAGTGGCTGTCTGCCATCGGTTGACAAAGGTCCTCAGTTCCTCTCCGGGTGCCTGCATGCAGTTGAAGAGGATGGTCGACGTCCGGGCTCCCTCGACCCGGAGGATGAAGCGGCCTACAAACCGGTCGGCTAACTGTTCGAAAGCCTCGATCGAGTTTGTCGGAAGCTCGTAGAACCAGCTGAGCGCCTCTCCAGACAGAGTTTCCTGGAAGATGTTGCAGCATACTGCATCAGAGTAACCCTTGGCACAGGGCTGGGACCGAAAACTGTCCAGATGTTGGTACGGGCAGCCGGACCCTGAATAGGTGAGCTTAAGGGACTTCTGGTTGCCAGAACGTCCCGACTCTATGACCCGGTGCGAGAAAGGGCCCATACGCTCATTAAACCGGGCGCCCTCCACCGGCTGCGCGGCTCTTCTCTCGTTGGCCTCCATTTGGGCCTTCAAGTCTGACACAGTGTCGGCTAACATCTGCAATGCCCGTGCAGCTGGGGTCTCAACTTCATCCACAGACGAAGTGTGGAGCTGGCGGGAGATTGGCGCGCTCTTCGGCGGACCTGCACTGCCTGGTAACCTCGCTCGCTCGGCATCATGGGGCCGGCCGCCCGATGACTGCCCTGCCTCGTACTGCTGAGGTTGGACTGGCGGGGGTGCCGCTTGCGCCCTGTCCATAGCGTCGCTGCGCTGTTGTCCTATCTCTAAGGCGGCTACCAGGGCAGCGTTCACTGATTCCATCTCTTCGTACCGGGCGTTGGACTTGGCTCTGTCCCTGTCGCCCTCTTCTGTTAGACGATTGACCTCCGCGGCCATTGCCCGTATCTTTCCTGCCATACCGCTCTGGTCGGGGCTGTACGTAGTGTCCCGGTCACTATCACAGAGCGGACTCTCAGATCGGTCACTCATATCATCTGAGAATGTCAAGGAGAAGCCCCGGTTAACTGGACTGTCTTCATCCTCTGCCGGGCCTTTCCCGCGCGAGCTGTCGTGGTGTCTCGGTCCCGGCATGCCGGACGGCCTACCACAGCCTCCTCCTCCCTGACCGTTGCCCTGGGCGCCACGCGGCTCCCGCGTGACGGCCGGGGTGGAGGTGAGCGTTTGCACTAATGCAACACGTCCCTCCTCGGTGGTACCTCTCTCTTGCCTTGCTTACGAACTCTCGGCCATGGATGATGCTTACACGGTTTTTTGTTCAAAGTTCCCACAGACGGCACCAATTGTTTCTGCCTAAACCCGGGGGCCTGGTAGATACAGATGAATCCAACTTGATCTCCTGCAAACCTGCTCACTAAGAGGAATACCGGGCGGGCCGACCTTCTCCTCTCCGATGCCTAAGTTAGTATAGTTGGAGTATATATAACTTGAGCACGTATGTAAGCGGTGAGAGAGATAAGTTACCCATTTATTAAGGTAGTTGGGGCCCTTATATAGGTGGCTGGGGGTGAGGGCTGGCCTCACCCTTCGATGTGGGACTGGTTCCCTTCAAAGGGAAGTTCTGGTGTCCTCTTTGGCAGGCTGGCGCCCCCAGTCCCAGGGTCCCTGGCAGCCGGATAGACGGCTGGACCTCGAGGCCAGGTGTTGGTGGCTCGGTCCTGGGCCTCGGGCTGGGCCCTGGTGTACTTGCTGCGGGTCTGTGGGCCTGCTGTAGCCTCTCTACGGCTACTGTCAACACATCATAACGATCAAATGCTATCTCATAGAATTTTTCAAAACTTGACATCTTTTATATAGTTATTTCGAAAAGTTGTACACTTCAGTATAATCTACTAATCAAGTTATACTGCATTAGTAAGCATGTTGTCATTATAATGGCTAAATTCACAAAATGAAAATTGTTACCGTCTGATGTGATTGTTATAGTTAAATATGAGTAGAGGAGAAAAATTAACTCGTTTCGTGAACGTTCGATGCTCGATCGAAACGGTCAACCATATTTTCATAAAACTTATCACACGAAAAAGCTATTAGGTACCTTTAGATGACCTTGTTTCGTCAACTCTTTCAAACATTAAACTCTCAAATAAATGAGATGTAATCAACCATGTAAAAATTTAGGAACGTTTACCTCCCGATACTTTGGCTCCCCATAGAGAGATATAAGTTTAAATAAGGTTAACCGCACCGATCGGGGTTCTAATTTTGTCGGATTTAAGTGATTTTTTTACCATCACCATATTTCATCATAACGATCAAATTATATTTCATAGCATTTTTAAAAATTTGACTTCTTTTATATAGTTGTTTCGAAAAGTTGTACACTTAAGTATAATCTACTAATCAAGTTATACCGCATTAGTAAGCATGTTATCATTATAATTGCTAAATTCACAAAATAAAAATTTTGACCGTCTGATGTGATCGTTATAGTTAAATATGAGTAGAGGAGAAAAATCAACTCGTTTCGTGAACGTTCGATGCTCGATTGAAACGGTCAACCATATTTTCATAAAACTTATCACACGAAAACGCTATTAGGTACCTTTAGATGACCTTGTTTGGTCGACTCTTCCAAACATTAAACTCTCAAATAAATGAGACGTAATCAGCCATGTAAAAAATTGGGAACGTTTACCTCCCGATACTATGGCTCCCCATATAGAGAGATAAGTTTAAATAAGGTTGACCGCACCGATCGGGGTTCTAATTTTGTCGGATTTAAGTGATTTTTTTACCATCACCGTATTTCATCATAACGATCAAATTCTAATTCATAGCATTTTTCAAAATTTGACTTCTTTTATATAGTTGTTTCGAAAAGTTGTACACTTAATTATAATTTTCTAATCAAGTTATACCGCATTAATATGCATATTGTCATTATAATGGCTAAATTTATAAAATGAAAATTCCATAAGCCACATATTTATAGGGTATATTTATAATTGAAAATCAATTTGAATTTAGAGTTTAGGGTTTAGAGTTTAGAGTTTGGAGTTTGGCGTTTAGAGTTTCCAAACCCCTTTTTAAAAAATAATCTCTAATATTTATTTATTTTAATTAAAGCCCGCCCCGGCCTCAACCCGCCAAGGGCTATTCGGCCCGGCCGGCAAAAACCCGTCAAGCCCGCCTTATATGGTTAGGCTTGGATCCTAGAATTTTTAAAGAAGCCCGGCCCTGCCCGCCATTTCTAAAATACATTGTAAAACCCGGCCCGGCCCGCTCCAAGCCCGCTATGAATGGGCCGGGCCAGGCCGTTGATGAGACCTACACCAAGCCCACCCTGATGAGTAAAGAGGTCTAAGTGCCAATTAGGGAGATATGAATAGAAGCTCCCATGTAAAAATATAAATAGGAGACGATTAGCTCTTTGTAAAGGGTCCCGAACACAACTCTTTGTATTTGTATTTATATTTATATTGAATTAGTTTCTAAATTCTCTACAATATTACTATTTTCTTTCTAGCTAGCGTAGTTATATTTTATTGTCTTCCTTAACGTAGTCTTTACATTCTAGCAATAAGATTTTAGTTGTTTACTTTTTTTTCGCATTTTATTTCTCACAAAGTAACATATGTGAAAACGCTGAAAGTCCTTGCAACTAAGGCATAAAGAACCTAGTGGCCAAAACAATTCCTTCCTCAGCGCACAATTAATCACTTTAAAGAATTCAGATTAAGTGCAAAAATTAATCAAAACCTCTCTTGGCTAATAGGCAGCGAGTTGGCACGCCACGCATCCAAAAGAACGAATTTGGACTTTAAGTACCTCAGCCGAGACGATTTTTTTTTTTTGGCAAACAGAATTATAAAAATTACTTGTAGAAAATGGATTTGAAGATTATGCAGCTCCATTGGTTGGAGTTACTTCAGCCTTTCAAGTTGATGAATCTTATGCTCTCAGAGCAGGACCTCCTTTTGCTATTAAATTGAAATTTTTTACAGCCCCGCACAAAAACACGGTGTAAATGATACTCTTTTACGGGGCACATAATATGCACGCCGTAATTTGCACGTCGTAAAAGAGAAGTTTTCCGGTAGTGATTCAAGCTTATAAATTGGCGATTTTGATACTGCGTGAATGCCAATTTTATTTCGGTTCTGTTTCTGCTCAAACCCTGGGGCCTGCTAAATACAGATGAATCCAACTTGATCTCCTGCAAACCTGGTTACTAAGGGGAATACCGAGCGGGCCGGTCTTCTCCTCTCCGATGCCTAAGTCAGTATAGATGGAATATATAACTTGAGCACGTATATAAGCAGTGAGAGAGATAAGTTACCTATTAATGAGGGTAGTTGGGGCCCTTATATAGGTGGCTGGGGGTGAGGGCTGGCCTCACCCTTCGATGTGGGACTGGTTCCCTTCAAATGGCAGTTCTGGTGACCTCTTTGGCAGGCAGGCAGGCGCCCCCGGTCCCAGGGTCCCTGGCAGCCGGATAGACTGCTGGACCCCGAGGCCGGGTGCTGGTGGTTCGGTCCTGGGCCTCGGGCCGGGCCCTGGTGCACTTGCTGCGGGTCTATGGGCCTGCTGTAGCCCCTCTGCGGCTACTGTCAACAAGTCCCCCAAGTTCTCGGTTAAGTGCAATCTTGAATGGGGACTTAAGTCTGTCTTGCTCTTGTCCCGCAGACCCGCGAGGTTACCAACCCAACGGTGCCCAGTCCCCCAAGTCCGGATTGAAGATTGGGCGTGACCGGGCGTTGGGCTGTGCTTGGTATGAGGCAGAGTTGACAGGACCTCGACCGGGCGTTCTGCCATATCGAGACGAGTCCCGGGTGAACCTGCAGTCTGGACCTCGACCGGGCGTCCTGCCATATCGGCGCGAGGCGGAGTTCACGGGACCTCGACCGGGCGTTCTGCCATATCGAGACGAGTCCCGGGTGAACTTGCAGTCTGGACCTCGACTTGGCGTCCTGCCATATCGGTGCGAGGTGGAGTTCACGGGACCTCGACCGGGCGTTCTGCCATATCGAGACGAATCCCAGATGAACTTGCAGTCTGGACCTCGACCGGGCGTCCTGCCATATCGGTGCGAGGCGGAGTTCACGGAACCTCGACCGGGCGTTCTGCCATATCGAGACGAGTCCCCCAGAGTGCGCTAGCCTACGGGATGGCCTGTTGGTGCGTGGACTAAGCCAACAGGTACCCCGGAGAGTGTTACGGCCGTATTGGGGCATCGGTTAACGCTTGCTAGTTCTTCTCAGCTTTTGTTGGTTAAGCGTTGAGGTAATGTGCAGGTTTGTTAGCCTGCGGAGAGACTTGTTCTGTGTTAGAGAAACAATCTGCCCGGTGGAGTGGCGTTGAGATAACGAGTCTCGCCATGTATCCCCAAATGTATCACAGTTCAGTGTGATGCAGGGTTTTTATCCTGCTGGACAAGAGTACATGGGTTAGATGTAAGCTCGCCCGGGTTTATAAAGCCCATGCGTTTAGAAGCCTCGAGTTGTTGCTGGCTCGTTCCTGCCCATAGGCGAAGGAAAGTGACAACCGGTAGAATGCTTTGGAGTTAATTGAATGTCACATGTTCGGTGGAGTGCCATGGTTCCGGGCGGAGCTCGACCGGGCGTTCTGCCATATCGAGACGAGTCCCCCAGTGAGATGTCATGCAGCCGGTTTGAATGATACGTAACCGGAGATTTGCCAGGGTACCGGATGGATGGCTCATACCCGGAGCGCTTTTCTCGAGGCGGTTGAAAAATCATAGCCGGTGAGAGGCTGCGGAGCCAGTTGGTTCGAGGTTGGCTTTCTGGAGAAGCGAGGGGAAATGGACGCCTCGTTGTGCGCTCCTATCTCCCCCAACTGTCGCTTGTAAGTGGGACAGGTGGCGGACATGCAATAAAGGGGAGAGCCCATCAGTCCCATATGATAGTATGGGATCCCTTATTGATGCTGGGACACGTGTTGGCAGGGGGCGGTCTGAGATGGAGGGGATCCACGGTTGGGGTTGCCTCACTTATCTTGTTGCCCTACTTATCATTCCCTCTGTTTTCCTCCTGCCGCATCTTGCTACTCTTTGCCTGTTGTTTGTCTATGCTTCAGAGGTGAATTCTTTTGTTTAGGCTTTATGGCGTCTGGGAGATCTGCGTATTCTGCCGGTGCAAACCGCGGGCCTATGCGGCATGAGCTGCTGGATGGTGATAGGGTGATTTTCTGTGATGAGCCAATCAGAAGCATGAATGATAGAGAGATCAGGGAGTTTCGGGCGAAGTGGGATATCGACAACTCCATTAAGCTTCGAGGCCTGCATCCCAAGGAACTGACCTGTAATCCGGAACCGGGTTGGGTTGCCGTTTTCGACGATCAGTTTCGACACGGACTATCGCTGCTGCTGTCGTCATTTGTCCAGTACATGCTGAGCTCGATAAAGCTTTCCCCGGCCCAGCTTCCGAGCAACCAGTGGAGGCAGCAGCTTAGTCTCGGGTGTCTGTTTAGTTTGAGCTATATGGACTGGCCCACGGTTAATGAATTTCGGGCGATGTACAAGATTTCCTACTGCTGAAAGGCCCAGTGCAGCGTTTGTGTGAATTTTGCCGCGCGGGACTTCGGTCCTGCCATCACTCATCTGCCGTCGACGGTTTCAGATGTCTGAAGGAGGTCGGTGGTGCTGGCCGGTGGCAGGTGGCAGCGTACTTGGAGGGGTTATCAGGTGCCCGGGGCTTATCAATCGATCGATCGGGAACAGACGTACCGGTTGGGCGACTTGGAGAAGCAACGGATATACCGGCTGTTTACTTGCTGGGACCACCTGAGTGGGAGCTCCTATAATTTCATCCGGTGGAATGTGTTGGAGATATGCGGGATGGGGAGGAAACCTGGTAAGGTATCTTACACTGTTTGTCTTTGCATGGTTGCTTGTATTCTGACTGCTCGGTTGATCGGTTTGTAGCTAATGCCCCCCGGCTCGCCGTTCGGAGCGAGGAGACTGTCGAACCGGACGAAGAGCTTGTGGCCCTGAGGTTGATGGAGATGGGGGAGGAGGCCGCGAAAACCGTTATTGATCCGGTTACCCAGAAGCGCAGGGAGCATGACAGGCCTGTGCCGCTCGTGTTTCCGGACTCTCACTATGGCAGGCGGCCTGGCGGTGAGAATAACTCCCCACTCCTTATCCGGGAAGTGCGCTCGGTGGCCCTGCCAGATGCAGAACCTGTGGCGCGACTGATGGCGGTACGGACCTCGCGGGAGAGGGAAACGGTAGGGACGACCGGGTATCTTCGAAGCGGCCACGGCGAAGCTCCGGCGAAGAGGGCGAGGATGTTTGATGCCGGGGCATCAAGCTCGGCTGGATCGATCGAGGGGGCAGTAGCTCCGGCCGTGGAAGTGGGCGGCCGAAGGAGTCAAGGACCGGAAGCCGATCGTAGTTCCGGGAGTGGCTTTGGTAGGTTCGTGGCATCTGCCATCGAAACCTTGGGACTTGATCGGGAGGGTCCTGGGGCGGAACAACCGAGCGAGAGCAGGACGAAGCCTGTGGAACTAGCTCTTCGGGTAAGTGTTTCCTGTGCTTCCTTTTCTCTGGAGTGATACGAGCCAATGTTCCTTTGTTTACGTTTGGCAGCTAGCTTATAGCCTTTATGCCGCGGAGCCCAGAGGGGAGTCTGCTGCAGTTTTGGAGAGGCGGGTGGAGGAGCTGAGTGTGCAGGTGGATGTGGAGGAAGCCAAGCTTGCAGAGGAAAGAGAGGAGGTCGGTCGGTTGAGCACCGAGCTTGTGCGGGAGAAAGAAGAAACCGCTCGGTTGTACCATGAACTCTCGCGGGAGAAGGAGGAGGCCGATCGACAGGCTGCTGCCCAGGGAGGGAGGATTGCGGAGCTGGAGGCGAGGGTTTTGGAGCTGCAGGCCCAGGTTACAGTAGTCGCCCAGGGAAGGGAGAAGCTCACGGAATCCCAACTTGTCGAGGTGGCCGATAAGGCTGTCGACGACTTCCGGGAGTCTGTGGAGCTTGAGGAGATGTTGGAGGAGGCCCTGTCAAAGGGCATAAGTGATGCCTATCTGGAGTGGAGGGAGAAAGGATGGCTTGATGCTGAGCGGATGGAGGCTGACGTAGCCCTGATCGAGATGGCGGAGCAAGAGCAAACTCTAAAAGGTGGCGGGCCAGGGATTGGGGGCTCCGGAGGCGCTAACTAGCTGTTTCTTTTTGGCTTCCCTATATGTGTGCCTTGTAACGAGCTTTATTGATGATGAACAAACTGCGTATTGCAATACTGATGCCATTTATACAATTGTCCCTTTATGAGCGATATTACTTAGGAGAGAACCGCAGGTGCTGAATATTCCAGGGGCGGGTGGAATAGATGCCATCGGTATCTATAATGTGGAATGTTGCTGGGCCCACAGCTGCGGTGATTTGGGAGGGTCCTTCCCACGTTGGTTCCAAGGCCAACGGTTTTTTCTGGATTTTCTTCATGACCCAGTCCCCCACTTGTAGCTTCCTTTCCCGGACCCTTCTGTCATAGTACCGGGCGACCCGCTGCTTGTAGGCTTGGTTTCGCATATGCGCTTGGTCGCGCCGCTCTTCTATAAGGTCCAAGTTGAGCCGTACGCACTCGGCGTTTGTTTCGGAGTCGTAATTCTCGACCCTACCGCTGGGTATGCTGGTCTCCACAGGGAGTACCGCTTCGCTCCCAAACGCCATGCAGAACGGGGTCTCTCATGTTGCCTCAGATGCTGTTGTCCGGATGGCCCATAGTACCGCGGGGAGTTCCTCGGCCCAACATCCCTTCTTAGTATCCAGCTTCTTCTTGAGAAGGGTTTTGATAATCTTGTTGATCGCTTCTACCTGGCCTTGGTCTGCGGGTGTGCCACTGAGGCGAACAACATCCGGGTCCCCATGGAAGCTGTGTACTGGATAAGATCGGCATTATTGAACTGTGTTCCATTATCCGTGACAATAGTCTGCGGTACCCCGAACCGGCAGTAGATGTTCTTCCATAGAAATTTTCTCACTCGCTCCTCGGTGATCTTTATCAGAGGTTTTGCCTCGACCCACTTAGTCTGATAGTCCACTGCTACGATGGCGTACTTGTATTGTCCCACAACTATCGGGAAAGGGCCAATGATGTCTAATCCCCACTGCGCGAACGGCCATGGTGCTAACAGGATTGACAATGCGATTGCTGGGGCATGGGGTGCAGAGGCGTACATGTGGCATTTGTGACAGCCGCCTGTAATTTTTTTTGATGTTGCTGCCATATCTAGCCAGAAGTACCCCGCTCGGAGCGACTTGTGGGATAATGACCTTGCCCCAGAATGATTACCGCACACTCCTTCGTGGATCTCTCGCATGATAGCCTCTCCTGCCTCCTTTGTCACACACCTCAGCTGGGGGAAGCTGTGCCCTCTTCGGTATAACTGGCCATTGAGGAGACCATACCGGGCGCACCGGAGGTGTAGCCTCCTGGCCTCCACCGCATCTTGGGGGCTAGTTTTGTCAGTTAAATACTTGACTATTGGATCCATCCAGCTTGGTGGCGCTTCTTCCACCGCAAATATCTCGGAGATGATCTTGCTTATACTCGGCTTCTGGAGAGTTTCAATTTTAGCTCTCCGGTACTCTGGAGGGTAGTTTCCGGTTGCCAACCTTGCGAGGGTGTCCGCATGCCTATTTGCCTCTCGGGGAATGTGCTGGATCGTGGCGCCCTGGAACGGCTCAATCAGGGTTTTGGCCAAAGCCTGGTAGGAGGATAGCTGGGGTTCCTTGACCTCAAACAACCCGTTCATCTGGTTCACCACTAAGCTAGAGTCGCTGTATATGTCCATGGACGGGATTCCCAGCTCCTTGGCCAGTTGCAAACCGGCTATGAGGGCCTCATACTCGGCAGCGTTATTTGAGGTGCTGAAAAGGAACCGTAAGGCATACTCGTACGATTGGCCATCGGGCGAGGTTATCATGACACCAGCTCCGCTCCGCTTGCTCGTTACGGAGTCGTCGACGTAAAGCTTCCAGCCGTTGGGGAGGCCTGGTTCAATCTTTATGGTTCGTACTGCCTCGGTGTCCTCGTACTGGGTGTGGTGCGCTTCTGCCACCATTGGGGTGAGCTCACATATGAAGTCCGCAGCTGCCTGTCCCTTGATATCCGTTCGCGGGGCATAAGTTATGTCGAATTCTCCCAGTTCAACTGCCCACCGCACGAGCCTACCGCTGGTGTCTGGTTTTTGTAGGATCTGCCGCAGAGGATGATTGGTATATAAGGTGATGGAATGAGCCTGGAAATAGTGTCGGAGCTTCCTGGCACTAACAATCAGGGCCAGAGCCAATCTCTCTATGTCGGGGTAGCGGCCCTCGGCTCCAGTAAGTCCCTTTCCCGCATAATATACCGGAAGCTCGAGCGTGCCCTCCTTCCTGACGAGAGCCGCGGAGACGGCCGTTTCAGATGCGGCTATATAGAGGTATAGCATCTCGCCCAGCACTGGTTTGGATAGGAGAGGCACTGCAGACAGATATGTCTTGATAGATTGGAATGCCGCTTCATGCTCCGCCGCCCAGTGGATTTTCCTGGTCTGTTGTGCCTTGAGCAGTTTGAAGAACGGGGCGCACTTATCGGTTAGGCGGGAGATGAATCTGGCAAGGGCGGCTAACCGGCCAATCAGCATCTGAACCTGGTTTCTTTCCCCTGGCGTTTCCATATCTAGAATTGCCTGGACCTTCAGCGGGTTGGCTTCTATCCCTCGCTGGCTGATGATGTGGCCTAGGAACAGGCCCTCTGAAATCCCGAAAATACACTTCTTCGGGTTCAAGCGCATTCCGAATTTGAGCATCTTGCCGATGACTACGACCAAATACCGGACGTGGGCCCCTGCAGTCAAGCTCTTGACCAACATGTCATCTACGTAAACCTCTACGGTTTTACCCATTTCTTGCTCCAGCATTCGGTTCACCATCCGCTGGTAGGTGGCCCCGGCATTCTTTAGACCGTATGGCATCCTCTTATAACAGTAGGTGCCTCGGTCGGTTGTGAATGATGTGTGTTCCTCATCATCCGGGTGCATCCTAATTTGATTGTACCCGGCGTAGGCGTCCATGAAGCTGAGCAGCTTAAAGCCGGACGTGGAATCTATAAACTGATCAATTCGGGGGAGCGGGAAGCTGTCCTTTGGGCACGCCCGATTTAGGTTGGTGAAATCCACGCACATACGCCACTGGCCGGTTCCCTTCTTCGGCACCATGACCACGTTAGCGAGCCAGCGAGGGTACTGGACTTCCCAGATGAAACCTATGCCCTTTAATTTCTGTATCTCTTCTCTGATCGCCTCATACTTTGTCGGGCTGAAGGACCTCCTCTTTTGCCTCACCCGGAGAACGTTGGGCAATGAATTTAGCTTATGGACGGCTATCTCTGGGGATATGCCTGGCATGTCCTCGTAGGACCATGCGAAGACCGAACTGTTGTCCCGGAGGAAGGCGATGAGCTCTTGCCTGACAACCGGATCGAGCTGCGTCCCTATCACCACATTTCGCTTCGGGTGGTCTTCCGAAATGCAGATCGCTTCGGTTTCTTCCACGGCTGAAGGCGGCTCTAGCTTTTTCTTGACTGAATCGGAGTCATCGCGGGGGTCGATACATAGATCCGGCACTGGCGCTTGCTGAGTGGCAGTGAAGACCTCGGTCCGTTTCCTCCCGTGGGTCAGGGCCTCCGCATAATATTTACGGGTGATCCTCTGGTCCCCGCGCAGGGTAATGACACCGGCCGGTGAAGGCATCTTCAACATCAGCATATGGCCGGCTATAAATGTCTTCAGTTTCCATAACCCTGGCCTACCGATTATGCCATTGTACGACGACAGGCAGTCCACAACGATGAATTCAAGGTGTTCCTTCTTTGTCTTGTCTCCCTCGCCGAAGATCAATGGCAGGTAATCTGATCCCAAAGGCTGGACCAGCTCACCGGAGAAGCTTATAAGTGGTTCGTTATCCTGGGATAACTTATTCTTCCCTCTCTGCAGCCCTTTGTATGCGTCTCGGAACATCACATTGACAGAGGCTCCGGTATCGATCAGCATACGGCTGGTTATCCAGTGGTCTATTTGGACCGTGATGAGGAAGGGGTCATTGTGCGGTTGGATCAGATCCTCCGGCTCTTCCTCCTCGTAGAAAGTAACCGACTTCCATCCGGTTTTGGCGGCTTGGCCGCTTCCTCCTCCAAAGGCATACACCTCTTTCCCCCGGATCGATCTTAAGCACCGCTTCTTCGAGCTCCGGGTGAGCTGATCTATGTGGCCCCCGCCATGTATCATGTTTATGCTTCCGTGCACCTCGATCCCTCCGGGAGGTCGGGTGCTTATGGTTCCTACTTGCCGAGCTCCCGGCCGGTTCTCTCTTGGTTCTCCCGGGCGGGCTCGACCGCTTACAACCGCTCTCTGGGGTCTTGGATCACCGGTCCTGCGGGCTGGATCTTCGGGCTTTTCTACCGGCATAATGGCTAGGGCCCGCGGTGGTCGTTCTACTGGCTGTGCCGGTCGCACAAGCGGTGGTCTCCTCCCCGGACGGGGACTGTTGTCACTACTTCGTCGGGGTTGCCACTCTTCCCGTACCTCTGCTTTCCTGGTGGTTATAGGCGCACGGCTGCGATCTAGCCGCCCGGTCTTGCTCTCACGGGGAGGTGGCGACAGTAGGTCATCCGGTCTTCGCTTGGGTGCCTTATCCCCATATGTCTCGTGGTCCGCCTGAGCATGCCTGACGGCCACGGTCATCAGTTCATCGTATCCCAGCGGCTCCTGTACTCGCAAGCTGTACGAAAGTTCTCCGGGTCTTAACCCCTGCTTGAAGGCCATCCCCGTGATCTTCTTGTCCAGGTTCCTGATCCCGGCCGTGGTGATTTGCCATCGGTTAACGAAGGCGCGTTGCGGTTCGTGGTCAGTCTGCATGCAATCAAAAAGGATCGCTGACGTTTGGACTGTCCTGGCCCTGAGGACGAACTGGTCGACAAACTTATCAGCCAACTGCTCGAAAGTTTCGACTGAGTTCACTGGTAGTTCGTAGAACCAACTCAACGCCTCCCCTGAGAGCGTCTCTTGGAACACGTGGCATCAGAATAGCCCCTTGTGCCCGTCTGCGACTTGAAACTGTCCAGGTGCTGATACGGGCAGCTCGTTCCCGAGTACGCCAGTTTTAGGGGCCTTAGGCTACCAGACCTTCCTGATTCCCTAACCCGGCGCGGAAAAGGTCCAATACGCTCATTGAATCGTGCATTGTCCCGCGGTCGCCCTGCTTTCTTCTTACTGGCGTCAAAACGGTCCTTCATATCCGACACTGAGGCGGAGAGCGTTTCGAGCGTCCTTGCAGTAGAACTGTCCTGCTCGCTTGACCCCCTGCTCGTGCGGTACGGTAGCTCGACCGGACCGGAGTTTTTCAAAGCTTCCGAAAAGAGAGGCGTGGGCACATACACAGTCCTTCTTCCCGTGGGCTGTCCCACTTCTCGGTGCGGGACCTCGTTAACCTTGCTTGCAGGCCGTGACGCCGCCCGAAGAGTGCCCGGCTGGCCTCCTTCTAGGGCCGCTAATAAGGCGGTGTTTACTGCTTCCAATTCCTGGCACCGGGCATCCGCCCTTAGCCGGTCTCGGCCGCCCTCTGCTCGCAACAGCTCGACTTCTGCCTTCATCTTTTTTATTTCCTCTCCCGCACCATACCGGTCGGGGTTCTCTGAATCTTGGCGATCGTGACTTCTGTCTTGGTCTGGAGAAGGGGCGAACCTCGCACCGACCTCAGCCTTTATATTACGGGCCCGGTCGGGGATCTGAATTCGCTCTGATCTTCCGTCTCGGTCGGGAGAAAGGACGAACCTCGCACCGACCTCAGCCCCTGTGTTTTGGGCCCGATCGGGGATCTGAATTCGCTCTTTCAACCGTCCGGTGCCAGTTTTTATCTTCCTTCCTTCCATGGCTTATGGACTGCGTATTTAACTATATTTTTAAAGGACCGATCGGGCTCTACTCCCTGGTAGAGCAATGCTAACTTTTTTCGTGGATCAAAAACCGTTCCCACAGACGGCGCCAATTGTTTCTGCTCAAACCCTGGGGCCTGGTAGATACAGATGAATCCGACTTGATCTCCTGCAAACCTGCTTACTAAGGGGAATACCGGGCGGGCCGGTCTTCTCCTCTCCGATGCCTAAGTCAGTATAGATGGAATATATAACTTGAGCACGTATGTAAGCAGTGAGAGAGATAAGTTACCTATTAATGAGGGTAGTTGGGGCCCTTATATAGGTGGCTGGGGGTGAGGGCTGGCCTCACCCTTCGATGTGGGACTGGCTCCCTTCGAAGGGCAGTTCTGGTGACCTCTTTGGCAGGTAGGCGCCCCCGGTCCCAGGGTCCCTGGCAGCCGGATAGACTGCTGGACCCCGAGGCCGGGTGCTGGTGGTTCGGTCCTGGGCCTCGGGCCGGGCCCTGGTGCACTTGCTGCGGGTCTGTGGGCCTGTTGTAGCCCCTCTGCGGCTACTGTCAACAGGTTCTAATGCGGGGATAGTTAAGGAATAAGATATTGCATTAGGGGTCTGTGTTTTTATAGCAGAAGCATTCGTTTGCTTAGTGAGTGTATATAGTTGTCTTAAGTAAGGAAAATACTTGTGTCCATACTAGTATGAACGGTGTGCGTCCGAACTCTCTCTAATTTGCATATCTTGGGCAATGTAATCAACGATTTTAACAGTTCAAAAGTTGAATTAATCAATAAAGATCATCTCTGCAAAAATCCGGAATAAGCCAAATCGTTTACTCATCTGATTACATCAAACAATTGGACGGCTGATCATGAGACTCTAAACTTTCACTAGAACTGTTCATTTGTTTGATGTAATCGAATGAGCAAACGATTTTGACTTATTCCGAATTTTTACAGAGATGATCTTTTTTTATTAATTCAACTTTTGAACGATTACAATCGTTAATTACATTGCCCAAGATATGCAAATTAGAGAGAGTTCGAAAGCACACCGCCCATACTAGTGTGGACACAAGTATTTTCCCTTAAGTAATTAACCAAAGAATCATCCATGAAGGATTAAAAGGCAATGATGCATTTATTATCAAAACATAGAGAGAGCTGCTTGATCTAGAATACTAAAAATTTAAATTATTCAAACTGGGGACGTATGGTTTGAATTGCGCGCTCTTTTAATATCAAAGCCTATCACTTTGAAACATTACTATATTTAACAGTACTGTTGTCACTGAAGTATGCATATATATATATATAGCTATATAAGTATATATATAGATTATTATGCGATCAATTTTTAATTGTATGGAAATCCAAAATGTTATATATAGCTAGCTAGCAAATTCAATAAGAAAATCCAATTAAGGTGCTTCTTCTGAAAAAAAAAATGAAATTGTAATTAATTAATGGAATTAATATATGCATGCATAGAGCTATATATCTAGGTTAATAAGCAATCTATATTTAATTGTATGGAATCTCAAAATGCTATATATACGTAGCAAATTCAAGAAGAAAATCCAATAATCTGTTTCTTGTGGAAGAAAATGAAAATGCAATTAATTGACTAATAGAGTGTTCATTCCACCTCAGAATATCTGAACCAAAATACACCTTCCTTATTTTCATCCCCTATTCAACCTATAAATGGAACCCTAGCCTATTCCTAAAATCCAAACCAACGATCTACCAATCAGAATTTCTACTAGAAATTTGAAAAGGAAGAAGACCAAGCTCTCCCCCATGGCTATCACAACCCGCACTCTGATTATTCTCCTTGTTTTTGCATCAGGTAAAATGATCAACGTACCAACTTTATTGTCCATAATAAACGATATTAGCTTATTTATTTGCAAATGATTATATGCAGCTGCCATAATGGGGTCGTCGTCGGCGAAGAAGAACGACATTTGCACCGAGCCGATCGGTTCTTGTCAAGGCATGGACTGCAACAAATCCTGCCTCGAAAAACATACAGGTGGCTCCGGCACCTGTGATCCGTCAAACACATGCATATGCCATTTCGACTGTCCACCAGGACCAGCACCAAAGAAATGCAATGCCGGCTTGGGTCTTTGCAGTTCCAGATGCAGTGACAATTGTTGTGCTCAAAACTGTGCAAGCAAGTATAAAGATGGAGTTGGATACTGTGACATGCTAGGCCACACATGGTTGTGTCAATGCAAGTATAGCTGTTAGAAAATTTTCTAATTATCATGAAATAAAGATGGAATATAAGAGTTCTTTCCTTTTACATTTTATTTTCATGTACTAGCTCTATACAATAAAATAGTTTATTCTTAATTTGTCTCTGTTTGTTGGATTTTTTTTTTTTCTGATTTAAATCAATGACATAGGGGATAGAGAATTTGAATGCATGCAAAACCATCTATTGCGCATCATATTCCTAATCGATGAAACAAGTACGTCAAGTTGGTATGTTATATAACAACAGATCATATAATAACACAATCGCTTCAGTTATCATTAGTTATCATATAACAACAGATCATATTCTTTCCTTTTACATTTTAATTTCATGTACTGGCTCTATACAATAAAATAGTTTATTTGTAAAAGTAAAATGAGAATTGGTCTACTCATTTCATTGATAATCCCCTTTATATAGGGTGAGTATTACAACGGAAATAGTAAGTACATTTATGACAATAATGACTTATCGTTTCAGTAATAAGTATTGAATGCTAACTACATAATTCTCTCCCGTCAGTTACATTGACGAAGACACACAATGTGTTTTTCCTTCAACACTCCCCCTTATGCAGAGTCAAAGATAAAATGGTGCATGAGATGTTACCTCATTAAAAACATTACCAAATAACAAAAACTCAATGGGAGAAAATAAAACTTTGGTCGAAGGAGAAAAAGAGCACAACGTACCTATTACATTTGAAAACAACATGTATGTGCTAGACTCCCCCTGATGTCTACATCTCCCCTTGATTTTTACATTAATCATGAGATTCTCCCCGATTCTTTCATTTGATCAAGGAAGTTTCAATAACCTTAGCATATTTATATATTTTCACATGTTTTTCAAATATGACTTTGAGCAATGATTTAGTAACTAAATCTTGCCACATCGTCCTCAGATCCAACTTTATTTACTTTGATCTCGAGGATAAGGTTGTCCATGAATTGAACACATAAGTTCATAATGAACATCATGTTAAGCATAACTGTCTTGTAGTAAAACAGTCAAAAACTCCATCTAGAGTATAGGTATGGACGAACCGTTAAGAGATTTGAAATTGATCTGCAATAACAGATTTTCACCTTTAATGCATTTCTTTCCATCATGTCGTCTTCTATGTCGTCCCAGCCTCGCCGCCCCCAGCCTCGTCGCGCCCAGCCTGCCTCGCCTCGTCTCGTCCAACCCAGCCTCGGCCTCGCCGTGCTCAACCCAGCCTCGCCTCGCCTCGTCCAGCACAGCCTCGCCTCTGCCTCGCTTCGGCAACCCCGCCCCGCCCAGCCTCGCGTTCGTTTTTGGGCCCGAAAAATGCCCGAACCAGCCCGAGCCCGATATTTTGGACTTTGGGTCGGGTTCACAAAAAATTTGTCCCGTCCCGGCCCGACCCATACCCTACTTCTAATTAGGGGTGGGCATGGGACGGGACGGGACGAGATTCACTTGATCTCGGTCCTGTCCCGTGAGTTTTTAAACTGGACAGGACGGGACGGGATTACACTTTTTTAAAAGTGATCCTGCCAGGGTCGGGATCCCGACTGGACCGGGACCAAAACGGGATCCCGTGATGCCCAAAACAGAATTACATGAAGTTAAAAATACAACATACTTACATGAAGGCTTACATGAAAGAGTATATGAAATTTCATACCGGGGAGCCGGAGGTGATGCGGAGGCGTTTGAGGAGAGAAGTGGAGAGGCCAATTTGGGGCTCCGGCCTGCGTGCGCTGTGGAGGATTCCCGGCGGGAGCAACTGGAAACCTCAGAGAAGATGGCCAGCGCCGACCAGAAGAGGAAGAGGATTTGGGCTCGGAGACGACGGAGAGTCGGAGGACTTGACGGGAGAGGAAGACGGGATCAGAGACGATGCAGGTCGACTGAAGGAGAGGACGAGGGCTCGAGGTGAGGAACTGGTCGAGGGGACGGGATCGAAGACGACGGAGGTGAGCTGAGCGGCTGTTGAGGAAGTGATCGAGGGAGGAACTGAGAATGAGATAGGGTGGGATAGGTTTAATTGAATCTAACGGTGGATTATTTTTTTGTTTTTAATTCAACGGTTGAGATCAAGTTAATATATATATATAATATAATTATTTTAATTTTATTTATTAAACGGGACGGGATTCAGGATGCTGATCCAAATGCCCATCCATACTTCTAGTGGTGTCGTGAGAGTAAGAAAATTAAGGCGCGATTAAGAAATGAAACAATATGGAGCATATTTTGAATTCGATCATCAAGATCGATATATTCATTTAATTTTTATTTATTTTTTCTTTTGAGAATGATAGAATTTAGTCTAACGACAAGAGTCATACGACCAACTAATGCTAGGTCAAGCAGGAGCAAGCTTCGATACAAGTTCAAGAGCAAGCCAACTACAAACTAGAAGAGAAATCTGAAAAGTTAAGTCCAAATAGGTGGACATCTATGCTAAAATGCATAACCAAAAGGTGTCCAAAAAAGTGGACATAACTACTAAGTAAAGTACAATCTTAATTAGTTTGGGGCCTAGAGACACATGGTGTACCCTCCACACGTCACAGTAGTAAACAACGTCGAATTAAGAGCATGTTGACAACAAGCCCGCAACGAAATTAGTAAAAGGAAGTAAGCCCACACGAAAAGTCAAGGCAGGAATAAAAGAAGAACTGGGCCAAACCCAAAGGCCCAACCCACTCTCAATTCATCACTGCACCCAACCTAGCTTCCATGTGCCGGAGCTGTCGTCACCAACATATCAGTCTGGGGGTCTTCCCCGCCATGAGAGCATCTTGATCACCCTCTAGTTTGCCTCTTTTGCTAGTTGAGTAAACGTCGAAACCGACCCGCCTCTACCCCCCTCGGATTTCGAAGCGCTGATCCGATCGTCGCCTACACCCAAGACAAAGTCACCGGCCTAAATTCCAACCAGCCTTGCACGGAGAAGCTAGGAAAGGTGATCTCAAACCCACCCGCTTCCCATTCAAGCCTAAAGCACCTATGCCCAACAACGCATCCCGAAACCCGAAGACGGGCAGAGACTTGAACGCCGCCACGCCGCTCCGCAATTTATGGAGTTCTACTTTATATATATATATATATATATATATATATATATATATATAGTTTTTTACCTAAAACTACAATTTTGTATTAGTATTTACCATTAGTAAAATTACTTTTACAAATTACCACTAGTAAGTTTTCATCGAAAACTAACAGAATCAGTTAACTCTTAAATTATAAAAGAATTAATTTCAGTTTATTTACTTAAACTTTGGTTGAATCATCACTTCAGTCCCTATATTTTTGATTTCATCAACTACACCCCTATACTTTCTAAATTAATCAACTAATATTAATTTTATAAATTCCGTACAAACGATCTATCAATACCAAAAGTTTTTTGGTATCTTTTCCCTATATTAATGCACCGTTACCATATTACGATTATAAATAAAACTGAACAAATCATATAATCAAGTTGAACAATAGAAAATAAACAAAAACAAATCATATATGGTAAAACAAAAAGAAATCACCATATATGATTTGTTTTCTATTGTTCAACTTGATTATATGAATTGTTTAGCCTTATTTATAATCGTAATATGGTAACGGTGCATTAATGTAGGGAAATTATACAAAAAAACCTTTGGTATTGAAAGATTGTTTGGACGAAATTACAAAATTGATATCAGTTGATTAATTTAGAGAAGTACAGGGGTGTAGCTTGTTCGTACCTAAACCCGTAGGCCTAGTAGAGACAGATAAAACCAGGTGACCTTCTCCTGTAAACCTGCTTACTAAGGGGAATACCGGGCGGGCCGGTCTTCTCCTCTCCGATGCTTAAGTTAGTATAGTTGGGATGAATAGATAACTTAAGCACGTATGATAAGCAGTTGGAAAGATCAGTTACCTATTCAAGAGGGTAGTTGAAGCCCTTATATAGGTGGCCGGGCGTGAGGTCTGGCCTCACTCTTCGATGTGGGACTGGTTTCCTTCTGTTTGTACATAAAAGGGCAGCTCTGGTGACCTCTTTGGCAGGCTGGCGCCCCCGGTCCCCGGGCCCTTGGTCGCAAGGTAGACTGCTGGACCTCGGGTCCGGGTACTGATGATTCTGCTCCGGGCCTCAGGCCAGCCCCGGGTGCACTGGCTATGGGTCTGTGGGCCTGGTGTAGCCCCTCTGTGGCTACTGTCAACAAGTCCCCCAAGTTCCCGGTCAAGTGCAATCTTGAATGGGGACTTAATATGTCTTGCTCCTGTCCCGCAGACCCTCAGGGTTACCGACCCAACGGTGCCCAGTCCCCCAAGTCCGTATTGAAGATTGGGTGTGACCGGGCGTTCGGGAAGAGGAGGCGGGGCGAGTACCTGTTAATAATGATGTGCGACAGCTATGAGTATGTTTGCAATACAAATGACATTGTGCTCGAGTATTGTCGTGCCATGGACATGGAACGGGGTGAAACCCGGACAAGCCATGCAATATATAAAGCGGGGTGAAACCCGGAGAGTGCATGGGATGACTCAACCGGTGGACTGCCATGTCGGAACGAGTCCCCCAAGTTCCAAAGGTGAAGTTGCTGCCAACGACAGGGTAAGATTGCTAGCTTGCGGGGAGGCCTGTTGGAGCGTGGAATAAGCCAACAGGTACCCCGGTGGGTGTTGCAGTCATGCCGAAGCACCGGTTGCCACTTGCTAGTTTTTCTCAGCTTGTGTTGGAATAAGCGTTGAGGTAATGTGCAGGTTTGTTAGCCTGCGGGGAGACTTGTTCTGTGTTAGAGAAACAATCTACCCGGTGGGGTGGCGTTGAGATAACGAGTCTCGCCATGTATCCCCAAATGTATCACAGTTCAGTGTGATGCAGGGTTTTTATCCTACTGGAAAAGAGTACATGTGTTAGATGTAAACTCGCCCGGGTTTATAAAGCCCATGCGTTTCGAAGTCTTGAGTTGTTGCTGACTCGTCCCCGGTTGAATGTCACATAACCGGTGGAATGCCATGGAGCCGGTTGAATGTCACATAACCGGTGGAATGCCATGGAGCCGGTTGGATACTACATAACCGGTGAGATGCCATGGAGCCGGTCGGACACTACATAACCGGTGAGATGCCATGGAGCCGGTCGGATACTACATAACCGGTGAGATGCCATGGAGCCGGTCGGATACTACATAACCGGTGAGATGCCATGGAGCCGGTGGGATACTACATAACCGGTGAGATGCCATGGAGCCGGTGGGATACTACATAACCGGTGAGATGCCATGGAGCCGGTGGGATACTACATAACCGGTGAGATGCCATGGAGCCGGTGGGATACTACATAACCGGTGAGATGCCATGGAGCCGGTCGGACACTACATAACCGGTGAGATGCCATGGAGCCGGTCAGATACTACATAACCGGTGAGATGCCATGGAGCCCTTGGTTTGAGGCCGACTCTTGGGGAAGTGGAGGGGTTGGACGCCTCGGCTCGCGCTCCTACATCCCCTAACTGCCGTTTGTAGGTGGGACAGGTGGTGACATGCAATGAGGGAGAGAGCCTATCAGTCCCATCAGTTATGATGGCCTGGGAGCTTTATCGATGCTGGGACACTTGTCAGCAGGGAGTGGTCTGAGATGGAGGGGATCTGCGGCTGGGGTTGCCTCTCCTTTTTGCTTGCCCTAATTATCAACAAGGCGTAGTTTTGCCGCCTATAAGATGCTTCGCACCCCCCTCGTCTCTTCCTGTCGTATTTTGTTGAAGCTTGGCTCCTCGTCTGTCGTTTGTCCGTGTTGTTATATTGCTACACAACTAAATTCCGTTCTTAGGTTTTATGGCATCTGGGGGGTCAGCCAATCCTGTCGGTGCCGGCCGTGCGTCGACGGGAGGGTGCGTGAGGCGACATCAGCAGTTGGATGGCGACAGGGTGATTTTTTGTGACGAGCCGACCAGGAGTATGACTGCTAGCGAGATAAGGGATT
Source organism: Potentilla sterilis (assembly GCA_963682095.1). Lineage (NCBI taxonomy): Eukaryota > Viridiplantae > Streptophyta > Magnoliopsida > Rosales > Rosaceae > Potentilla > Potentilla sterilis. Next base: position 47,743,017 of record OY821758.1, on the reverse strand, counting down.
TTCGAGCGAAATGGGGCATTGACTCCTCCGTTAAGCTCCGGGGCCTAAATCCTGGGGAACTGGCCTGCAACCCGGAGGAGGGTTGGGTTGCCGTTTTTTAGGATCAATTTCGGCACTCTCCCGCTGCCGAAGTTTGTCCAGTATGTGCTGAGCGTGATAAATATCTCCCCCGCCCAGCTTCCTAGTAATCAGTGGAGGCAGTTGCTTGGTCTCGGGTGCTTATTCAGTCTGAGCAACATGGACTGGCCCACCATAAATGAGTTCCGGGCGCTGTACAAGATTCTCTACAGCAAAAAGGCCCAGGCCTGCGGCTGTGTTAATTTTTCCGCGCGGGACTTCGATCCTGCCATCACTCACCTGCCGTCGTCGGTTTCGAATGTATGGAGGAGGTCGGTTGTGATGACCGGGGGTAGGTGGCAGCGTAGTTCGAGGATCTTTTGGGTGCCCGGGGCTTATCAAGCTATCAGGGATCAGTCGTACCGATTGGTCGACTTGGAGAGGCAACGGCTAGCCCGGCTTTTTGTTTGCTGGGACAATCTGGGTCGGAGCTCTTACAATTTCATCCGGTGGAATGTGCTGGAGATATGCGAGATGGGGAAGAAACCTGGTAAGTGCCTCACACTATTGTTTTGTGGGGTCGTATTTTATTCTGACCGCTCGGTTTATTGATTTGCAACTAATGCCCCCCGGCTCGCTGTTCGGAGCGAGGAGACCGTCGAGCCGGATGACGAGCTTGTGGCCCAGAGGTTGATGGAGATGGGGGAGATGGCATCGAAGACCGTTGTAGATCCGGTCACCCTAGAGAGTACGGTGCATAATACCCCTGTGCCGCTCGTGTTTCTGGATTCCCACTATGGTAGGCGGCCGGGCGATGAGGATAACGCCCCACTTGTTATTCAGGAAGTAAGATCGGTGGGCTTACCGGGTCTGGAACCTCTAGCGCGGCCGGTGGGGATACGGGCCCCGCGGGAGAGAGAGGCAGCGGAGATGACTGGGTACCGCAGAAGCGGTCATAGCGAAGCTCCGGCGAAGAGGGCGAGGACGTTTGATGCCGGGGCATCAAGCTCGGCTGGTGGGGGGTCGGCATTAGTTCTGGCAGCGGAGACCGACGGCCGAAGGAGTCGGGGGCCGGAAGCCGATCGTGGTTCTGGTGGTGGTGGTTTTGGTAGGTTCGTGGTATCTACCATTGAAGCCTTGGGACTTGATCGGGAGGGCCCCGGAGCTGGGCGGCCGGGCGAGAGCAGGAAGAAGGCTGTGGAGTTAGGTCTTCGGGTAAGTCTGGTTGCGTACTTGTAGAACTAAGGTTTTCTGCGCTTCCTCTCCCCTTTTGTGGTACGAGCTAATGTTCCTTTTGTGTACCTGTACCAGCTGGTTCATAGCCTTTACGCCGCTGAGCCTAGTGAGGAGACTCCGGTTCTGGAGAGGCAAGTGGAGGACCTCACCATGCAGCTGTCATTGGCGGAGGCTAAGCTTGCGCAGGAGAGGGAGGAGGCCGGTCGGCTGGCGGCCGCTTGGGAAGAGAGGAATACGGAGTTGGAGGCGAAGGTTTTGGAACTGCAGACCCAAATAACAGCAGTCATCAAAGGAGGGGAGAAACTCGTAGAATCCAGATTTGTCGAAGTCGCTGATAAAGCTATTGACGATTTCCGGGAGTCGGTGGAGCTTGAAGAGATGCTGGAGGCCGCTCGTGCGAAGGGTATAAATGATGCCTATCTGGAGTGGAGGGAGAAAGGGTGGCTTGATGCTGAACGGATGGAGGCTGAGGTAGCCTTGGCCGAGAAGCTGGAGCAAGAGCGGTCTCTCAAGGCTGGCGGCTCAGAGATTGGAGGCTCCGGTGGTGCTGATTAGCGGGGTTTTTTTTTCTTTCATATATACCTGGCAGATGTATATACCTTGTAACCAGTTGTAGTTCATTCTAGAGGAAGTGACTGTGTATTGCAACGTTGGTACTGAATACAGTATTGTCCCTCTTAAGACTGATCTCATTTAGGGTAGAACCGCAGGTGCTGGATATTCCATGGGCGGGTGGAGTAGATGTCTTCGGTGTCTATGATGTGGAATGTTGCCGGACCCGCTAGCTGCGGTGATTTGGTAGGGCCCTTCCCACGTTGGCTCCAATGCCAGAGGTTTTTTCTGAACTTTCTTCATGACCCTGTCCCCCACTTGTAATTCCCTTTCCCGGACCTTTCTGTCATAGTATCGAGCGACCCGTTGCTTGTATGTTTGGTTTCGCATATGCGCTTGGTCGCGCCGCTCCTCAATGAGGTCCAGGTTGAGCCGTATGGCCTCAGCGTTTGTTTCGGCGTCGTAATTCTCAACCCTGCCGCTGGGCATATCGGTCTCTACGGGGAGCACCGCTTCGATCCCGAATGCCATGCAGAACGGGGTTTCCCCTGTTGCCCGGGTCGCTGTTGTTCGGATGGCCCATAGGACCGCGGGGAGTTCCTCAGCCCAACATCCCTTTTTGTCATCCAGCTTCTTCTTGAAGAGACTTTTGATAATCTTGTTGACCGCTTCCACTTGGCCGTTGGTCTGCGGGTACGCCACTGAGGCGAACAACATCCGGGTCCCCATGGAGGCCGTGTACTGGATAAGATCAGCATTGTTGAACTGCGCCCCGTTATCCGTGACTATCGTCTGCGGCACCCCGAACCTGCAGTAGATGTTCTTCCATAGGAATTTTCTTACCCTCTCCTCGGTAATCTTTACCAGGGGCTCCGCCTCGACCCACTTAGTCTGATAGTCAACGGCTACAATGGCGTATTTGTATTGTCCCACAGCTATTGGAAAAGGGCCGATGATGTCTAGCCCCCACTGTGCGAACGGCCATGGCGCTAACAGAATTGACAGCGCGATTGCCGGGGCATGGGGTGTAGTGGCATACATGTGGCACTTGTGGCAGCCGCCTGATATTTTTCTCGAGGTTGCTGCCATGTCTGGCCAAAAGTACCCTGCCCGTAGCGACTTGTGAGACAGGGACCGGGCGCCAGAGTGATTACCGCACACTCCTTCGTGGATTTCTCACATGATGGCTTCTCCCGCCTCCTTAGTCACACACTTCAGCTGGGGGAAGCTGTGCCCTCTCCGGTATAACTTGCCCCTGAGGAGGCTGTACCTGGCACATCGGAGGTGTAGCCTCCTAGCCTCCACTGAATCTTGTGGGCTGGTTTTGTCAGCCAAGTATCTAACTATCGGGTCCATCCAGCTTGGTGGCGCCTCCTCTACCGTAAATATCTCGGAGATGGTCTTGCTTATGCTCAGTTTCTGGGGGGTTTCAATCTTATCTCTTCGGTACTCCGGTGGGTAGTTTCCGGTTGCCAACCTTGCTAGGGCGTCTGCATGCCTATTTGCCTCCCGGGGTACATGCTGAATCGTGGCGTCCTGGAATGGCTCGATCAGGGCTTTAGCCAAAGCCTGGTAGGAGGCTAACTGGGGTTCCTTGACTTCGAACAGCCCATTCATCTGGTTCACCACCAGGCTCGAGTCGCTGTATATTTCCAAGGATGGGTTCCCCATTTCCTTGGCTAGCTGCAAGCCGGCTATAAGGGCCTCATACTCAGCGGTGTTGTTGGAAGTATTGAAGAGGAACCGTAGGGCATACTCGTACGACTGGCCATCGGGCGAGGTTAGCATGACGTCGGCTCCCCTCCTCTTACCCGTTACGGAGTCGTCCACATAAAGTTTCCAACCGCTGGGGAGGTCTGGTTCGATCTTTATGGCTTAAACTACTTCGGTGCCCTCGGACCGGCCGGATTGCGCTTCTACCACCATGGGGGTGAGTTCGCATATGAAATCTGCAGCGGCCTGGCCCTTGATGGCCGTTCGCGAGGCATAAGTGATATCGAACTCTCCCAACTCAACTGCCCAACGTACGAGCCTGCCGCTAGTATCCGGTTTTTACAAGATCTGACATAAGGGGTGATTGGTATACAGGGTGATGGAATGAGCCTGGAAATAGTGCCGGAGCTTCCTAGCGCTAACGACCAGAGCCAGAGCCAATCTTTCAATGTCAGGGTATCTGCTTTCGGCTCCGGTGAGTCCCTTCCCTACATAGTATACCGGGAGATCGAGCGTGCCCTCCTTCCTGACGAGAGCCGCAGAGACGGCCATTCCTGATGCAGCTATGTAGAGGTATAGCATCTCGCCCGGCACTGGTTTGGATAGGAGAGGCATTGTAGACAGGTATGTCTTGATGGATTGGAATGCCGCCTCGTGCTCCGCCGCCCAGTGAATTTTCTTGAACTGCTGTGCCTTGAGCAGTTTAAAGAATGGGGCGCACTTATCGGTCAGGCGGGAGATAAATCTGGCCAGGGCGGCCAATCGGCCGGTCAGCATCTGGACCTGGTTTCTTTCCCCTGGTGTTTCCATGTCTAGGATCGCTTGGACCTTCAGCGGGTTAGCCTCTATCCCCCGCTGGCTGATAATGTGGCCTAGGAACAAGCCCTCTGAAATCCCGAAAATGCACTTCTTCGGGTTCAGGCGCATCCCAAACTTGAGCATCTTATTGACGACTACTACCAAGTCTTGGACGTGGGCCCCTGCGGTCAAGCTCTTGACCAGCATGTCATCTACGTACACTTCCACTGTTTTACCAATTTCCTGCTCTAACATACGGTTCACCATCCGTTGGTATGTGGCACCGGCGTTCTTTAGACCGTACGGCATCCTCTTGTAACAGTAGGTCCCTTAGTCAGTCGTGAACGAGGTGTGCTCTTCGTCGTCCGGGCTCATCCTTATCTGATTGTATCCGGCGTAGGCATCCATGAAGCTGAGTAGTTTAAAACCGGACGTGGAGTCTATAAGCTGGTCTATTCGGGGGAACGGGAAGCTGTCTTTAGGGCACGCCCGGTTTAGGTTGGTGAAATCAACGCACATGCGCCACCGGTCGGTTCCCTTCTTTGGGACCATAACCACGTTGGCGGGCCATCGGGGATACTGGACTTCCCGGATGAAACCTATGCCTCTCAGCTTCTGCACTTCTTCTCTGATCGCCTCTATTTCGCCAGGCTGAAGGACCTCCTTTTCTGCCTCACTGGGGGAACGTTGGGCAACAAATTTAGCCGGTGGACAGCTATCTCCGGGGATATGCCTGGCATGTTCTCGTAGGACCATGCGAAGACCGAACTGTTGTCTCGGAGAAAGGTGATGAGCTCTTGCCTGACAGCCGGGGCGAGCTTCGTTCCTATCACCACCTTTCGCTCCTGATGATCCTCCGAAATGGAGATTGTTTCGGTTTCTTCCACGGCCGACGGTCGTTTTAGCTTCTCGTCATCGGAATCGGTGTCATGACGGGGGTCAATACTCGGATCCGGCACTGGCGCTTGTTGAGTAGCCGTGAAGACCTCGGTCCACTTTCTCCCATGGGTCAGGGCCTCTGCATAATACCTACGAGCGATCGTCTTGTCCCCGCGTATGGTAATGACGCCGGCGGGTGAAGGCATCTTTAACATCAGCATATGGCCGGCTATAAACGTTTTCAGCTTCCACAACCCCGGCCGACCACTTATGCCATTGTATGAGGACATGCAGTCAATGATGATGAACTCCAGGTGCTCCTTCCTCGTCCTGTCTCCCCCGCCGAAGATTAGCGGCCGGTAATCCGATCCCAAAGGCTAGACCACCTCGCCGGAAAAGCTTATCAGCGGCTCATTATCCTGGGATAACTTGCTCCTTCCTCGGTGCAGCCCCTTGTATGCGTTCTGGAACATCACATTGACAGAAGCTCCGGTGCTGATTAGCATACGGCTGGTTATCCAGTGGTCTATTTGGACCGTAATGATGAAGAGATCGTTGTGCGGTTGGATCAGATCCTCCGGTTCTTCTTCTTCATAGAACGTGACCGAGTTCCATCCGGTTTTAGCGGCCTGGCCGCTTCCTCCTCCAAAGGCATATACCTCATTTCCCCGGATCGACGTTAAGCACCGCTTCTTCGAGCTCCGGGTGAGTCGATCTATGTGGTCCCCACCATGTATCAAATTTATGCTCCCGTGCACCTCGATCCCACCGGGAACTCGGGTGCTTATGGTTCCTACTTCTCGGGCTTCTTGCTTGTCCCTTTGCGGGTCATCTGTCCAGACTCGGCCGTCCACAACCGCTCTCTGGGGTCGTTGGTCGTTAGTCCGAAGGGCTGGGTATTCGGGTTTTCCTGCTGGCATGATGGCCAGGGCCCGCGGTGGTCGTCCCGCCGGTGCTACGGCCATGGGCCGTGCCGGTCGCAAAGGCGGTGGTCTTCCACCTGCCCGGGAACTATTGTTGCTGCTCCGGCGGGGTCGCCAATCCTCCCATACCTCGGCTTTCTTGCTGGTCGTAGGCGTATGGTGGCGATCCTGCCACCCAGCTTTGTTTTCACGGGAGGACGGTGGTAGTAGGTCATCCGACCTTTGCTTGGGCGTCTTATCCCCATACGTCTCATGCTCCGCCTGGGCATGCCTGACGGCCACGGTCATCAACTCGTCGTACCCCAGCGGCTCCTTTACTCGCAGGGCGTACGAGAGTTCCCCGGGTCTTAATCCCTGCTTGAATGCCATCTCAGCGATCCTTTTATCCAAGTTCCTGACCCCGGCCGTGGCAATATGCCACCGGTTAACGAAAGCGCGTAGCGGTTCGTGGTCAGCCTGCATGCAATCGAAAAGGATCATTGACGTTTGGGCCGCCCTGGCCCTAAGGACGAATCGGCCGACAAACTTATCAGCCAGCTGTTCAAAAGTTTCCACCTAGTTTATTGGCAGCTCGTAGAACCAGATCAATGCCTCCCCCGAGAGCGTCTCTTGGAATACATTGCAGCACGTGGCGTCTTAGTAGCCCTTTGTGCCCGTTTGTGACTTAAAGCTGTCCAGGTGCTGGTATGGGCTGCTCGTTCCTGAGTACGTCAGTTTCAGGGGCCTTTGGTTACCAGATATTCCGGATTTCCTAACTCTGTGTGGAAAAGGTCCAGTGCGTTCGTCGAATCTCGCACTCTCCTGCGGTCGCCCCGCTCTTTTCTTGCTGGCCTCCAGCCGGTCCTTTATGTCCGACACCGAGGCGGAGAGCGTCTGAAGCGTCCTTGCGGTAGAGCTGTCCTGCTCGCTGGATGCCAAGCTCGCTCGGTATGGGGGCTCAACCGGACCGGAGTTCCTCAAAGCCTCCGGAAAGAGTGGTGTGGGCAAATGCGCAGTCTTTCTCCTTCTCGTAGGCTGTCCCACTTCTAGGTGCGGGAACTCGTTACCTTTGTTTGCGGGCCGTGATGCCGCCCGAGAGATGTCCTGTCGCTGCCCTTTCTCCAGGGCCGCCAATAAGGCAATGTTCACCGCTTCCAACTCTTGGCACCGGGCATCCGCCCTTAGTCGGTCTCGATCGCCCTCCTCTCGCAACCGTGTGATTTCTGCCTTCATCTTTTTTATCTCCTCCCCCGCATTGTATTGGTCAGGATTGTCTGAGCCTTGGCGATCGTGAGTTCCGTCCCGGTCGGGAGAAGGGACGAACCACGCGCTGACCTCAGATTTAATGTTTTGGGCCCGGTCGGGGACTCGGACTCGCTCTTTCAGCCCTCCCCCGCCAGCTTTTATCTTCCTTCCATCCATGGTCTCCAGATTGTGGACTTGACTGCCTTTCAGAGGATCGATCGGGTTCTACCCTCCGGTAGAGCAACGCTACTTTTCTCGTGGATCAAACTCTTCCCACAGACGGCGCCAATTGTTCGTACCTAAACCCGTAGGCCTGGTAGAGACAGATAAAACCAGGTGACCTTCTCCTGTAAACCTGCTTACTAAGGGGAATACCGGGCGGGCCGGTCTTCTCCTCTCTGATGCCTAAGTTAGTATAGTTGGGATGAATAGATAACTTAAGCACGTATGATAAGCAGTTGGAAAGATCAGTTACCTATTCAAGAGGGTAGTTGAGGCCCTTATATAGGTGGCCAGGCATGAGGTCTGGCCTCACTCTTCGATGTGGGACTGGTTTCCTTCTGTTTGTACCTAAAAGGGCAGCTCTGGTGACCTCTTTGGCAGGCTGGCGCCCCCGGTCCCCGGGCCCTTGGTCGCAAGGTAGACTGCTGGACCTCGGGTCCGGGTGCTGGTGATCCTGCTCCGGGCCTCAGGCCAGCCCCGGGTGCACTGGCTGCGGGTCTGTGGGCCTGCTGTAGCCCCTCTGTGGCTACTGTCAACATAGCTGATGAAATCAAAAGTACATGGACTGAAATGATGATTGAGCCAAAGTTCAAGTAGGTAAACTGAAATTAATTCATTATAAAATTACCCTCAGTGAGCCTAATGCTACTGATCCTCAGAACTCAACCTAATACTACTGAGCCTCGGAAGCTCGGCCGTCCTCCGCCGCGCTTCAATACTACTGAGCCTCAGTAGCTCCGCCATCCTCCGCCGCACTTCAATACTACTGAACCTCAGTAGCTCCGCTGTCCTCCGCTGCCCTCCACCAGATCTGATAAAATCTCAACCATAACCAACACACAAGTGAAAATCTCAATCAAAATCTCAACACACAAAAATCAAACCAAAAATCCCAACACACAAACACAGAGAGAGAGAGAGAGAGAGAGAGAGAGAGAGAGAGAGAGAGAGAGAGAGAGAGAGAGAGAGAGAGAGATACATAAACCGAGCGATGTTTCCACCTCCACCGCCACCGCAGCACCGAAATCGAAGGCGAAGACCACAAAGGCCAAGTCCTCCACCTCCTCCTCCCGCCGCCGCCTCACCGCGCCCAGGCTCGTCGTGATCCTCTCCGCCGCGAGACTCGACGCCAAGCCTACTGTCCTCGTCGCCGAGAAGCTTGGCGAGGCCGGCCTCGACCTCCTCAAGGAGTTCGCCAACGTGGACTGCTCATACAACCTCAGACTCGTCGTGGTCCTCTCCGCCTCACTGCCTCGCGCCTCCGCCCTCGTTGCTCGCTCTGCCTTCTCTTGGCTCGCCGCCCAACCTTGCCCCTCGCCCCTCGCCACCTCCAATCAGTCAGAAAGGAATTAGGGTTACGTTTGTGTGAGATTGGGAACATGTGGATATATATAGGTGGTATGGGTTGTAAATTATAAATTTTCTAGGGTATTTATGTCATTAAACAGTAAACGGGTTAACAGCCCATTACTGTTTATTCCTGCTGATAGTATAAAAAAATCAGATCTTGCTATTTGTAAATATCACCACCAAAATGTAGTTTTGGGTAATTAATTATATATTTTTTAGTTACAAGCTCTACTTCATATTTTAAGCTACAAACTTTTTTTTTTTTTCTAGGTCTTACGTATGTAAAAATATAAATAGGAGACGATTAACTCTTTGTAAAGAGTCCCGACGAACACAACTCTTTGTATTTGTATTTATATTAGTTTTCAAATTCTCTACAATATAAAAAAAAAATTTCTAGCTAGCGTACGCGTAGTTATATTTAATTGTCTTCTTTAACGTAGTCTTTACATTCTAGCAATCAGATTTTAGTTGTTTACTTTTTCCGCATTTTATTTCTTATAAAGTCACATATGTGAAAACGTTGAAAGTCCTTGCAACTAGGAAGGAACTTGGCTAACCAGCCTTGGTTAGCTAGAGTTAACACAAGCCAATTAGGAGAGGCCACGTGGCGTTTTTGGTAAAATAAAGGACATAGCAGGGGCTGAGTAGGTATTTACAGGAGCTGAATGAGTATTTACATTATTATTTAATTCATTTTAAAGGCCACGTGGCCTCTCTTCATTGGCTTGTACGTGTTAGCTCTAGCTAACCAAGGCTGGTCAGTCAAGTTTTTTTCTTGCAACTAAGGCATAGAGAACCTAGTGGCCGAAATGGTTCCTTACTCAGCGCACAATCACTTTAAAGAAGTCAGATTAAGTGCAAAAAAAATCAAAACCTCACTTGATTAATAGGCAGCGAGTTGGCACGCCCACGCATCCAAAAGAACGAATTTGGACATTAAGTCCCTCGGCCAAGACGATTTTTTTTGGCAAATAGAATAATAAAAATTACTTGTAGAAAATGGATTTGAAGATTATGCAGCTCCATTGGTTGGAGTTACTTCAGCCTTTCAAGTTGATGAAGCTTATGCTCTCAGAGCAGGACTTCCGTTTGTTCATTTGTTTGATGTAATCGAATGAGCAAACGATTTTGGCTTATTCCGAATTTTTACAGAGATGATCTTTTTTTATTAATTCAACTTTTGAACGATTACAATCGTTAATTACATTGCCCAAGATATGCAAATTAGAGAGAGTTCGAAAGCACACCGCCCATACTAGTGTGGACACAAGTATTTTCCCTTAAGTAATTAACCAAAGAATCATCCATGAAGGATTAAAAGGCAATGATGCATTTATTATCAAAACATAGAGAGAGCTGCTTGATCTAGAATACTAAAAATTTAAATTATTCAAACTGGGGACGTATGGTTTGAATTGCGCGCTCTTTTAATATCAAAGCCTATCACTTTGAAACATTACTATATTTAACAGTACTGTTGTCACTGAAGTATGCATATATATATATAGCTATATAAGTATATATATAGATTATTATGCGATCAATTTTTAATTGTATGGAAATCCAAAATGTTATATATAGCTAGCTAGCAAATTCAATAAGAAAATCCAATTAAGGTGCTTCTTCTGAAAAAAAAAAAATGAAATTGTAATTAATTAATGGAATTAATATATGCATGCATAGAGCTATATATCTAGGTTAATAAGCAATCTATATTTAATTGTATGGAATCTCAAAATGCTATATATACGTAGCAAATTCAAGAAGAAAATCCAATAATCTGTTTCTTGTGGAAGAAAATGAAAATGCAATTAATTGAATAATAGAGTGTTCATTCCACCTCAGAATATCTGAACCAAAATACACCTTCCTTATTTTCATCCCCTATTCAACCTATAAATGGAACCCTAGCCTATTCCTAAAATCCAAACCAACGATCTACCAATCAGAATTTCTACTAGAAATTTGAAAAGGAAGAAGACCAAGCTCTCCCCCATGGCTATCACAACCCGCACTCTGATTATTCTCCTTGTTTTTGCATCAGGTAAAATGATCAACGTACCAACTTTATTGTCCATAATAAACGATATTAGCTTATTTATTTGCAAATGATTATATGCAGCTGCCATAATGGGGTCGTCGTCGGCGAAGAAGAACGACATTTGCACCGAGCCGATCGGTTCTTGTCAAGGCATGGACTGCAACAAATCCTGCCTCGAAAAACATACAGGTGGCTCCGGCACCTGTGATCCGTCAAACACATGCATATGCCATTTCGACTGTCCACCAGGACCAGCACCAAAGAAATGCAATGCCGGCTTGGGTCTTTGCAGTTCCAGATGCAGTGACAATTGTTGTGCTCAAAACTGTGCAAGCAAGTATAAAGATGGAGTTGGATACTGTGACATGCTAGGCCACACATGGTTGTGTCAATGCAAGTATAGCTGTTAGAAAATTTTCTAATTATCATGAAATAAAGATGGAATATAAGAGTTCTTTCCTTTTACATTTTATTTTCATGTACTAGCTCTATACAATAAAATAGTTTATTCTTAATTTGTCTCTGTTTGTTGGATTTTTTTTTTTTTCTGATTTAAATCAATGACATAGGGGATAGAGAATTTGAATGCATGCAAAACCATCTATTGCGCATCATATTCCTAATCGATGAAACAAGTCAAGTTGGTATGTTATATAACAACAGATCATATTATAAAACAATCGCTTCAGTTATCATTAGTATTTCATGTAATAATGATTACCACTTTGAAGACTTATATTATTCGTTTGACAATTCATGGTTATTATATATAGTGAAAAGGTTTTGATTTCAGTAATTTTGTAAAGACAAAATACTTGTTACCCCCTAAATTTTTTACTCAAAAATAATTTTGTACCCGACTTTTTAAATTAAACTGGTACATCCTTAATCTTTCATTCTTCAATAGTTTAGTCCATTCCGTCAGTCTATCATTAAAAATTTTGTTAACTTGCTGAGGTGATGTTCCAACTCAGCTGGATGTCTACCACATCAGTTAAAATTAATGTCTAAAATATCCCTGGATCAATTTCACCCTTTTATCAACATATATTCTGTAATATATAGGAAATTCGTTATTAATTTCAAATGTTTGTTTGGAATTAATAAGTTGATTTTTTTTTTCTTTTGGTTTCTCGACAAACTTTCTTAACCAAAATTGTAGAACTCGGCGATACAAATTCGTAGACACGTGGCACGCGTAAAACGGACGTCGTATGAAGAAATTATGGTCAACTTAAATTTTGGGTCTCGGAAATTTTAGGTATAAATAGAGAAAATGTTATAGGGTTCTATTATTGCTCTTTTTTTCCTCTCAGCCGCGCCCCTTCAGAATCAAAAATATCCAACCGACCCGACCCCCGGATTTTCCGGCGAGCTCCGGGGGTTCCAAACGTCGGCACCTGTCGGGTTTTCTTCGTCTCCTCTGTGCGACCTTCCCTGTGGTAGTGGCTTGCACCAGTTCATGCTGGTCTGCGCAAATCGAAGCTCGCAGCAAGTGACGACGACCCGACGGTAACCCGGTTTCGTTTCTTGCTTCGTTCTCCGCCGTCGATGCCAGTGCCACCCATCAAAACGTTCAGCTCGACCTCCTCTTCCACTTGATTTGATACATGAACCCCCCCCCCCCCCCCCCCCCCCCGGTGTACTTCAAATCATTGAAAGAAAATTACGAACTCTCAACAAGATGACACAATTACATACCGAAGCAAAACAGCTGCAACGAATTTATGTGCTTAATATGGGAGACAGACTCTCTATGAATGGAAATGCGTCTGTATAAGAATGAAGGAGTTTGAAATCAAGAACACCTTCCCGAGAAGGAACCAAACCCGTATCTCTTCTACGTGTTCCATCACTCAAATTGGATGAGACAACCATAATACCTTCCTCACCAAACATAGATACCACCACCTCTGATTCCTCTTCCTTTTCGAGTAATTCTCAGTACTGACGCAATGGAATTGTTGGTGGAAAATCCACACATATCACAGAGTGCAACTCTTATGGCTCCAACATTGATATGGTACCTCACTTACCATGCAGAGTAATCATTCTCTAACTCAAACACATCAAATTCTAGGACAGAGGTTGTCGACATTATCAGATGCAGATGGCCACCAGACTCATAATTGACAGTTCCTGCATCGAAGACTGGGGCCTAGGCACTGAATTTAAGTACTCTTTATCCACATCAAAGTAAACAGAAGCCTCCTGGGAACTATACCAGTGCATTGAAAGATCAAATTTTTCAATCTCACAATTCAATCAGATTTCCTAAAATGTCGCCGAAACCCTAGAAATTGTGGGGGGAGAAGCTGATCAGCGGAGGCGCCGACGACGGCGTGGCAGAGGATATCTCTGACGGCCTGGTGGTCGGAATGGTGGGCCGCCTCGCCGCCCATCTTGGAAATCCCGAAGCAGTTGGGTTTCAAACCAATGTGAATTATGAAATTAATACAGGGGTATTTTAGACATTTTAACTGATGTGGTAGACATCCAGCTGAGTTGGAATTGTGGAAATTGCCATCTCAGCAAGTTAACAGAATTTTTAATGGTAGACTGACGAAATGGACTAAACTGTTGAATAATGAAAGATTGAGGATGTACCAATTTAATTTGAAAAGTCGGGTACAAAACTGTTTTTTAGTAAAGAGTACAAATTGGCGCTAGTTTCTATCACAATTTCGGAAATTGACGCTAACAATGATTTTAATCAGATGCCTGAATTTATACTTTTATAGTACAAATTGGAACATAAGCTCTAGAAACAGGGAAACCGACCAATGCAAAGTCTGTATTTAAACGTACAAAAGCACGTACCTCGTCTTCACATAAATTATATAGCTATATATCAATCCGATTATCCTAAAGGAAGACTCTTAATCTAGGAACAAAAATGAAAAACAACAAAGTTCAAATCTTCTTTCGTAATGGAGATCATCTTCTGACCACCAATAGATCTAGAGAAATACATGCATGCAGTAATTAAGAAGAAAAGAATGATTGATAGAAACGTGCGTAAATTAGATAAAATATATGGACCAACAGAGATTCCTTGCGGTATCTAATCCCATAAGTTCAGGGATTCCTTTTTTCTGAATTCCTAAATGATCACTCCAAATTATTATGTCATTTGATTATGATCAAACAAATAGAGAAACACGTTTTGCCCTCATGAAATAAGGATGATTATAAGATTCATATACGTACAAGTCCCATCCCGATGATTCATCCTTATAAACTTTCAAATAAACATTCATATCAATGTATTTCATTGGATACTAAATTTTGCAAAATGTTGGTTTCTTCTCGGTGTTCTCTTGAATCAGTGGACATGGGTTTTCAAGAAGAACTTGGACCAAGTAAAGACTACGTTAGTCAATTTTATGGAAAAGAAACAAGAGGTCATGTTCTGATTGTTATGAAAATTAGCTGAAGAAAACCAAAACGAGAAAATAAATCATTAATCCCATGGAATTCCTCAAGTCAAGACATTATGTTGCATTTAAACGAGGGTTTGGTTTCCTAAAAGGAGTCAAAAACTTAACGCATTTCTTTATTTTCTCTCATAATACTCTACTTTTCATTTACCAATTACTATCCATCCTTCATAATTATAGAATCAAATAACTGATTGAAATTCAACTCCTATATCATAAATCTGTCAAATCCCTCTTACCCTCAACTTTCCTATTTGACAACTATATTCATCTCTATCTCTCCTCCCTATCTTCCCCTCTTCTTCTTCTCTTCCTCTCTCCTTCTCGATCTGAAACATGGGTGATTATGATCCTGAAGCATGCAACACAAGGCTCCAACTTGGACTTGGCTTGGGTGATCATTATGCTCCAAGGCAAGAGATGAGGAACACATATAGGCCTCTGGTTTGCTTAGACCTACTATCGTTTGCGCTTCTCCCAAAACAGGAGCAGTTTGCTGACTTGGATCATCACATGGCAAATGGATCGAGTTTGCCAATGAATATCGATGAAGACGAAGAAGATCGGAGCAGAAGCACTGATCGTGCCGATAGCGAGATCACCGACATCAAATATGGTGCAAGAAAGAAACTCAGGCTCACAAGAGAGCAAACCACTTTGCTAGAAGACAGCTTCAAGCGCTATAATACCCTTAATCCGGTAATCCTTCTCTCCGGTATCAATTTCCAGCTAATTTTTTGTGAGAAATCCTTCCAGACCTGAATAATCTGATCACATAAGTATGTACCTGAGGACTGAAAATATATGGCTTTGAGATGCGAGAATTAATTTTCGGTGATTTACATAACAGCACGGGCTGCACGGCTAGGTTATATATATATATATATAGTGTCCATATGGTCTTTCGTTATAGTGATTTAGACGAACAGTTCAGGTTGAACAAATTCGGTTTGTTCATTGATTTAATATAGTTTCGATACCTTAACGATCATCAAATTGAACGAAATTTGACAAAGACGATCTATACTTCTAACATCTGAACGGTGGATATGTTAAAATATGACCGAAAAGTGTGCCAAAAACTGAACTTCGCACGATAAGTTTAAAGCGAATGTTCGCTCTGGATAGGAATTGATATATATATATATATATATGTGTGTGTGTGTGTGTGTGTGTGATGTTAGAAATTTTGTTTCATGTTTAACTGATTGGTGAACTTATACTTAGAGTAATTTATATATGCAGAGCCAGAAACATGCTCTTGCTGCGCTATTGAAACTGAAGCCAAGGCAGGTTGAAGTTTGGTTCCAGAACAGAAGAGCAAGGTGATCATTTAATGTTTTGTTACCAGATTGTGAATTAGGGTTATTGATTACACAGAACAGAAGGAATATCATGTTGTCTGCATGACAATAACTAACTTATAGTAACTATGTAATCTTAAAGGACAAAGCTGAAGCAAACAGAAGTGGACTGTGAGTTCTTGAAGAAATGGTGCGAAAGACTGAGTGACGAGAATCGAAGACTGAAGAAGGAATTGCAGGAGCTGCAATCGTTGAGTGTGGATGGGGCATCTTCAAAACTGTCGAATCGTCAAAACCCAAATACCACAATGCTTGCAATGTGTTTATCGTGTGAGAGAAAGGCAAAAGCTGATAAACAATACCCTAATTATGAAGCAGCAGCAAAGCATTAAAAACTGATGCCGGAGGATCTTCTCAGAGTGGTCCGGAAAGATAGAGATCGAGAGTTGAATAAATTGCTGATCGAACGGCTTTGACGGTAACATAATTATTTACTGAGAGATTGATTTCAATTCATAGCCACAGCCATAGCCAAATATGTAGGTGCGAGAGAAGTACTAGCTAGGAAAGTGTTGATGTCGATCAATGAACTAGTCAACTACTACATGACTAAACTGCTGAATTGAATCATCTGTTTATTTGTGTTGATTTACTGATCGATATAGGAGAAATTTAAAGGCATCAGTGTTCCACTCTTGTTTTGGTTTTAAGAATTAGTGCACTTGGCATCGAACTATCGATGACCAATTACTAGATGAAAAATACTAGAATCACCCATTGATGTGTGACTACACATTATATATCAACAGTTGATCCACTTAATCATAAATATATAATTAAGTGGAACATTATCACAATGTTAGAGAAACTTCAACCCGCGTACTGTGTTTTTGTGTATGATGAAATAGGGTTTCAAAATTTACTCTTTCTTTGTCTATGTGCTAGCAGCATTTACCACTAATTTCAATTTAATTACTACCGTATAAATGGTATAATTTAGGATCGGTTTTACGTTATCATTAATTCTTTTGAAAACTTAATGATGAGTTTGAGGGTGCATTAATCAAAAATTCCCGAAAGTCTTAATTTGTTGCCATAAGTTTCTCATTCTCCATATTGTGAGATAAAGTTTCAAAGATATAATTTCTCATTGTGTAGATATCTTCATACTACTTGCGCTCCAATTACCCAAAACGTACAATTCTCAAATCTTGGAGTTCCTTACCCTATAATATTTCTTTTTTGGAACTCATTACCCTATATAAATTACAAATGATTCAATAAACATGATTGCCTGCAATCATTTTGTATTTTTTATTTTTTTTTAAATGGTCTGCACTTCATCCTTTCGCCATTTTCGTAGTTTTAACAAAATACGTAGGTATGCTTTCAAAGAACAAGGGATAACACCTATTGTAAAGAAACTGAAATAAGGTACTCTTCACTTCATTGTAGTAAAATGCAGATCGATAATACAATATGCTTGACCAACAAACAAAGTTACAATATATAGGCTCTATATATATATGATAAGTATAGTGTATAATTCTATCGATAAAAAAGGTATAGTGAATAATCAGGGTCTACCTCAGTCCATAGCTCATCCTATGAAGGTAAATTATACGTAGTTACGTACTTTATCCGGACAAATCATTAACTAAATAATGGAAATGAAGGATATACGCCTAACTACATAGCCAAATTGTTAGGCATGCGTGTAGTAAAATAAGAGAATGACACTAAACAGGATATTCTTTTTCACATAAGATAAATGAGGGCTAGTCATCAATCACAAATTAAGCTGTGAGTTTATACAAATATAGGGGTGGCCACCAAACCTAACTCCAATTACATCATGCCAACCATATTGAATTTTCGATCAACATATCATATAGTGTACTTTGCTAATGCACTGAAATGATCATTGGGTGAGCTTTCTTAAATCTTCAAACTTTTTCCCTTTCTATTCAATTTCTCTTCTTTTCCTTGTCAAATTGCAACTCTAGAAGAATTAAGTTTGCTAGCCACCAAGGACCAACATTCACCGCCAGAACCTCCTCATAGACCGCCAACTTTGACGTGCTGCCACCATGATTTGTAAGAGGGGAGCCTCCACTAAATTGCAACCCTAAAAGAAAGGCCAAAACGATGTACAACTAAGAATACAACTAGATAAGAACGAATAGATATGTGAATTGTATGTATGACACTAATTTGGTCTCCTTTTCTATTGTTCATTGCTAAGAGCAGCATCCCTAGCCATCGGAAAGTATGGCCGCAACTTTAGTTTGTTGCGTCCAGTCTAAGAAATGACAACAATCGGCCGTGTTTTAAGAGTTTTAAGTTGTGCAAAAAAAAAAAAAAAACTTCCAAGAATACATGTAGTTACTCAGTTTATTTTTGTTTTTTTTTATTTTATTTTTTTTATTTGTTCCTCCTATTTTTGATTTGTGGATGAGTATGAACGTGAATGGTAGGGTCTAAAACCCTTAGTCCAACAAATAATCATTTCAATAATTGATTGAATCTTCTACTGATGATGAAAATGAACTGAGAAAAAGGGGAAACGGGACTCGAACTGTTGAAGACTTTTTTTACAACTGTTGTTGAAACATGGTCCAAGCATGGTGTTGGTGCCTTGAGCTTTAAGCAAACACTGAGTTCAGATTAGACTGTAAGACACGGTCAGCCTGCCGATCAAAGATAAACACTAGAAACCACAACACATGACAAGAATGAAGAAACGAAGACCAGGAATTCTCTTCACAATCATCAGAAAATTTCTCATTACTGCGTGGTATGTAACTATGTATGAACACATGAGTATGACGACCTTTTTTCTAATAATATAGACGAGCCTTGCTAAACTTTAATCTTTGATTTGGTCTGCTGAAAGACAAGAGTGGCATAGATGAGCTCATTCCATGCATCAGGGACTCCAGGAACACACCAGTGGCTGCAATCTTCCTTCCTGCTGGAACCCTTTTTACCCCAGATTGATGGATGGCCATCCTTGCGGAAATTGGTCAACCTTGTCACATTCAATAGTCTCACTGGAACCTTCATTTCTCTGATTACTTCATCCACTATCTTCATTTTCAAAGGGTAGCTATCCAGTATGGCCCCAGAGAAGGCTGGCTCCTTTTCCCCCTTGCATGACCCACCTGAATCCCAATCTCCACCTCTGCTTTCATGAAGTTAGAGTGATCAAATTGATAAGTGGAACACTTTTCTGTAAATAAACTTAAGTTACAGGTACAGACTATCTATCACAGCAACTTCGTATTCACCTTCTAAATCAACAACCACCCCGCACTCCACCAAAATGAACATAAGAAATTCCTGTACTCTTCTTCCTCATGCTCTTTTATTGGGATTTTGACAAATAAATGGAAGAAAATTCCGAGCACACATGAAAGATTTATACGAGACTTTTTCTCTTTCTAGTCGTTTCCTAGGAACTGACAACGATATAAAAGAATAAAAAGTGGAAATATACCTGAAATGTGCAGATGAGTACCCACGATAGAAGACCAACTGCTTCTTTGGATTCACATTGAGCTCAACCCAGCTAGCCCAGGTCTTCAGGGCCCGTTTAAAGGCCTCAGTTACATCAAAATGTGGATAGAGATAATCACCTTCTTTGTAGTAGTTTTTCCTGTATCAAATAAATGCCAAATTTACTAGTGTGTTTCGTTCCCTTGTACACAAGAAAAGATGGCCAAAAGAAGAGATCATTCAACATCAAGTAAAGTATGCATCAATTATTTGCTATGTCCGTATATCAATGTATCCATATTTAAGTATTCCATAAGCAGATTAACTAAATATCCCAAAACTACCGCAATAAATTATCAATATTGAATGAGTGGAAACACATATTGATATGCATAAGAAATGTAAGTAAATACATTGGATTATGTAAGACTACATACCCGCGAGCAGTCTTTCCATGAGCCCACCAATGGCCAGTATTAAAGACGAGAATGTCAGCCTTCTGCCAGCGTTTAGCTTTCCTATCAATTTGATCCAGTGATAGAGTTGGATTTGACTTCCCTTTCTCATCATAACGGACTCCTTCTTTAACAAGGAAATGTGATAACACAAAATCCACCGTACAGTCATAGTCCTTCCAAGTGTGTCCAAAAACTTACAATCAGTAAGTGTAATTAATGATCCATAGTACCAGTAAGTTTACTAGCAAATGATACTTGGTTTGATTAGGAAGATTCAGCTAAAATCAAATCATTCTAATTCAATTCTAAGACCCAAAATCATAGTATCATTTCCAGAAACTAAGCACTCAACCAAATCAAGCAGATTGGGATGATCAAACAGGCATGAGGTCATGCAGGTCTGTCGTACAACACACACAGACACACAGTAGTTATATTTGATGAACATTAAGTACCAAGGATCATAACTGTGCAAAATGGGAAGCTGCCAACTGGACATAACAATCAGTGCTTAAGAAAGAGGGACACATTATCAAGAGAAAACAAAGACACATATCAAATGCAAACTATATATGTGTGCAGGAATAGAAAATTAGGAGCTCTGTAATTTAATTACCGGGAATTTGAAAGAAAAATAGCCTCTTCCCTTGGATATTTTGTGGCCACGGACCTCATACATTCTGCTCTTATTTTGCAAGCCTTCTCGGAGGAGGCATAATATTGACTCAAACTGGTTCCTATTCATGGAATCTCCTACGAGCATTAATTTTTTACCCCGTAACCTCACCAAAAAGTCTGTTGCATTAAACCTACGAATAATGGTGAGAACAGATGGTATTCCAATACAATGATAAATTTCACAAAGTAAGGCGAAAAATAAAGTAAAGTAAATTATTGAACTACTGGAATAAATGGATACAAGGAAATCAGCTTGAATGAGAATTTGCTACAGATTTTGTCCTATCGAAGTTTCACACCAAGGCTGGACATGCAACTAGAAGCATAACAATTGAAGAAATTCATAGCCTAACATTCACCATTCAGTACTAGGAAGAGCAAAAGCGGTTTAATCGGGTCAGAAGGTGTATGCAAATTGTAGAAATCGAAGAACCATACATCATAATATTGTTATCTTTGATACAATGCTTGCAAGTTCGGTGTTAACAACACACCTAAAGGTGTAATTTGAAAGCGGACATCGAACAGATATCTAGTTAAGGCATAATATAAGGTTGCACTGTCAGGGAAAGTCGGTTTCCCGTACATATCTACTAACTTCACATTTGAGACGTTTACACTGTCACCCCCACCATCAGCAGGTTAGTAATTTCCTAAAACTGAAATAGTTAATTTATTCGACAAAGCGTCAAGCCAACTGCTTGATGGGGAAATATCTAGCTGAGTAGGTAATGCGCTTAGAAAACGATGTAGGGGAAAGTTCAAAGCTCATCTGTCTGTGAATAAATAAGTTCAGAAGATTCTGTTAAACTGGAGTATTCTGGTATGAAAACCAGAACGGAAATGGAAACAAAGTAAGCGGGACCTCCCTGTCAAACCTTAAATCCATGTTTTGGCAATGATTGTGTGCAACTCATTTCAAGTAATAACTAGATTTGAAGAGATAAAATTAATACAAACACTATCACACACGGACACGCCTAAACTGATAATAAGTTGACAAAACAACGCCAAGATGAAGTTTTATCAAGGTCAGTTGGGGCCTGCATCTGTTGTTAACGACTCTTTGGTGCATCAAGGACTTTGCAACAAGGAGAACAGTTAATTTTTCCCTATGTGATTAAATCATTCAGTTTCTCATGGAATTCAAGTTTACCCCAAAAGTATGCACACAAAAAAGACACAAAGTTCCGGCTGATGCAATGGCATAACTTACAATGTCACTGTAGGTTCCCTTGCAGTTTATGGACAAGGGTTAAGAGTTTGCTCATAAGGAACACCTGGTATTTCTTTGTTAATAAAAGTCATTTAAACGATACTTGTTCATCTAGGGTCGAGCTCGGTTTAACAAGACACTGAACATCCCTAACAGACCTTTACATTATATATGTTCATGCCGTTTTAGTGGATATTCAAAATTAGATAGTATGGTTACAAAAAGATACAAACTTTGCACCTAGTTTGTTAGCCATGAATCAAATTCTTCCTAAATCATAAACGGTTCAAGTTTATATAGTTTCCTAAAGTATGTCTATCTCAAAAAGACAAGAAATTTCATTGCTACTACATAATCACATTGAACCATTACAATGAACACTATTAAAAACACAATGCAAACTAAGATAAGTAATAAAGCAGGACACAGATACCTTGGAAGTTCACAACCATCAGGCTTCCACCGCCATTTTAGATACTCAGAGTCACCCCTTCCATTGCTCTGGCAATCAAAGGCTTCATCAACATGAGGGCATGAACCCGGTTTATAAATCGGGTATTGCTCATCTCTCACCCAAGTCCCAGCATACAAATCACACGGAAATTCACCCATTTCAACATCTGGGTTCTCATTTTCACCACCATTTTGGTCATTTCCACGATCTGGGTCTTGCACATTTTCAATTTCACGATCTGGGTCTTGCGCATTTTCATAATTTGACTCACTCTGTGAACTGGGTTCTTGGGCTGGTGGTGTTATAGGAGGTGGGTCTAGTATCGGTGGAGAGGAGGATTGGGACAAAGAGATGAGGGTATTGTTAGTTGAAGAAGGAGAAGAAGAAGAATAGGGGATTTGGGTGAAGTGAGTCTTGTAGAGGAAGAGAGAGGGCTCGAGGGCTCGTTTGGTGAAGACGAAAATGGTGAAGAGGAAGAGGGTGATGAATAAGATAGCGATGAAGGCGTAACGGCTTTTTTGGGGGGAAGAAGAATTGCTGGCTGGTGCTGTTGCTACTGCCATTTGCTAATTGCTCATTGCTTTGGTTTTTCCAACAAGTTGAGTTGAGACTGGTGAAGTGGTGAGAGTGAGCTTTGTTTCAGTTTTTGTCAATGGACGAATGGAATTTTCGTGTCGGTGTTTACCTATAAATTACAAGGTTTTCTATAAAAGGAACTCGAGCAAGATTGAGAATCAAATCAAATAAGGTAAGCTTTAACACTCAATTACTTCAAGTTCAACAAACATAAGATGTGTAACTTTATCCTAATTGGCTATGATTTTTTCCTCTTTATTTTTTTATTTTTTATCCCTAATTGGTAGTTGCAGTTGCACCTCTACTTTTCCTATATGTACTGCAGCTGATCCTCTGTCCCAATTTTCCTATCCCCTTCCCTGTCCCCTTATTAAATCTTGACATTTGGTATTATTTGCTTACTAAGCTTAACAACCACTAATCCCTGCCAAACTCCGTTAAACTCAACTAACTCAACCCTAACCCAACATCTCTAACTTATTCAAGACTCGGGTTAATTCTGTTGATGATGACTATACAGAGGCTTAAGCCATATACAACAAGAACTAAGCTAATGTAGAAATACAAGACAATTAAACAGGTAATTCAGGGATCTCTCCAAGACTCCAACTCTCATGCATCTTTGGTTTTGGTTGTAAATGATTTTGCTGCTAATCTCTTTTATTTCAAATCAGAGATGAGTTAGGTGAGTTTAACGGAGTTTAGCAGGGGTTAGTGGCTGTTAAGCTTAGTAAGCAATAAATGTCAAATGTTAAGATTTAATAGGGGGACAGGGAATGGGATAGGGAAATTGGGACAGAGGATCAGCTGGCTATGTGTACCTCCAAAAAAATTTGTAAAGTTTTATTTCCCGTTTTACCTTACCACTTCGTCAATCTCTCTCTTACTTTAGTCTTCCTATTTCTTGTTACCCACTTTCAAAATTCTCACCACTCTATTAATCATTGTGCCTCTCGCAATGTCCAGGTTTAGAGGAAAGTAAACTATGGTAAATAAGTAGACCAACCTTTTTAATTGAGCGTTGAAATATAAAGAGATGGAATTACCGTTTTTACATAAATCATCTTGAGAATCATTGGATGGGTTTTGGGTTGAACAAATGAAAATGTAAGAAATGGGAAAAGAATATTCTTAACTTGCGATACCAACGCCATTATTAGTTTTCTCATATGTTTTTGTTTAGTTAAAGGGTAAAAGGGAAAATAAAATTTTATAAAAGGTTTTGGAGGTACACATAGCAAAGTGGAGGTGTAACTAGAATTCCCCTAATAGTTTTATTGGAGTAGGCGGTTTTAGTTTTGTATAATTTTTTTGTTTTAGGATTTTAAATCTTAAAAGATAAAAATGAGAGAGAACTAGAATAAAGGTTGTAACGGCATTCAATATCGGCGGGTTGTGATACAACTTTGGTTGTGGCGCTGTCAAAGGGGTCCCTTTGATGGCGTTTGACGGGCCTTTGGTGGAACCTTGTGATAGGAAATTCTGGTCGCCTTCCGAACTCCCTAGCCCAAGACTGAAACCGGTTGAAGACAATAATAAATAATAAAGCAAGCGAACACAAGAATGTACCGAGCTTTGGTCAAAATAGTTGACCTACGTAAGTCCTCAAGTGTTGGTGATGGTGGATCCACTAAAATGAGAAGAAGATTACAACTGAAGAACAATTCGGTTCTTCCACTCTCTAGAATAACCTCTCTCCTCACGACCTAAATTCTTCACAGAAAACTCTCTAAATCACCCAATTTCTAAAAGCTTGCAACTCTCTAAATATCATAACTCTCAAAATTCTCCAGAACACAGTATCAACCAAGAGTATGCACACCCTTGACAACACTGTGGATAATCGCCTCGACCGCGCCTCTTCGGCCCACGTCTCGACTACCATGCCGTGACGACCATAGTTAAAACTATGCCTCTGAGATCCTATTTATAGGCTCACAACTCTTAGCTATACAATAGGATTCCTAAACATTCACTTCTAAGGAAAACTCAAATCTTTTAAAAGTAAAGAATCCACAACAGACAAGGAATTAGTTTTGAGCCGCAATCTTAACAATTTCCACCTCGGCTCAAAATCTTCAACCTTTCACTAAACGCCAGCTTACTTGGGTCTTCTAAACGAACCACAACCACCACCACACCTCAATGGGCCTCTCGGCGCCCTCAACAGCAAGACGAGTTAGTCAAGTTTGACAGGCACCCAAACTTGACCCTTGGACAATAACTCTTTCCCTCAATCATGCACAGCGCAACCACTTGCATGCAATCCAAGTCTTCACCAAAATTGTCAAACCTAATGAGAGCGATCTTCAATAGTTTGCACAACTCTCCTCGAGCAACATTCCTCTTAACCAATTCTCCACCACTAAACGGTACCTTCTCTAGACGCATCACTCTTAAAACACCAAGTTTGCTTCTCAACTTTCTCTCTCTACTCTGAAGTAGGCGACTCCTCAATTGTGGAATATGCATGATCAGCTAGCATATCTCCATCACAAACTTGTGTCGGGATCCGTATGGGTCTGCTTCCCTTTAAATACTGCTGCAATATTTGTTGCTCCTGAAATTTCACCCTCTTAGAAGCAAATTTCGTTCTTCCACATTCACAATTGCTCATCTCCCTCGAATGCCAATAGGAACTAAGATTGCCAATCTTTCCACCTTGAACTAGACTCTCAACGGAACCAACAGTTCCACCTCGAACAAAGCTCTCTTCCTCAATACTAGATTTTCCTCTTAAAAATTATGTCTCAACGTCTTCAATTCTTATCTTTCCGCCAGCTCACGTAACCTGCTCTACATACCAATTGATATAAAATTCAGGCCACCTTCTGAACTTCCTAGCCCAAGACTGAAATCAATTGAAGACAATAATTAATAACAAAACAAGCGAACACAAGAATTTAACGATCGAGGTTCAGTCAAAATAGTTGACATACGTTCTCAAGTGCTGGTGATGGTGGATCCACTAAACGAGAAGATTTGTATTGTTTATGTCTAGGATGCGTGCTCAGAATAGAGCATATGACACCAGAAACAAAGCATGTAGCTATGCCATGATGTTTGGGCTTTTTCGTCCATCTGACATCGTTTAGGCCCTCAAAATCAGTTTTTAGTGTTTTTCCGAATTTATTTTGGTTTTATTTATCTTGGACTTTTGTTTTTACCTATGAGCCGTATTAGGCTTTTATTAGCGCCCTAGAGTTTTGTTTCGGTATTTAAGCCACCTATTGTGCCCACTAGACATTGATCTTTCATATTAATAAACTCTGAGTTCTCTCAATTTCTCTGGTGGATTTTAGATCTTCTCATAGATTTCGAGAAACCCTAGTCTTGTAGATTTAAGGTTTGTCATTGATGGATTCCAACGGGATAGTTCCGCTGCATCAGTTTATAACCCACACCGTTCTAAATTTGATGAAACACAATTATTAGGTGGCCCTTGTGATTTCTATTCCAGGTGATGAGAGGCCCTTCAAAAATGTTTGAAAAGGTCCGAGTACTCTAATCTGATGTAAAACCAAGATTCGCCCAAGAGGGGTGTTGCACACCGGCACTATCGAGTATCAACGTAACATCACAGACCATATATTAAACGACTCAACCCTACTTGTCTACAAGCTTCATGACTACTATAAGATGTGATGCGTGAATTAACGAATCATTATGAGATTATCAAAACCAGCAGAATAAAATGCAGATTACAAAGGTTGTCTGAGTAGTCTCATCTCCATTTCACATCTCCCTTCACCAGAAAGACGACCGGAGAGTAACTAAAACCTGACAGCTTCATGATCATGTAGTAATTGATGAATTGAAACTTAATAACAGAGAAAACACAGACGTGCTTTACAAGTTAAAATTTGGATCACAACAGTAAGAAACACAGGTGACGAGAGTCCCTCGATCGAGAGCAACATCATCAATAATGAATGAATTAGCAAAATCTGCCCAGCAAGATCTTTTCAAGAGTGTCAGCTTTTGACATGTGGCCTTTAATATGGAGGACAGCTTCGTCCCATTGAAGGGCTGAAGAGACCGAGGCTAGGGTTTCTGCTAAAACACACAAGAGCTTTGAGTGTAATGCTTTGGGACAAGGGATGAGCCCTATAGGCCAAACGAGTATGTAAGAATTATGAAATTATGATAGAGCTTCTATGCATAGATATCTATATCTACCACCACCTAACTAATACTAGGGCAGAAACGATCGAATGTCGTGCTTTGGGCTTTGACTCATTCTGTTTTGATAAACTGTATCAGTGATTAAAGTAATCTGATCAACGAGAAAGATGTTGATGGCAAAAAAAGAAAGAAAAAAAAGACCATTTATTGAAGTTTGGTGAGAGGAGGCTTTAATTTGCAGATCCTGAAAAATCAAAGCTAGAGATGTTGATATATCGAAGCTGGGTCTGTGTTTTCTCTCTCTCTGTTTTTACTGTATATCCAAAATACCCCTAGTAAATGTCCTATAACCCTTTACTTGCCCTCTCTCTTTCTCTCTCCCTATTCCTTTTGCCTCTCGATATCTCTCTCTCCCTCTCAGAGAGACTCAGGTCGCTTTTATACACATTTTCCATGTTCTTCTTTTTCCTCTCTCACTCTCTCGGTTCTTCAGACTTCTTCTAAGTCGAATTGAAGTCGCTCAGCTATTTCTGCTGCATGCAATTATGATGAGATTAACTGAGGTTTCATTTGTTCTCTGCCTTTTGTTTATTGCCTGCATTTCAACAAGCGCTATTGCAAGATCGAGCATCGTCAATCCTCTTGATCATCATCATCATCACCATGAAAGGACAGTTGTTGAAGCAGCTTGGAGCAAGTTCAAGTCCAGCGGACACCGTTTTTTCGACTACTTCTTCCACGCGAAATCTAACACTACTACCGCCGCCGCCGCCTCCGGTAACGGCGACAGCAAAAGGGTGGTTCCCACCGGTCCGAATCCGTTGCATAACAGGTGAAAAAGAAAAATAGATTTCAAGAGCTATAGCTGGCTGGCCTTGATCGATGTAATATTAGTAATATCTTCATCATTCATATATATATATGTAGTATTGCATCCTCAATGTTGATGCTTGCAACTTGTAATAATTATTCATTTTTCACTCTGCTGTCTGTCTACTCTTTTGTTTCTTTGGTGGAATGGTAATTGAAGTACTTGGTAATTATCCGGGGAGTGATATATAGTTCTCTATCTATATACCTCTTGTGTAATCTATTAATTTCTTCATTTCTGGGTGTGCAAGTGTGTGATAATTTGATTATCAGTGACTTCTGCACCAAATTCAGACCAACAACAATCGTAGATAATAAGAAAGAAAAGATGGTATGACCGTATGATCAATGATGAAAATTCCTCTTTACAGCTCAATTTAATTTGTAATTATTCTTCTTCCCTCCTTTTTTCTATAACATGGGGAAAGAAATTAAACATTACATCACAACATTTTATGGGAAGCTCTCATCACATCTACAAGCAGCACACTGTGTGTACATTTCCGGTAAATGTTTAAATATAAACTACTTAAAAAAATTTGTACACATATATATACTGTTATACACAGGCAAGTGATGCTTTGTCACATATATATGTACACAAGTGATATATTTAGAAATTACTTGATGCATGTAGAATGGTTCTATCATTCTTTATGTTGCCTTTTGTCCTTATATCTCATGAGGGAAAGAAAAATACACGACACACAAAGAGATAAATAAGTGTGAAAATGATGGTGGGTCTCTTAGAAATTTGATGAAATTAAGATATCAAAATAGCAAGATCTTCAATTTTACGTGTTCAGTATATAATGTTTCAAATCGCCAAATCTAACCGTTGAAACATAACGAATTGACCGGATGGGATTTTTATACATAGATTGCTAGCTTGTTTCAACTTCCGAGTAAATTCTGTTTTAACATTATTCAAAGCTAGCCTATATAAGTATATTTTGCCTGATATGGGAAAGCCAGTATTAACTCCAACATGCCAGCCTGCATTGAACTCGAAGCTACTCTTCTTCTTCTTCTTCCTCATCCTTGTTTACTTTGCTTGTCTTATGCTTTTGTCATCTAAGGCGTTGGGCTTAAGCTAGTTTCATTTTCTTATGCAATTCTGGGAGGCTCTGTTAAAAGCTAGGTCGAATGGTATGCCCTCTAAACAAGGCACAGTGTGGGGATCGGAGGAGGAGGAGGAGGAGGAGGGGGAGGGGGTGGGGGGGGACAGCTAGTGGGGTATGGAGGTGCATGGTGCAGAGGGAAATTAAAGTCAAGGCTGTTGGTGTTGACAGTCGACAGAGAAGAAAGGAGGAGAGGCTTGGCCTGTTGGGGCTCGTGTAAGACCTATTTATGGAGAAAGAGAGTGAGGGCATTATTCGAGCTTGTTCATGATTTGGTTATCATTGTCTTATCTACTATGGTTACTTGGTCAGTGTTATTTTAATTTGTTCTGGTGATTAGTCATTTCAGACTTCAGACCCTTCTTTTTCTCATTTGACCTATTTACATATTTATGGGAGAGGGAGGTTTATGTAAGAATTTCGATTTGTAGGTATGTGTGTATATATATATATATATATGTATCACTTTCATACGTACAAATATAATTAATGTTCATACTACTAAGGAGAATGAGTTTTAAAATTGA
Organism: Potentilla sterilis; assembly: GCA_963682095.1. Lineage (NCBI taxonomy): Eukaryota > Viridiplantae > Streptophyta > Magnoliopsida > Rosales > Rosaceae > Potentilla > Potentilla sterilis. The sequence goes on along the minus strand of OY821758.1, from coordinate 47,713,752 downwards.
TAACATTGAATATTGTAGAGATTTCTTTAAAGCATAGTCCGGGAAGTGAATATTGTCGTTGATGCTCTTGCGGCCACTGGTCATTTTCTTAATTTGCCAGAAATCTGGGAGACGTCTCTATCTCCTCGAGTTTGCACTGCTCTAAATTAATTTTTATCTCTAGTACTTATACATCCTATCCGTATCCGTAGATCCTAGGACGTACAAGAGCATATTTAAAGTTTAAATATGCAAAGGAAATCACAAACCTAGATTCATACAGAAATTTAGACTTACGGTGAGTATTGCATTGTGGTGGTAACAATATCGTTTGTCGATTCAATGGTGATCGAAATTAAGCTAAATGCTTTGAATATAAACTAAATACTATCAAATATTGTGAGTATTTACATCGACACTTGTTCACGACAGGTCTGGCAAAGAGTACTATCAAGCTTTAGAATGCTAGCTGTTACTTGAGAGTTATATCTAGCTTTTGATCGAGTGAACCTTAGATTTTCGTATTGATGTCCGGCTAGTCGACATCATCCTCTTGGGGTATTTTTGTGGTTTCAAACGGATTTGGTTGTACGTTCACTCAAAGTTGCTGTTCTCGATGGTGGCATGCATTCAGTGACCAGGAAGAAGAGTTTGCGGTTTTGGTGTTTGTGTTGTTAGGATGAGCTTGTAGTCGAGTGGGTGTTAGCTAGAGAGTAAATATTTGCATGCTTTTAATATATAATCATCTACATTTTTCTTTGTTATTTTCTTTTAATTATCTATATTAACTTCATATTATGCTTTTATCAGTTGTATGTCTTTTTGGAATCAAACGGCTATTATAGGCTAAATGGCAAATTAAAAAAATTCCTGACCCAAAAAGGAAACCCGAGGAAGCTAGGAAAGCTCTATTGCACGTGGACAAGCCCAAAAAGATATCAAGAAAGGAGAGCTGAAGAAGAATTTCAATAGATACCCAAATCAAGATCAAAGACCATGAGAAATGGAAGAAACTTAATCTCCAAACACAGTTTTTCTCGTTGTTTTATATACCCTAAGAATTGATTCATACTTAGAGCATATGCCTATAATAGTTTTCGCATACCTTCCTTGATAAATAGAAGTTTCGAGTTCCAAGAAGAAGTAAGGTGTGATTTCAACACCTCCATTCTCCATCAAGTGCGATTTCATCATTTCTATCCTCCATTGAACACGAATAACCTAAAAGGTGATGGAAGGGGATGAAATCACACTTGATGAGATGGAGGTGTTAAGGTGGGATTTCGCTTCTTCTTAGACATCAAAACTTCTATATAAGATTCTAGGCTTATGCTCCGAGTAAAAATCTATTCTAGAGGCTAGGAGTTAACAAGGTCAATAAAATAAGTTTTTTTTTTTTTTTATAAAAGGTCAATAAGATAAGTTATTCAGCACAGTTAATTAACTGTTTCAAATAAGAGTTCTTGAACAATAATACACTACGGACACCACAAAAATACTAACTACTATATACATTTCTAACAGCCTTTTTACTTCTAACAAAATTTAGATAAGGGGAAGCATTGAGGCATTGGGCACATGAAGAAGAAGAATAGTGCACGAGGTTCCCTTTGTTAGAATTCACTATTATGAACTCTGCATAGCTAGCTAGAGTTTCTTTTTGGCTACCCTGTGTGGTGTTTTGTAGAGAGACAAGAGATTCCTGGTCAGACTGCTGGGTCTTTCTGCTGACTGTCAGAGTACTGTTGCTTACAGGAAACTTTGTAATGCTTTCTTTTCAGTCCAGAAAGGACGTCTGACCCTTAATTACTTATCTTGGTGCGACGTACAAGAAAAGCTGCTATTGTCTTCAAGTTCAAATTTTACTTCTCAAGCCATCTTTCTTAGGTAGTACTATTCAATAACAGATTTACAGTGAGATTGTTAAAGACAAACTAGATGAAATTCCATGAGATAGAAAGCTGAAACACCTGGGATACGTAACAATACAAATCTTACTGAAGAATTTAGGAACAAGAATTCAGAAAGAAAACAGAGAAGCAAAAAGCTTTGGGAGAAGTTTTCTCTTGATTGATAATTGTTCAACACTAGTTACAGATTGGAGGTATACAATATATATCAAAGAGGAAAGAGAAAGAAAATGATAAGCAAGTATGGATCAACATGTCTGCAACATGGCTGAAACCAACTCTAACTAAACAGAAACTAGAACTGTAGCAACAGCAACCCAGAACCAGACTGAATCAACCCGAACCAGACTGAATCAACCATAACCAAACTAACTGAGACAGAACAAGAAGCATTCTTCAACACTTAACCAGTTCGATCTATGCTCCTCAACAGTAAGCCTAACAAAATTTTACCACCAAATACCTCTACTAAAAATGAAGAAATAAACAATTATATATGTGGCATATACGCGAAGCTACATTTGGAAATATTCTTACGATATTCCTACAAGAAGACCCTAGTACCATTTCATTTTCCTCTGAAAGACGGGATCATGAAGTTGCACTCAAGCATGTTGTTTAGGTAATGAGGGAGATTCACTCTGATCAATGGGAGAAGGGAAAACATCAGACATTGTATCCCACGAAAGATTTTCATCCTTGGTCCGTCTTCTTTCCAAGAAGGCCGGTTTCATAGGTAGTATTCCGGTTATCTGAACTTTGCATGTTAACATTGCTACAATGTCTGACATGGGGGGTCTCAGATTTGCATGAGGCTGAAGGCATAAAAATGCCACATTGATTGCTTGCATAACATCCTTTGCCTCAAATCCATCATCTTGCAATTTTGGATCAAGTAGATCAGTCACCTTTGATCTCTCGTATAACTTCCACGCCTGAAATTTTTAAGTGAAAATTAGTGCCTAGATATCAAACATTTTTAAGGGAATCACTAATTGCTTGAAAGAATAAAAGCTTACATATTCAGGCAGGTATTGCATTTCTGATGCTAGCTTAAGATCTGTGTTTTTCCTGCCACTAACTATTTCAAGCACAAGAACTCCAAAACTATATATATCCGCCTTTTCAGACAGTTCTCCTCTAATAGCATATTCAGGTGCTGTATATCCTCTGAGGAAACAGATAAAGACAGTTACTTAAAAGAGAAAAACCAAAGTTTCTGAAAGAATTAGTACTCTCAACTTTTCATTCCATGCTTCAACAGTTGAAGGGTTACAAATGTGCAATCATGACCTAATCTGATGTTTCAGATGACTTGCTGAGGACAGTAATTTAGTTTCAGTTTTGCATGACCAAATCTAGACTCATCACATAAACCCTTTATATTCTTGTGAATACTAGAACTGTTCAACCGGTTGACTTTATCTATGGTATGAAGAGTAACAGATATGATGTTCAAACAAATATAGGGAAGAAATAAAGTTGATATAGCCATCTTTGGTTGGCAAAGTACTCTATATCTTCAGAGCTGTAGACCAAAGACAAGCAATAAGTGGAGGCATAAAGACCCTTGTTGATTGTGATGCTTGTAGCACAAAAACTAGTGTTCTTTTCATAATGAATATTCTATTTTCCATCGCTCAATTCTTCCTTTCTTAGTTTTTTTTTCTTTCAGAAAATGGGCTGTATACACTACCAAATCTTTAATGCATGCATAACATCATGTCATTTAATCAATGACTTAATAAATTTTATGTTTAGCTGAAGGACTTACAGAGTTCCCGCAAATGTTGTGCTGAGATAAGCTTGGTCTTCAGGGAAGAACCTAGCCAGCCCAAAATCTCCAATCCTTGGTTGAAATTTTTCATCAAGAAGAATGTTGCTCGCCTTGATATCTCTGTGGATAATTCTTAGCGGGGAATCCTCATGTAGATATTGTAACCCTCTTGCTATTCCAACAATTATTTGGAACCTAGTGCTCCAGTTCAGGAACTGATCACTATTTCCTGTTTTTCATTAAAAAGAATCATAAGAAATAATCAAGTGGAAATGATAGATTTGTACTTCGGTTAAGAAATAAGTAGACAAGATATCTAGACGAATATAAGGAAAGTAGCCAAGAAATTTTACCATATATTATATGGTCCAAGCTCTTGTTTTTCATGTATTCATATACCAGTAGTCGCTGAGGTCCGTGTGAGCAACATCCAACAAGTTGAACCAAGTTCCTGTGTTGGACACTAGTGATCAACCTTACCTCTGCAAGAAACTCATTTTCTCCTTGTTGGGATTTATCAAGAGATAACCTCTTAACAGCAATCCACCTCCCATCTTTTAATTTTCCCTATAAAAAATATAAAAATGCATGTTAGAGATCGAAGAAGGCCACTCGAGTAGGTGTATCAAGACCCCAACAGAGTGTTCATTACAAAAGTATTATTGTTTTAATATATCATGTCAGTTAATAATGTTCCTTCTTGAAACTCGTTGTGTGCAGATATAACTCACTTTCAACCCTTGACGGTTCATGCAAAGTCTAAAAAAAAACGAAGATAAGTTCTAGTTCCAAAAATAGTACCTTATAGACAGGGCCAAATCCACCTCTTCCAAGTAGATTGTTCTGATGAAAGTTCTTGGTTGCCTTCTTCAATGTTGGGAAGTCAAAATAGCTTATTGTTCTAAGGATTCCACTAAAGGCGTCTGTCGATGCTGCATTGACAGAATAGTATTAACAGTGAGGTTATGATCAAGATTCTGGTTGTATTTTATTGCAATCATTCAGTAGTCTAACCTGGCCGCTTTCTTGCTCTTGCTACCAACTTCTTGATCTCTTCTGGTTTGATCTTTTTCCGAAAGATAAATACAATTATAAGCAGAATGATGAGCATAACTATCCCCCCAAGCAAAAAGAACAAGGCTGGAGACCGCGACTTAGATGTGGAGGGTTCTGCTGGAGACATCACTTCAACCAAAAAAATTGTTAATCTTTATTGAATTGAAATAAGATATATATACTTGAAAGAAAGAAACAAGATAATCAGATTATTGAATCTTTCTAATGCATGGATTTGTGATCGAATAGCATGTGAACAAAAGCCATTAGTTTCACCTTTCTTCATTACTCTTTATCAGTATCCAATAAGACCCTTACAGGACAATGACATAAGCATTAAGATCAAAGGACTGAACTATAGGCCTCTCTGCTACTGCTAAACTTATCATGAAACCCTTGATATTGTTTTTATGTGTAAAATCTGCTAATATGATCAAAAGCGCATACACACGTACTTTAGCTAATATGATGATTGTTCCTCTCCCCCATAAAACTATCAATTATGGATTATTTTTTGTATGATTTAGGATGCAAATCCCCAAACCACTAAAAAAATTTCAACGGATGATAAAACTGAATTAAGGCTCTTCAAACTTGGTGCTGAAGTATGATCACTGGGACAATTTGAGCAACATGACAACACGCAAGGCTGAAAAGAAATGTTTGTGCAGTGAACTAGTGAAGCAATCGATTGTTACCTTCCAGCAAGCGCCGAGTCATGGTGAGGCAATAGTTTCGTGCTGCTGAAGAAACTATGTATCTAAATGTGGAGATTGGTGTTGCTGGTATTGCACTACTAGCAGCTTAACAACAAAAGCAGCAGAATAAACAGCCACATCCATCCATTGTTGGGTTTTTCTGGCATTGGTAAAAGACTTGGGTGGGGAGAGACTGAGGTAAAGATATAGAGGATTAGCATAGAAGTAATCGATTGAAAGGAATATATCGGACATTACAATATGTTGGTTTTGGCCACTAATGGGACGAAGTTTTTTCAATTGCTCAAAGACAACCTTAATGATTTGAATGACGTACTTGAGTATCAGTAACAGTAACACATACACACAAATATATAGTCATATACGTTAATATATGTATCAGGCCAGTTCTTTCTGGAAACACCAGGAGCTTAGATGGATTATTATTTATTATAATGAAGGTTTAAGACTTTAAGCTAGCTAACTATATTTTGCCATTATATTGCAATGTACATGCATATATCTAATTGCATTCAACTCAAGCATTGCCTTATTATTTGTTATTATTTGTTCTTTCCCTACTCGACCAATACCATGCAGAAAATTTTGCAATGGTGTCTTTCAAAGCAAATGTGATATTGCCAACAATTTACTTCACTAGGCTATCTCATGGGTAACTCTGATACTAACAATGATACAATGTTCCCTCCATTTTCATTAATTTTTTTTTCCTAAAAGACTTGACGTTCATTTTTATATACACTTCCAAAAATGTGATTTGACTTGATCACAATAATAGTTGTCACATTGTAACTTTGTCAATAGTTTAATCAGATGAACTAATTACAAATATAGGAGATTTGTGATTGCAACAGGTTAGAGAAATAGGAGATTTTATTAAACCAGTTGGCATCAGAAATATATTGTATTTCTCTAAGCCTTTGATACCTTGTTTGCTGCTGTGTCGTCAAATTATTTAATAGTTACAATTGCTGAAGTTCATATAGAAATTACATGCCAAGTAAGTTTCACACTTTATATGAATTACATGACAAGAACTAAATTCTTAACTTACAGGAAGTGCTTATTGGCACAGTTCATCAATTCATAATCCTGTTCGTCTGGGGAGAAGCCTATATATGTGATTCACCGGTTCGGACTCTGTGCTACAGGTTTTTGCATATCCAGTCCATCTACTGCAAAAGAAACAAATGTAATGACAAATTGACATTGATAAAACGACAGTAGAAGAAAAAATAAACAGCATTTTAAATATTGTTGATTTTGTTCTTGTCCACAAAGATATTTGGGACTATTATGTAACCTTTCGACTTTAGAAGAGATAGTTTCTATGTATACTACAGACAATGATGGTTATCCCAAAGCTTATATATAATGAGAGTGAGACATTGAAGGAAAATATACTTAATTTTACCTCCTAGTTTGCTCCAATGATACGTTCGGTTGATAGGTATGTGAACAAACCACAGGTATTACCACAACTTTCCCCGACCATCATCCCCAGAATTAAGGCTTAGAAACAAGTGACTGTGACCGTTTCCAGCCAGCCCTCATAAGTCATAACATTTATCCATGCATGTGCTTCGTTCCTTGAAGCTTGAATCCTGTTACCTGATGATTTGTTTAATAAGTTTCCTGGAGCACCACACAAAAAACAACCATAGTTGTTAAAACTTCAAAGAGGGTAATGGCACAAGGACACTATTGTTCTGAACAGGAAAGAGAATCAAATTGGACCATGGAATGCATTTTCTGGAGACATTTTATTGCATCATTCATACAACTTAAGAAGAACATTGTACAACTTGACACAAGGATTTCTTCAGAGTATCCTTTAACAAACTTCAAATGTGTATGTGCTGTGCTTTGTGGGTGTGTTATTTATATGTTTATCCTTTGCAGCTTTAATTCTTCTTGAATTAAAAACTAAATCCATTTTAAGAATTAATACCTTGTTTGTTGCTTTGGATTCAATGAATTCTAGGAAGAGGATGGCTCAAGATATGTTCTTTCCATATGAGAATGGCATATTCTGGATGATCAACAAAAGGATTTCTGTTGTGTTGATATAATTTGCATACTCTGTCATTTCTCAGTTTCTCCTCTCTTGAAGGGGGATCAATCTCATTCCACTTCAACAACGTAGAAAGCAGTCCCATCTCACTCTTTGCTACACCAATGCACTCACAAGTAAAACCAATCAAGGTCTAGGCCAACAAAAGAAATGCATACTTAAGTCCCCATCAGTAAGAACAGCATATACTTTTAAGACGAAGAAAATAAAAACAAATAGAAATCCATTCTTACACTTACATTGCAATTCAAGAGTCTCATAATAATTTTTATGCTTACTAAACCTTGGTGTTTTACATATCAGTATTAAGCAAACTACACAGCTGGTTTAGGTCTTATCACAAGTCCATGTATTCTCCTAAGAACATGAGGTAAGAGGCCTTGTATTCTCATAAGATTCTAACAAGTGGTTCAAATCTATCGCTACATGAAGGGACGTCTATGAAAAAGTATCTTGGTGAGGAGTGAAAGCTACTAAGCCCAGCAAGTTTACAGTGATTATAACACAGTTCATTCATAGATGTGGTTTAGGGAACAAGAAACTCCCAGAAACAATTCTGATGGATGTGGAATTTTCTGTCAACATCAGCATGTTTGACGGATACTAACAACCTTCTATAAAAATTATTGAAGTATGCTGACATTCACAAGTGGTTTCTAATGCAGACTCGAGCCCCTAGTTGGAGCATGGAGACAGTCACAGCTCAAGATACTTAAAGCTAATATTATTTATATATATTTTTTTAAAAATTGTAACTTACAAATGTTTGGAGAATCTGAAAGGTGAAGAACTGGGCCTCCATCTGGTTGACGATACCCATAACATACTTCCATGTACATCAGTGCCCTTGCAATATCTCCTCTATGCTTAAATGGCATGAAAAAGAAAATGGCTTAAGAAATCAATACATATGAACTGACTGTATAAAGAAATCTACACTATCACTAATTTTGGTGGCCAGATAGAACGATACAAGCTCATTAGTGAACCATAATAATTAAATCGAACCCTGTTAGCATGAAGCCTAAACTGGGAAGCAGCACATGTGGAATACATGGTTCCCATGTTGTTAGAGATTAACTACCTTGTTTGGTACAAACTGAATCTGGTTTTGCTTCTGAAATAACCCACAGATCATTTGGTAGAGTTCAAATTTTGTTTCTACTTTTGTTCATGTTAAGTTTCTCATCAGAAGCTGTGCATTAATGCTTCCAACATATATGTTCGCTTGGAAATGGTTATGTACAGAAGCAATTAGTTTCTACCACTTCATCATTCTCCTCTTCTCTTTAGTTTATCTAATCCATACACCCTCCATGTATTTCCAATATCTATTTATAAACAATAAAATGTTCCATGATATCTAACATACTACTCATTATAAAGAGAGATAAAACTATGCTATTCACATTAAATTCATTAAGAAAGAAAAGTGAGAAACCTGTTTAGGTGGTGCCCATCTATTCTTGTCAGTTTCTGTGTCCAAAGCAGCTTCTTTATTTGCTGGCTTCAAACATTTAGCCGATTTAACACTGCATTCTCCATAGTATTTGTTCCCCCTGGAGGAATTGACTGCAAAAAAGTTCATAATATTCTACTGTTTCCCTGAAAGTTCAAATTTAACGATGGTTTTTGAGAGATCTACTTGTCACTTGCATAAAGGGGAATACTCATCTTACCATTGACATCTGCAGGGTGAATGTTGTGTTTATCAGTCAGGGATGGACCACTTTTTAAACCATAAGAACGAGGCCATAAGTGCTCTCCTGAAAGAAAAAAAATTAAAAAAAAAAAAAACCAGCAGATAGTGAAGATCTCAGAGATTGTTGTATGATGCTGAGTAAAAGAAAGCGGCAAGAATAAAGAATATAGAAACAAAAAATAAGAAAAAGAAAAAAATTCACGTACCCTTTCAAATGTTCTATTCTTTAAATTGGGTGTGTGAATAGAGAAAAATGGTGTGTTGATAACATCATACTTCATTAAAAGATACATGGGGTGTGTCAATAGAGAAAAAGGATGTGTTAATAGCACCACCCAAAAAAATACCACTTCAACTTAATTTTTTTCTCTTCATTACAGGCGAGGCTAAAGGGTTACAGGCGATTCGCTCTCTAGATTTGGTTTTGGAAGTATAAGCTATCCACTGGAGCTACAAGGCCCCCCGATCTCTTCCTTGTCTTCTCAAACTGCATATCACTAAACTAACATCACAGAAGTAGCAACTGAGGTGCCTTAATGATCCCATTTGAGAGCAGAAAGTACCCATTCGCACTTCCCACTTAAAGAAACTCTTAGTTTTAGGCCTTCAGGTATAAATTAACCTTCACAAAACCTCTAAATTAAGCCTGCACTTCTTACATCAAACATCTCCAACAAACATACAACTTCCTGTTTTCTGAAGTCAGTAGTCACCTAAGTCGATATGTAAACCCAAATTGTCGGCTCCCCTCTATGCAACTTTTAGATGATCCTCAGTTTGCTAAGTTGGCCAGCAATATAGCACAGCACATGGCAAAAACTCATACTTTCCACTTTCCAACATCACGTTGCCGTGTAACTAAGCTTAGAGGCAGAAGAAATTAGTTTGAGAGTAAGATACGAGACAATCTTTAAACAGTTCTAGCTGCTTTTTCTACTTCATGGCCAAAGTGAATATTTAGATGACCTTAGCTTTCCTTTATACGGTACTCTCCTTATTCCTGCAATAGAATATGGTGTGTTCCTTTGAATCTTTGATCATACATTATTTAAGAGTTACATGTAACATAAACATCAATTTTTCTGGTCCTACGACCAGGAAAAATCTCAAGAGTCTATCTCTATCTTCGACAAAACAACCCAAAAGAAATCGATATCAGATTATGGCCAACCAATTATAAGAACATTTTCATAACAACTCATCTCTCTGTAGATAATATAGTTAAATGTCTGTCCTTCTCTCTGTTTCTATATTCATGCTGTGAGCAGCTCTAAGTTTGCTTAATTGAGCAGAACCTGCTCTTCAAAAGGTTCTGAAGGTTAATTTATGCCTGAAGGCCTAAAACTACATTGAGAGAAGTGCAGGCCACAAATTTGAGAGAACATGAAGTCACTTAACTACATTTCTCAGAGCCACCTAATATTGTGATATATTAGCTATTACATGAACCGATCCTTAGCAGTAAAGTAATTTCCAGACTTTGAAAACAGACTTCTGGTTCACCTATTTCTCCTTTCTAATCAAGCGTAGAATGTCTCTAGAAAAACATAACCAAAGAGGTGGTATTCATTCAAGCCTCATAACATGACTTCCCCACTACTTGGATCATGTAGATATTAATAAATTAGAAGAAATTGAAAGAGTTGTTCATCATTATGATTTTACTACTCTGAAGTCTGAACTGGAACAGATGCTATAGTACTGTATCATCTAATGTGAAATGTGAACTGTAGAATCATCATGTACTGTGTCTCAAAGACACATGCTGATTGAAGATACAATTATATGTCACTTGAAAGTTGATATTTCATTCAGCAACCAATCAGTCGGGGTCATTTCCTTTCTTATCATCAAATTTCCTAAACTCTTCTTTGACTCGGATACTAATGCTCTTCATTTCAAGTTTCAACATTCCCCAAAACAATATTATTTAGGATTTGAAGTATATTCACTTTGGATATGCAAAATTAATCATGAACTATAAAAGTTTAAGCGAAAGAGTTAAATCATGAACTCTATCTTTGGCCTGAAATCAAAGTTCAACATAATTGTAAATCACCTACATTATATCACAGAAACTGTAGAAAATCTTAGTAATTGACTCACTATTCCATCCTTCAGGCTTCCCAGCTAATGACTTTGGTACAACCTTCAAGGAGTAAATTTCAACACTGCATACAAAAAATGGTAGGTAAGTTGGCAACGAGCAAAGAGTAAATGTAACAATGATCAATACAAACTGCAGAGAGCTGTTTTTAGGTTTAATTAGTCCTTACATCCCTGATGAAGCTTCTGGGTTGTCAACATCCGAAGCATCAAGAATCTTAAGAGCATTCCACACCTACTTCCATAAACCACTGATATACTTATTGAAGCAAATCACCAAAAGAGAGTCAAACTCCGCTAAGAAGCAGCATTAATCACCTCTCTGTATGATAAAGATTGATGCTCGCCAATCATAGAATTCAATTTCTTCTTGAGTGATTTACCCTCTAGATTCCCCACATTGGCATAGTTTTTGTTAACATCTTCACAAGCATAAACAGGAGATCGGTAATCATAAGCCTGAGCATCAGCAACAATATTGAGAAAGAACAAGTAAACAGATACAATCTGAGAAACCCATCTCCAAGAGATACTGATGCACTTTGTGCAATCCCATCTGCCCCTATAAACAATGCGACAAATTAGTCCAGCACAATTTGGAACAAAGGTGTTAAATAAAAGTGAGTGACAGACCTTGTATAAATGGTGGAGGTGACCAAATTATGAACTGGGTTTCGATTAAAGCACTTGAATTTGAAGTTGTCGGGGCTCCGGAACAAGGTGGGTCTCTGTTTATAGACAACGCCGGGTGTTCTGCAATGGATTTTGGTGGCCATTACCGGAGAAGACTGCATTCTCGTTTAGTCACCCCAAAGCTTCTCTGGGAATAATGTTAGGCCAACAGAAATGGCAAGGAGAGCCGCACGATTTAACTAGCGGTTCAGATCCTTTATTTACAATCAACAAAAACTGCTCTCATTCCATGTTCATAGCTTGAGATCCTTTAGGTCTTTAGCAGCTTAGCCTCAGTGCCTCACAGAGTCACAGTTTCAAACAACCAAGCTTAGTCACAGTTTCAACAAGGTTGCGTGTAACATTTCCCAATCCGTTTAGGAGATTACGATTTTAAATTGGTTGAAAGCAAACATTACTCTAATAAACTCTATTTTGTTTGAAGGCTTATTAATCTGTTTAGGGTGCCACTCTGCTGATGGACATATTAATAATAGACCAAGCTTACAAGACTACAACATATGCAAAGTTTACCTATACTTGGTCATCTACTCCCAAAATCTCGGGGTGAACTCAAAGTTCTACATAGCTCCGCGCCTGGTTCTTGCCCTTATTTTCATGAAGACACAAAAGCTGCCAGAAACTAATTACGTACAGTAATAATGGTAACAACATATACTGTTAGCAGGTAGGTATCTGTTAATTCTGGTCATTCTTCAATTATATTTTTCAAATTAGTGTTTATTATCATTTAGCATGTATTTGGACATTATATATATATAATACATGCTCAGTGTACTGCGCTCATGAAAATCTAATATTGAAGGCAAAACTACGCGCAAGAAACATGAAGCCCAGGAGAATTGCTAGTTACAAAATACAAACTCTACAGGATACCAAATTTATTCCCAGATGATTTAAGCAGAAACACACGAAGTGCATAGTAGATGGTAGTCTGCTGGTAGAATCCAGCTAATACCTCATGGCCTCATCAAACTTTTGTGATAAAGAAATCTCCGCAGAGACTGTCCATGATATATTGTATGATTGTTTGAGCACACATGCCAACCATGAGAAACGCTCGATTTGAAGCCATTTAAGGCGACGGATCCACGATAAATGATTGTAACCATTTTCTTCTTTTTGTTTGTCAGAAAAACTTCTCAATTTTAAATTAGATAACTCATATGAGATATTGGAATAAACTAACAATTTTATATATGAAAACTCCTCTGATTTGTGTTGTTCTTAATATCCAAATGGCAAATTGAACTAGGGAAGTCCGGAAGTGTCATACAAATCACTATGCGCCATTAACAATGCCAATCCTAATTTGAATTTGCACAAAACATTCTCAAATCTTTTAATATTTTATTATATTTACAACTAAAATTGTCTCCTCACACAAAATCAGCTAAAGTAGGAGTAGTAGCGATTAAAAATATAATATACTTAAATTTATTAACTAATAGCCACAATAACAATTTTTGTGTTCTTTTTAGGCGACCAAATTTACTTTTCAGGAATTAGATGGAGTTGTTGGATTTCTTTTGGATTGACTCAATCTCAATAAGTGAGCGAAGTTGTGTATAGTAGTTTGATGCCTAATTATATTATGAGTACAGAACGATGTATGTTCCTTGTGGCCGAATATAAATCTAATGAAAAAAATAATTTTTGTGTTGTGAAAATTATAAATGCGATTTCTAAAACATTTAGAATGAACAAATTTATTCAATGCTATGTTTTACTATTGAAATAATAAGATCAAAACCCTCTCATCTAAATCTCTAATCAAATAAGATTAGCTGGATCACTTGATCAGTTAGTCGAAGAGATCGACGACTCTGTCCTTCCATGTTCATCGCTCAAGACCAGGCCAGCTGGGAATCCTCTTGGTCTTTAGCCTCAAGTATAGTCTCAACAACCATAGCTTAGAGATTCTAATAAAGTCACCAATACCAAACTCTACCCTCGACTTTTAACCAGCTCAAGATGGAATCTTGATAACATATTTGTCACTCAATAGTCAATATGCATAATTGGAGAGGATGTTTAAATTTACTTCAATTTTTCATATTTTGAGCAAACAATATGAAATCGTAGAACTTAGACATTCATTTTATAGCATCTTGACTTGCAAATATGAATCTCTTTCAGCTTTATAACATGTTAACATCAAGGATCGCAACAACCCAAAGCCCCAGAGCTTCACGTCTTAACCTTTTACAGAGCAAAACTACCAGCAACATGAAGTCATGAACCCAATGAGAATTTCTAGCTAGTTACAAACTCTGCCTCATTTTAGACCCAAATAGATTCTCAGATGATTCTGCAAAAACGTACGAAGAGCATAATAGGTGAATAGTGGCTGCTGTACGAGTCCAGAGTCCAGACTCCAGGGTATGGGGCAGTATATTGATCGCAGAATCCAGCTACAACCTCATTGCATCATCTCACTCTTGTGATAAAGAAATCTCAACGAAGGCTGTGCATGATTGTATGATTGTTTGAGCACATATGGTTAACATGTCCATCAGCAGCGTGACAGCAACCATGGGAAACTCTTGATTTGAAGCCATTTAAGTCGATGGGTCCATGGTACATGAATGTAACAATTTTCTTCCTTCTCTTTGTTCCGAAAACGAAAATTACAGTGTCGTTATTTTCCCAATTTAAATTAGATAATTCATATTAGATATTAGAATAAATTAAAAATTCTATATATAAAGTCAGATTAGGTTTACCTGTCCAAATGGCAAATTGAAGTCACTAAAGTCATCAGTGACCATAAAATCGTGGTCACTAAAGATCTTATAAATTAGTGACCATAAAACTGTGGTCACTAAAGAGTAAAGACATTATGATTTTTGATCATAAAATTATGGTCATTAATTTTTTTTTTGAATTAGACAAAAGTTAGTCACTAAATAGATTCATTGAGGGACTTTTAGTGACCACTTAGTAACCACCCAAAAATGGTCACTAATTAAATTTAGTGGCCAATTTCATAGTTTCGGTGACCATTGTTGTAGTCACTAATTTTCATATTTGTTGTAGTGTAGAAGTTACTAAGCATAATTGTCTTCCGGCAAAAGAACTGGATGAATGGAGTAAATTAACATTGTTTTCATTCTCTTGATCAAAATTGATTTTGCTCGAGCGATAACGCCTTAGAGCATCTACACCGGCGAGCAGGAGGAGGAGAGCTGCTTGAGCAGGAGGTGGGGCCGCCCGGGTTTGCTCGAGCAAACCCAGTTTGGAGCTCGCACCGGCTACAATGGAGGAGAGGTTTGCTCGCCCAGGAGATCGGGAAGATTTGCTCGCCCCTCCGCTCGAGCAAATTTTGCTCGACCCGTTGCTCGATCGAATGGCGGAGCCCACAGCACGTGGGTGACGTCAGGGTTTTTTTTTTTTCCTGTCAGTCATTAAGAGTAAAAAACAAAATTACGGACCAATAAATGGCTGACACGTGGATTACTGGCTGGGCCATTCAAACTCCAACGGTTTAATAGATCTGGGTCTTCCATTTGAATCAGAAATTTCGATCAAACGGTTAGAATTCATAGGCAACGACAACTATTTGATCAGAATGGAAACAAAGCTTAAAAATAGTAAAAAAATCCCAAAAATTTCAAAACTCTCCCAAAAATTTGCCTATAAATACTACTTCAATTTTTGATCAACTCACACCAATTTGTGCACAACAAATTTCACATCTTCCTCCATCTCCTCTCTCATTTCGTTTACATTTTTTTCTAAAATAATGGGCTCCCATTGGCTTCCTTCCGAAGATTTATAAATGTGCATCTCTTTTGTCCGTCATAGTGTTGATGAATATGACGGTAACAAACAAAAGAGGGACAAATTGTGGGAGACAATTCATGCCGATTATATGCAAAATTGGAAGCTAGAACTAGGTGAGAAACCTCCGAAAGAGCCGAGGACCCGAATCGCGCTCGCTTCTCACTACAACAAGTTCAAGCTACTCTTGCAAAAATGGGGCGAATGTTTGGCGGCGGCACGGCAACGTATAGCTAGTGGCACTTCGTTAATGGACGATGTAAGTTTACATTGTTTTATCATATATTATAATTTTTATTCGATTATATATCTAATTAAATTATATAATTTATATATCTAATTTGTTTAAATATGTAGCATTGTTTACATTATTTATTTTATCCAATTTGTTTAAATTATGTAATTAAATATGTACCTAATATAAGTTTTTAATTAGGAAAGACAAGCTCAATCATGTTACTATAATGTCAAGAAGAAAAAGTTCACACACTTTGAATGTTGAGAAGTGGTTAAGGATCATCTATCTTTCGTTGCGGTGCTACCTACTACTCCATCTCCATATGCAAGTACTTACCACGCTACTCCTTCCGCAACCGAATCATCTCCAACCATCAATTTGGATGACGACCAAGTAAATGAGACACCTGAAAGCAATACGGTAGCTTCCTCGAGTCCGCCTAGACCAATAGGAACCAAGGCGGCAAAGGAAGCTAGGCGCAAAAAGAAACAGGGTAAGACTCCTATTGAGCAACGAGTTGAGGTTTTGCAAACCATTGCAAGTGACCAAGCATCATGGCATGCCAAGAAGCTAGCGCATAATAAAAGTGAACTTAATTATTACGCGGAGTACAAAGACATTCATAAGCGGAATGAAGCAAAGGCGGAAGAAGAGTTACGATTGAAGAAACAAGAGAATGACACAAAGATCATGACAATGGATTTGGAGGCTATCACCCCAATCTCGAAAAGGTATTTTACAAAGAGGAAACTAGAAATCCTTAATGAAGGAGGAGCTAGTCAAGATCAACCTACCGATGAAACATATTCGGATTGTTAACACCTAAGTCACCCAAGTCGCGTGCTATTTCCATGATAGTTATAGTATTGTACTAAATTTAAATTTGATGTAATTTAAATTTTCGAGAAATAAAAATGTAATTTATTTATTAAGATGAAATTGAAATACACATTAAATTAAAACACATACTTAAATTAAACACAAACTTAAATAATTAAACACAAAAGGAATGAAAATACATAATTAAACATATTTAGAGTATTTCACCCGTTTCCACCCTCCAAATGTGTTTCACCAAGTCTCTCTAGAGCTCTCTATGGATGTAAACGGATTCGAGATCGGCAACACGGTCGTGAAACCGTTGTATATTAGCTCCATCTCTACTGATTGGCTCAAAAGGAATTCGATTCCCTTGTTCATCCACCGGCCCATCATAAACCCGGAAAGCCCTCGATGAGTTTTGCAAGTCTTCTTCTTCCCCATCCCCTTCTTCCTCATCCTCCACGTACTCTTCCTCAACAATCATGTTATGCAATATAATGCAAGCTAACATGATGGTAGTCATTACCGATTTGTGGTGCATTGTACAACTATGACGTATAATTGTCTATCGAGATTGCAAGATGCAAAAGGCCCTCTCCACATCTTTCTGGTATGCCTCATGTTTCTTTGAGAAAAACTTATCTTGCGGCGTCTAGGAATTGGGAATTATTTTGACAAATGTAGAGTACCTTGGATATATTCCGTCAGCCAGATAATAAGTTGTCGAGTACCTTTGTCCGTTGACTTAGTAGACGGCACTTGGGCCTCTTCCGGCAAGGATCTCTGAGAACACATTCGATAGGTGGAGCACGTTAATGTCATTTTTAGCTCCAGGACACCCAAAGAAACTGTGTCATATCCACGTATCATACGAGGCAACCGCCTCTAGGATAACCGTTGGGCGACCCTTTCGCCCCGAGTATGCCCCTTGATAGGCGGTTGGGCAGTTCTTCCACTCCCAGTGCATGCAGTCGATGCTTCCAATCATACCTGGAAAGCCTCGGCGTTCGCCTTTAGCTAGTAGTCGTGTGAGGTCTGCCGGTGTTGGACTGCGGAGGTATCTTGGACCATAGAGATGAACCACTTGCCTGCAAAACTCCTTCATACATTCGAGGGTAGTCGATTCCCTCATCCTTGTAATTTCAGTACATTGATCCGCAGCTGACCCGTACGCCAGCATTCGTAGAGCCCCGATCATCTTTTGTTGGGGAAGTAGCCCTAGCAAATCAGTGGCGTCTTCTCTTTGGAGCCAAAATTGGTCGTGGTTGCATAGGTCCGTCATGATAATGTTGAATCGGTCTCTACTCATCCTGCACCTCCGACGAAAGTCTTGCGCGTCGAAGATTGGACGTTGGATGAAGTAATCTTCCATGAGATTGCGTCCCCTAGATAGCCTCTGACGTTGCTTATTCGGTTTTTTTCCGCGACGTGAACCGCTTGGTCGTGTTGGTTCATCGTCGTGTTGTGCTTCCGCCATGACCACCTGATTGACGAATGGCTGCTCCTGTTGACAGTAGCCATAGAGGGGCTACATAGGCCCACAAACCCGCAGCCAGTACGTCCGGGGCAGGACTGAGGCCCGGAGCAGGATCACCAACACCCGGACCCGAGGTCCAGCAGTCTACCTTGTGACCAGGGGCCCGGGGCCCGGGGACGTCAGCCTGCCGAACAGGCCACCAGAGCTGTCCTTTTGTGTACGAACAGAAGGAAACCAGTCCCACATCGAAGAGTAAGACCAGACCTCACACTCGACCACCTATATAAGGGCCTCAACTACCCTCTTTAATAGGTAACTGATCTCTCCAACTGCTTATCATTCTTGCTTAAGTTTTCTATTCAGTCCAACGGTACTAACTTAGGCATCAGAGAGGAGAAGACCGGCCCGCCCGGTATTCCCCTTAGTTAGCAGGTTCGCAGGAGGAGATCACATCTAGATTTATCAGTTTCCACCAGGCCTACGGGTTTGTGCAGAAACAGCTTCATATGGTCATATTCTTCTTGTTGACGTTGTCTCCGCCTGAAAAAATTGTGGAAGCTGAAAGAATTCATTGGTGCTGATGAACAAAGAAATGTTGCTAAGTGTTTAAATTTATGGATGAGTTATCTGCTCGGATTCTTCACAATGGTGTGAGTATAGAATGAGTGATATTACACGTTTTATAACCAATTGGTCGAAAATATCAACGGAAATCTGGATCAATTATTTTACCGACAATGACACGTGGTAGTGACACGTGTCAATTCTCTATTAGTCAAAAATCTTATCGGAAATCTTGTATAATATTGTATCGATATCGACATGTGGCACATTATTATTAGTTGTAAATATATCCGGTAAAAAAAATTTAATCATTTCACAACAAAACAAAATTGAATTGCTAAAGCAAATTGTGAATGGGTGTGTGCAAAAATCGATTTTCTTGAGCAAAATTTTAAATAGATTTGCTTAAAGCAAAATTTGCTTATGGCCCCACCATTTGCTTGAGTAAACCCAATTTATGGGTGCGGATGCTCTTAACATTGTTGATTAATAGACAAAAAAATTAAAAAATTGTGTAGTCAAAAACAATGATTGCAACGTGTAAAATATCACATGTGAACAAACCATTCACTCCTATGTTTCACATTTTCAATTGCAATAACAAGATCTTTGCAAAAATGTAATAATAAGATCAAAACACTCTGATCTAACTATCTAATCCAAATAAGAATAAGGTACAGTAGAAACACACTTCATAATCACCTCACTAATGCTCATTGAATCCAAATCTAAGAAGAGCTACTTCCACAAAACTCCATTCCATATGATCGTAGGCCTTAGTCATATCCAATAGGGGTGGGCGCGGGCCGGGTCGAGCCCAAAAATCACAAAGCCCGATCCGAAGCCCGAACCTCTAGGGCCGAGCCGAGCCGGGTTTTTTTGAAGTCGAGGACCGGCCCGGGCCCGAGCCCGACGGGCCGAGCCGGGTTTTCGGGCTTTTTCGGGCTTGGCGTGGCGGTACTGCGCCGCCAGAGAGGAGATTGGCGATGCGGTCGGCGGGTTTGGGGTCGGCGGAGGCGTCGTAGAGGCAGTTGAGGAGCATAAGGAGGCCGTCGGAGGCGAGGGTGTGGATGGTTTTCTCGAGATCTTCGACGACGATTTGGTGGGTGTCGCGGTCGGAGAGCTTGGAGAGGGAGGTGAGGATGCGTTGTTTGAGTTCGACCATGGCGAGGTGGGAGGAGAGAGAAGAAGAGGAGGAGGACCGGAGTGGCGGCCGTGGCGGTGGAGTGCTCGTGCTCGTGGAGTTTGGGGGTTTTGTGGGTTTTGAGATTCTGGGTCCGGTGAAACTCATGGGGGGGGGTGAGGGGGGGTGAGAGAAGAAGAGACAGGGGTGGCTGAGATAAGGAGAGAAGGGAGGGTTGAGAGCAGAAGAAGAGAAGAAGAGGGGAGGGGCGGCTGTGACTCAGAAGATGTAACAGGGTTTTTTTTTTTAATATATATATTAAACAATCAGGCCGGGCCGAGCTTTCGGTCCCAAAAAAAACAGGGCCCGAGCTCGGACCGAATTTCCTATTTTCGGGCCGGGCTTTTTTCGGGCCGGTCTTTAAAAAAGTTGAGCTCGGCTCGTTTCGAGCTTTTTTCGGGTTTTCGGGCTGGGTTTTTGGTCCTTCGGGCCCAAACGCCCAACCCTAATATCCAATTTCAAAGAAAAAAATACGCCTTTATTAGTACTGGAATAACAATTATGATTATAATGTGATACCTCATTCGCAACCAATGTATTGTATGTAATAAGTCTACTAGGAGTTATTACATACAATAAATGGAGAAATATCATCAGGCAAAATCTTCTTCAAATTGTTAGTTAGAACCTTAGAAATTTTATACTGAACATTGCATAGAGCAATAGGTGTCAAATTCGACACAGATTGGATCAAACAAATATGGTTATAGTTGCAAAAAGAAACACACATATATCGTAAAAAAAAAAAAAAAAAAAAAAAAAAACACACACACACACATATCCAGAAAAGTACGCATGACAGTACGACATCAGCCCCACAACATCCCAATATTTTTGAAAAACTTAACGGAGGCATACCATCCGCGCCAGGCGACTTAGTTAGGTACATTTGGAAAAGCGCTGCTCAAATTTCATCTTCTGAATAAGAAGCGTAGCATTCATAGCAGCAGTTATTCTAAGTTGAAGAAGACTCATACGAGAATAATTCACATCATCCGATTTAAATATATTCTTAAAATAAGACAGAATCATTGTTTCCACACTCTCCGAATAATTCTGCTAACGACCAAAATGATCAAAGAGACCCTCAAATATGTTCTTCACCCTCCGATTAGATGCTTTACGGTGAATATACTTTATGTTACGATCATTTTGATAGATGAGAAAGAATCATATTCATCATTTTGAAACCCGAGTACGTAGGATTGAAGCAGCTCAACCAACCCACTAGAATTCTTTGGGTGAGGTATTTTCAGGAGATGACTCTTAGATGATGATATTTAAAAGGCACGCAAATGATCATTCTTCAGTTATATTTTTCAGGTTAGAGTGTATTCTCAAATTATGAAGAAAGATTTCATTCTAAAGACTACTGCCTTTACTTGTCATGTGGTAGGAATAGTCCTTAATTAGTAGTAGCATCTCTAGTAGACACATACACAAACTCGAAGCAGGTCGATAATGGATACATGATAACATGTTTGTCACTTAATATACATAATCGAAGAGTACGCTGAGATTGAAATCAATATTTTGAACGACAATTTGAAATTGTACTAGGAATATCTTGTTTAGAAAATTTTATGAATCTCTCTCAAAATCGTGGTTATTATTATAGCTAGAAGCTTGCATTATGCAGGATACCAAAAATTATTTATTCTCGATGACGATCATTGGTCACAATCATGATGTTGTCGTAGAGTGGGACGTTGATTTATCATGTAGTGTAGACTTGGCTGTTAATTTCGATCTCTTTAAGACGGGTTGTCCTACCAGCGCTTCTTTATAATTTAGTCGTTTAGTATTAAACATAAGAAAAATTATTTATTCTTAGATGATATAGCAGAGACACGAAGAGCAAGGTTGGTGAATGGTGGCTGTGTCCAGACTCCAGAATCGAGGGTATGGGGCTTTGGGGCAGTTTAATTGATGCTAGAATCCAGCTACGTACAACCTCATGGCCTCATCTCATTTCCCTCTCCCTCTTCTTCGACTTCCCCTCCTCCACCATCCACACCTCCACTCTCGTCACCCTCCCCTACCCCAACTCCGGCCCACTCTCCCTCAACGCGCGTGGCCTCACCGTCCACTCCATCCTCGACCCCCAATCCTCTACCCCCTCCCTTCTCCCTCTCCCCTCCTCATCCAATCAAAGGTTGCCATCTCACCATCACTCGATGGTCTCAAGAAGGTTGTGATCGAATATGAAAATTTGGGTTTTTTTTGGATTGTGGGTTGAATTGAATTGAGGTATAATAATTGGAGTTATTGATAGTCAATAATTTATTATTAGTGATTATTAGAGGTCAGTAATCGAGTTACTGATGGTTAGTGATTTATTATTAGTGGTTATTGGGATCAGTAACCTGATTACTGAGAGTCAGTAAGAGCATCTCCAACAACCCTACTCACAACCCATACTCAAACTCATTTTTTGACTCACCCAAACTCATTACTATTCAAACTCATATTTCATCTCCAACCATTTTGTCAAAACCTATACCTATACCCATACCCAAATTTTAATCTTTTTATATAATTATTTAATAACAAATGTGTTTCTGTCTAAACCCGGGGGCCTGGTAGATACAGATGAATCCAACTCGATCTCCTGCAAACCTGCTTACTAAGGGGAATACCGGGCGGGCCGGCCTTCTCCTCTCCGATGCCTAAGTTAGTATAGTTGGAATATATATAACTTGAGCACGTATGTAAGCGGTGAGTGAGATAAGTTACCCATTAATGAGGGTAGTTGGGGCCCTTATATAGGTGGCTGGGGGTGAGGGCTGACCTCACCCTTCGATGTGGGACTGGTTCCCTTCAAAGGGCAGTTCTGGTGACCTCTTTGGCAGGCAGGCACCCCCGGTCCCAGGGTCCCTGGCAGCCGGATAGACCCCTGGACCCCGAGGCCGGGTGCTGGTGGTTCGGTCCTGGGCCTCGGGCCAGGCCCTGGTGCACTTGCTGCGGGTCTGTGGGCCTGGTGTAGCCCCTCTGCGGCTACTGTCAACAAGTCCCCCAAGTTCCCGGTCAAGTGCAATCTTGAATGGGGACTTAAGTCTGTCTTGCTCTTGTCCCGCAGACTCGCAGGGTTACCAACCCAACGGTGCCCAGTCCCCCAAGTCCGCGTTGAAGATTGGGCGTGACCGGGGTGAGTACCTGTTTACCGATGGCAAGCAACAGTTTATAAGTACGTTTGTAATATAAGTAGCACTGTGCTCAAGTGTTGTGGTGCTATGAGCATGGTGTGGGGTGAAACACGGAGAGTGTATGTGATGATGCCATGATGCCATGCATGGAATGATAATGGAGCGTTGAAATCCGCCATGCAATAGATGTGTGCATGAACTCTCGACCGGACACTCTGCCATATCGGTACGGAGCGGAGTTCAGTGGGCCACTACCGGGCGTTCTGCCATATCGGTACGAAGCGGGGTTCACTGGGCCACTACCGGGCGTTCTGCCATATCGGTACGGAGTAGAGTTCACTGGGCCACTACCGGGCGGTCTGCCATATCGGTACGGAGCGGAGTTCATGGGACTTCGACCGGGCGTTCTGCCATATCGGTACGGAGCGGAGTTCATGGGACTTCGACCGGGCGTTCTGCCATATCGAGACGAGTCCCAGGTGAACTTAAGTACTGGACCTCGACCGGGCGTTCTGCCATATCGAGACGAGTCCAGGAGTATAGGACCTCGACCGGGCGTTCTGCCATATCGGTACGGGTCCATATTGCTAGGCTGCGAGGAGATTACCCCGGTGTTGCGGGCTGTTTGAAGCGCCGGTGAACACTTGCTAGTTCTTCTCAGCTTGTGCTGAATAAGCGTTGAGGTAGGGGGGGTGGCGTTGAGGTGACAAGGCTCGCTGTGCAGCCCCACGTTGATCGCGGTTCAATGCGATGCAGGGTTTTTATCCTGCTGGACAAGAGTACATGGGTTAGATGTAAACTCACCCGGGTGTATAAAGCCCATGTCGGTCGAATGTTCTCATGACCGGGGTCGTGCCATGGAACCGGGCGGGACTCGACCGGGCGTCCTGCCATATCGAGACGAGTCCCCCAGTGAAATGCCATGGGGCCGGGTGGATCGCGTTCCCGGAAAATGCTCTCGAGCCGGTTGGATGTTTCGTAACCGGTGGATGGATCTCGACCGGGCGTCCTGCCATATCGAGACGAGTCCCCCAAGAGAGATGCAGCTGGGTGGACTCGACCGGCCGTCCTGCCATATCGAGACGAGTCCCCCAGTGAGATGCAGCGAAGAAGCCATGCAGCCGGTTGAAAGATCATAACCGCGAATTGCCATGGTGCCGGGCGGATGGCTCATACCCGGAACGATGCTCTCGAAGCGGTTGAAAAATCATAACCGGTGAGAGGTCTTCAAGCCGGTTGAAAGATCATAACCAATGAGATGCAGCTGGGTGGACGTCGACCGGGCGTCCTGCCATATCGAGACGAGTCCCCCAGTGAGATGCAGCAAAGAAGCCATGCAGCCGGTTGAAAGATCATAACCGCGAACTGCCATGGTTCCGGGCGGATGGCTCATACCCGGAACGATGCTCTCGAAGCGGTTGAAAAATCATAACCGGTGAGAGGTCTTCAAGCTGGTTGAAAGATCATAACCGGTAAGATGCAGCTGGGTGGACGTCGACCGGGCGTCCTGCCATATCGAGACGAGTCCCCCAGTGAGATGCAGCGAAGAAGCCATGCAGCCGGTTGAAAGATCATAACCGCGAACTGCCATGGTGCCGGGCGGATGGCTCATACCCGGAACGATGCTCTCGAAGCGGTTGAAAAATCATAACCGGTGAGAGGTCTTCAAGCCGGTTGAAAGATCATAACCGGTGAGAGGTCTTCAAGCCTAGGGAAGTGGAGGGGGGCCTGACGCCTTGGTTCCCGCTCCTAACTACCCTGTCGCCAGCGTGCGAGACAAGTGGCTGACATGCATTTAAGGAGGAAGTCCATCAGTCCCGTCGGTTATGATGACATGGGCAGTTTACCAATGCTGGGACACGTGCCAGTAGGGAGTGGTCTTGAGATGGAGGGTCTGGATTCACAGGCGTTTGAGTTTCCCTGATTGCGTGTTTGGCGGGATTTATAAGCGCCTAGGGCACCGGTCCCCTCTATAAATAGGCCTCTTCTGCTCTCCTTTCTACTTTTGCTTCTTGTTTTAGAGAAACTAAGAGAAAGAGAGAAATTCGGCAGAAGCTCTGAGCCCCTTACCCCACGAGATCCGTTTTCTCGAGCGCTCCCTACCATTGCTCGCTGCTTTCGCAGGGCGGACTGTCCTCGGTTGAGCATATTAATCGGTAAGTTTGTTGATTTCTTTGCCCCGGTGTTGTTCTTGTTTTGGTTTTGTTGTTTTGCGGCGGGGGAGGGATCTCTGTCGCTGACTGAATTGCTCTGCGGCAAACTTGAGGAGAGGCCGTTGAAGGCGCTGTTGTAGCCTGTTGCTGACGGGTGCTAGGGTTTTGTTTTCTTCCCCTAGGTTAGGATGTCTTCTTCAAGTTCTGACCGGGCTTCCGAATCAGCTGCCAGGGGTCCTATCGTGGACGATGCGGAGAGGCTGGAGGACTGGCTTGGTTCGGAATCCCCGGAGACGGAAGTTGCTGACTGCTCCGGGAGCAGGGCTTCGTCTCCGGCTTTGTCTTCGTCTTCGTCTTCCGGGGCTGAATCCTCGGAGACTGAAATACCGCACGGGGTGCGCCTTACGGGTGCCCCGGCCGTGAGCTACACCATTGGCAGAGGGAAAGGTGCCGTGGTGTGCGATGAACCGGAAGGTAGCATGACCCCTGGAGAGATAGCTGCGCTTCGGGAAACGTGGAGTATTCCGGATGAGGTTCTGTTGCGGCCCCTGAATCCTGGAGAGTCAGCCTGCAACCCGGAGGCAGGTTGGGTTGCCGTGCACCAGGACCAGTTCCGGCATGGATTCTCGCTCCCGCTGCCGGATTACGTGCAATACATGCTCAGTGCACTGCAGGTGTCGCCAGCGCAGCTTCCTGGGCTTCAGTGGAGGCGACTACTGAGCCTCGACTGCCTATATGAGCTGTCCGGAATGAGTATGCCAACGGTAAACAAATTCCGGTCCTTGTACGGGTTGTCCTACTCCAGGAAGCAAGGGTCCCGGGGTTGCCTGTCCTTCAACGCCCGGAACCATCAACCGATCATCACCAATATGCCTACATGGGTAGACAACAGCTGGAGAAAGAAGGTGGTGATGGTGGGCGGGAGGTGGCAGGCGAGGAGGAAGATGTACCGGGTTCCTGTCGCCTTCCAACCCATTGGCGACCAGTCGTTCGAGCTATCCGATCTGGAGCATGAGAGGATCTCGACCATACTCGGATGTTGGGACAATCTGGAACGGAGTTCCTTCAACTTTATCCGGCGAGAAGTGCTGGAATACTGCCAATTCGGGCGGGGTCCCGGTGCGTAGCAGGCCTTAGCGGTGATACTTGTGCTAGTTCTGGCAAAATGCTAACTGTTCGCTTTCCTTGCAGGTGCATCTTCCCGGGCGGTCATCAAGCCCGAAACCACTCTCTCAATGGACGGGGAAGACCTCCTTAACAAGCTGAAGGAGAAAGACAAGATCGTCTCGCGGACGTCGGTGGACGAGGAGTCCGGCCGGCTCACGACTCATCCGGAACCGAGGGCCATGGATGTTGATGACGGCGCCTACATCCTGAGGCGGGTGAAGACCCATCCTGCTGCGCCCAAAGCGGTGTCCGGAAAGGGCAAGACTACCGGGGGGCCAGTGAGGATTCCCGGTGGAATGAGCAGGATCCCCAACCGGCCGGTGTCTGTGTCGCACGTGGCACGTGTCGCCCGGGTAGGTGCACGATCTTCTTCTCCGGAAGGCCGGGGAGAGAAGCGGAGGGGCGGGGACATTCCTTCCTCCGCGCTGGTGACGCTCACCGGCAGGTCGTCACGGGAGAACCTGGCCAAACGGTTCAGGGTAACCAGCGGTGCACAACCTACCTCTGCTGGGGAGAAGGCTGCCGCTGCCTGGCAGAGTAGTCCCGCGCCTACGGAGGCACCGAGGGGAAGCCCGGACAGTGCAATCGTCCGGCAAGTGGCGGCGGACTTGGCCGGCCTTGGTCTGGACAGACCTGGGGTTGCTGGAGCCCTGGCGGGCGGGAACCGCCCAAAATGCAAGGAATCCGTCCTCCGGGTAAGCACTAACTGGTGCCACTACACTGCTTGTAGGTTGTTTCTCTTACTGCCCGATTAACTGTTTCTGCTGTTGTGCAGTTGTTGTACAGTCTGTACCAACCGGACACGAGCGAGGAACTGCCGGAGCTGAAGAGGCAGATAGCTGCTTTATCGGAGGCTCGACAACGCCTGGAGGTGGAGAAGTCCCGCTCGGATCGGGAGAAGGCCAGATCGGAGGAGAGGGCCAAGAAGCTGGAGGAGCAGAACCGGAGCCTGGAGAAGGAGAGGGCCGAGCTGGAGGCCAAAGTAGATGAGCTCCAGGTGGGAGCCACCGCTCTGCGCGCTGCTGCCGGGGAAGAGGCTCCAGGGCAATATGAGCGGTTCGTTCTCCGATACCGAGAGAGCGACGAGTTCCTGGAGTTCCTGGAGAAGGCCAAGGAAGAAGGCATCTCGGATGCGTACACGGAATGGGCGGGAAAGGGGTGGTTGGACACTTCCCTGATGCCGGTTGCTGCTGAAGGAGATATCCATGAGCAGTCGGACATTCATCAGCAGCCGGTGGAGGGGCAGCCGGAAGAGGTGATTCGCTCGGACTTGGATTCTTCTACCAACGGTACCCAGTCTCCCCAAGCCAGAGTCGGCGCCGGAACCGAGGTCAACGACGAGGGTACCGCAGGAGAGGCCGGCGGATCGCCTGCTGAGGGTGGAGTCGTGGCTCCTTCAATGTTCTAAAAGGCGCTAGGCGCTAGTCGGGCGGTGACCCATAGTCTAGCGCCTGGACGGACTAGGCGGGGACTAGGCGATTTACATTTTTCACATTTAATTAATAAATATTAATTTAAAAATAGTTTGATATGACTATATGAGTAATTTGAAAAAATTTAGCTCGACTTTTCTCTAAAAATGAGCAAACCAACCTGTAAAATATTCACCACATTACAATTGCAGAATTGCTAAACCATATTGATAAGCAGTTTGTGTGAAATTGGGGCGGCTTGGCTCCGCCTAGCGCCTAGGAGGTGCCTGGGCGGCTTGGTTGGGCCTAGTGCCTAGGCGGAGCCTGGGCGGAGCTAGGCGGGGATTTTTAGAACAGTGGGCTCCTTAGGATTTTCCTTGCTCCTCCTTGTAATCTTTCCGGAACGGTTACTGCTTGTGTACTTGCTTGATTATGAATATACTTGAACTGGCGGAGCCGGTAGAAATTTCTCAAAAGTAGCTTGCATATATTTGTGATATTCTTTACAACGGTAGAACCGGTGGTATGCCAAACTAACCGCTCGGAGATTTGGCGGGTTCACCAGGCCTGGTTATTCTCCCGGTCCGGGTCTGCTCTTCTTTCCCCCACGTACCGCTGGAGCTGGCCGTCATTAATCAAGCCCTGCACCGCTGTCTTGAGAGCATAGCATTGGCTTGTCCGATGAGTAGCCTCATCATGATAGGAGCAGTACTTGCCCGTCTGCGCCGTTGTAAGTTTCCCCTTCGGGTGCCTTCTCCTGGGCGGTGGGGGGATGACGCTCCCGTTCTCAAGTAAAATATCCTCGTAGGAAGTGGTGAGAGCGGTGAAGACTTCTTGACCGGCCGGTGGTGTTGGCATGATCGCCAGGGGACATTCTTGGCGGTACGGCACCGGCTTGTGCTCGCTCTGGGGCTTGTCAGGATAAGGCCTCTGCTGCCTTTGTGGCCAGTTTCTATTGGGCCGGCTCGGCCGGGCGGCGCAGTTTTCGGTCCGCTGACTGGGCTTGTCCTCTCGACTGGGCGGGGGGGATGGTCTTCCTGCTGCTCATCCCGCTTCCTCTTCAGCAGGTGGTGCCCATACGTCTCGTGATCGGCCTGAGCATGCCGGATGGCCATTGCCATCAACTCATCATACCCCTGCGGGAGTTCTACCCGGACGGCGTAGGAAAACTTCCTTGGCCGGAGCCCCTGCTTAAACGCCATCTCGACGATGCCCTTGTCCAGGTTCCGAACCCCGGCCGTTGCCGTCTGCCAACGGTTCACAAAGGTCCTCAGTTCCTCCCCGGGTGCTTGCATACAGTTGAAGAGGATGGTCGACGTCCGGGCTCCCTCGACCCGGAGGATGAAGCGGCCTACGAACCGGTCGGCTAACTGCTCGAATGTCTCGATCGAGTTCGCCGGAAGCTCGTAGAACCAACTGAGCGCCTCTCCAGACAGAGTCTCCTGGAAGATGTTGCAGCATACTGCATCAGAGTAGCCCTTGGCGCAAGTCTGGGACCGGAAACTGTCCAGATGCTGGTACGGGCAGCCGGACCCTGAATAAGTGAGCTTGAGGGACTTCTGGTTGCCAGACCTTCCCGACTCTATGACCCGGTGCGAGAAAGGGCCCAGACGCTCATTAAACCGAGCGCCCTCCATCGGCCGCGCGGCTCTTCTCTCGTTGGCCTCCATTTGGGCCTTCAAGTCCGACACAGTGTCGGCTAACATCTGCAATGCCCGTGCGGTCGGGGTCTCAACTTCATCTACAGACGAAGTGTGGAGCTGCCGGGAGGTTGGCGCGCTCTTCGGCGGACCTGCACCGCCCGGTGATCTTGCTCGCTCGGCATCACGGGGCTGACCGCCCGATGACTGCCCTGCCTCGTACTGCTGAGGTTGGACTGGCGGGGGTGCCGCTTGCGCCCTGTCCATAGCGTCGCTGCGCTGTTGTCCTCTCTCTAAGGCGGCTACCAGGGCAGCGTTCACTGATTCCATCTCTTCGTACCGGACGTTGGACATGGCTATGTCCCTGTCGCCCTCCTCTCTTAGACGATTGACCTCCGCGGCCATTGCCCGTATCTTTCCCGCCATACCGCTCTGGTCGGGACTGTACGTAGTGTCCCAGTCACTGTCACAGAGCGGGCTCTCAGATCGGTCGCTCGGCTCATCCGAGAATGTCAAGGAGAAGCCCCGGAGCACTGGATTGTCTTCATCCTCTGCCGGGCCTTTCCCGCGCGAGCTGTCGTGGTGTCTTGGTCCCGGTATGCCGGACGGCCTACCACAGCTTCCTCCTTCCTGACCGTTGCCCTGGGCGCCCCGCGGCTCCCGCGTGACGTCCGGGGTGGAGGTGAGCATTTGCACCAATGCAACACGCCCCTCCTCGGTGGTACCTCTTTCTTGCCTTGCTTCCGAACTCCCGGCCATGGTTGATGCTTACACAGTTTCTTGTTCAAGTTTCCCACAGACGGCGCCAATTGTTTCTGCCTAAACCCGGGGGCCTGGTAGATACAGATGAATCCAACTCGATCTCCTGCAAACCTGCTTACTAAGGGGAATACCGGGCGGGCCGGCCTTCTCCTCTCCGATGCCTAAGTTAGTATAGTTGGAATATATATAACTTGAGCACGTATGTAAGCGGTGAGTGAGATAAGTTACTCATTAATGAGGGTAGTTGGGGCCCTTATATGGGTGGCTGGGGGTGAGGGCTGGCCTCACCCTTCGATGTGGGACTGGTTCCCTTCGAAGGGCAGTTCTGGCGACCTCTTTGGCAGGCAGGCGCTCCCGGTCCCAGGGTCCCTGGCAGCCGGATAGACCCCTGGACCCCGAGGCCGGGTGTTGGTGGTTCGGTCCTGGGCCTCGGGCCGGGCCCTGGTGCACTTGCTGCGGGTCTGTGGGCCTGGTGTAGCCCCTCTGCGGCTACTGTCAACAAAATGAATTATATAAACTATAGATATTAATTATATAATTTTTTTTAATATGATTTTTGTTTGTCCTTGGACCAATTTGGTCCCACCAAGAAGAAATGAGTTTCCTCCTTGAAAAGGTTCTAGAAATTGGTTGGGTTTAGGGAAGGAACCCAAATTTGGGTATGGGTTCTCATTGTTGGAGATGGATTTTTATAGGTTTTGGGTTTGGGTATGGGTTTTAAAGTGATTGTTGGAGATGTCCTAACATGCTTACTAGAATCTATAAGTTGCTTACTGGAGGTTAGTAACCTGATTACTGAGAGACAGTAACATGCTTAAAGTCAGAGTCAATAATTTAATATTAGAAAAATAATATTTAGGGCGAAAAAAATTTGGTGACCAGAATCCGGCGACCGGAGTCTGGTGAGTGGAATCCGGCGACCGGCCATTAGACGCCGGCGGAGTTTGGTGACCTTCCGGCAAAGTTTTCTATATCTTCCATTTTCTCTTCATATGAGTGTATAAGGGGTGAAGGCAAAAAAGTCAAACAAATATAGAAAAGAAAACTTTTTTTATCATCCAGGCAATAACTTGTTTACCTTGTATTGACTTGGACAATTTTTAAAAGAGATCATTGGTTTAGGTAAAAAGACCCCAAAAATGTATCAAATGGACATTTTCTATTAAAAAAATAACACATGCCAGAACTAAAAGGAGCAAACATCTAAATGGCAAAGTAAATCTCGACGAGCATGCTGGAAATAAGTATGCAAATGAAGAAGCATTTAGGCAAATCAATCTCGGACATTACCATGATTCATTAGGTTTATAAGAATGATATAACATCGTCTTGACCTGTATCATATTACTATAGTCTTGAAACAAATTAATGGTTTTCGCTAGCTTATAACAAAAATAACAATTTTAGTGTCATCAACTGGGAGGTTGATTGTTCACCTGCCAATTCTTCTAGTTAAGGGTTGTAATCTCTTGGTTGAGTGTCTGTTGATTAATAATATAAACTTTTATAGAAAAAAATATTAGTGATAGCAAAAAATTCTGTGCAATTTGTAAAACGATAATTCACTTCTAAGTGTTTCCCATTCTCAATTGCAACAATAAGATCAAAACCCTCTGTTCTAAATATCTAAATCCAAATAAGATTAAGCTAATCCACACTAAATTATTCTAGAAGAATAAGAATATCTACAGAAAATGCTACACCAGAACCAAAAAAAAAGTGCAATTCTGTATCAGAAAATCCACGTGCCATTTCGGCATCCGTGGTTGTCTGGAATGTCTATCCCTCTGGCTGTGTATCTAATTTCTAACTCTAGCGCCAACCCCCTCCCATTTCCATCACGTCTATTTCAAACAATAATCCCATGCCACTACGACAACTCTGCCAAATTCGTTTCCCCAGAACCCAAAAAAAAAAAAAAAAAAAATCCTTTGGAACTTAATTACTGGGTTCTGGACTCCTTCTATCTAAGCTCTCCGTCGTCTTGTGTATAATAACTAAACAAAGGGTAGAAAGAAAAAGACACAAACTCAACCATTGGCCACAGTTGGTAATGGCGGTGGTGGAGGGATCCGCGGTTGCGTCTCTGCAGTAGGAGAAGAAGCAGCAGCAGTGGCAGTAGTTCGATCGGACGGCACAGGTGTTGGGTGTGAGTGGTGGGACGAAATCCAAGCCACCCACCTGGACGCGAGCCTGAGCTGTCGCTGTTGCTGCCGCTGCCGGTTTTGGTTTTGGCTTCTGTGTTGCTGCCGAGTATTATTATTACTGCTCCCTCTGCTCGCAAACCTGCTCAGCCCCGTGATTTCCGACACGCTTCTCTCATTTATTGCGCCTATGCCTCTGCCACTGCCACTGCGCCCATTACTCTCCTGTTGCCGCTGACGTGTCACGCCGTTATTGCTCATGATCATTTCCGAACGGAGGTAGAGAAGATCCGACGGCTCTACGTCGCTCCACCGCTGGTTGACGTTGTGACCGTTACCGTTCTCGTTACCGGTGTTGCTTGATCTTGGAGAGGAGACGATGATTCTGTGCTCTAGTCTGGTTTTGTCGTTTAATAGAAGGCCGTCTTTTCTGGGACGCTCGATGCATCCGACGGTGGTGGTTGTTGTTGGCTCGCTCTTTTTCCGGAACCAGGTCCAGCTGTCTAACGACCTCCGGAACGACGACGTATTGTCGTGAGAGTTGGAGAAAGAGCCGGGTTGGCGCTCCAAGGCGGAGGAGTGGCGGCCGGAGATGCGGCGGATATCCGGGTTGTTGTTGTCGTCGTTTTCGATGTCGATGACGACGTCGTTTTGGTGGTTGGGGGCAGGAGTCTGGGGCTGGCTGATCCGGGTTTCCTCGATGAGGAGAATGTCTTCCGGGTCGACCCGGTAGCGGCAAAGCGGGCAGGTCGAGTGGGCGTCGAGCCACGTGTCCACGCATTCCACGTGGAAGGCGTGCTTGCATTTCGGGAGGAGGCGGAGGACCTCGGTGGGCTCGAACCGGGTCAAGCAGACCGCGCATTCCAACCCGTCTTTGTGTCCCATTAGCGACCCGAACCTGAAAACCGGGAGGGACTCGACGACGGTGCGGTCGATGCCGGAGTTTTTACGGAGCGCCGCCGCACGGGGAGGGCCGCTGGAGTTGACGACGAAGCTGCCACGCTTGCAGTGCTTGGCGTAGAGGAGTAGTAGAAACGTAACGGTGAAGAGAGTGGTGAGGACTCCGACGACGACGACTATGCTGGGGCGGAACGTGGTGGTCTTGACGGCGGCGTCGACGGTGTCTTCATTGCGAGGCGGCGCGGTAGTGGCAATGTCGCCGATTTTGGGGTCGGGGTCGGGGTCGGCGTTGGAGGGTGTGGAGAGAAAAGAGAGGAGTGTGATTAGGAGAACAAAGAAAGCGGCGGAGGAGGCGGTGGTGGGCTTGAGAGAGAGAGAGAGAAGGCAACCCATTTTGGGTTTGTGAGGGGGTCAGAAAATGAAGGAAGTAAGAAGAAAGAAGAAGAGAAAAAAAAGGTGTGAGAGGGTTTGTAGATTTTGATGGCGGAAAATGAGGGGCCTTTGGCTTTTTTGGTGATTCTCAGATTCTTGTCCAAACGTACAAACAAAACCAGACAAAGGCATCAATACATCTCATTCCACATTTATTGTATAAATATATTTTTATTATTGCATAATTGAAGAAAGCTCCATGACTGGCCTAACACGGACAGTAACGGAACCGGAAAGGCGGGTATTGATCGGTCACCTGAACACGACGCGACGTTCGACCGGTGATTTGATCGTTACGGTAACAGAAACACGTGATGCATTATGCATGTTTTTGACCGGAGCAACAAAAACGAACAATCTCACAAGGAAGATGGTCCCTTCAAAAGGTGTGGCCTTTTTGGTTGAGGCAAGGGATTTTGTGGGTGCAGGTGGATCCAAGTTTGAAGCCATCAGGCTTTTTCTTCTATTCTGGGATGGGACTGTGTACGTTTTATTCTGCAGAGCTATCTTGCGTAGTATCAGCTTCTCACTTTGATGGGTTTCACTGCCTGCAACGAACTTGACTGCAACTTTCTCAGTGTGACTGAATCTTGAACTCTGAAAATGCTTATGGTTGAATTTGGTAATGAAAATACGAACACAACTAGGCGAAAATTGTCATGAAAAGTCGGATCTGGTTTCATGTGTAGTCAATTTTACGAGTGTTTGAAACAATAGTGATACAACTCAATTCAATTTAATTTGATCAACTTGGGTCTGCATTTGCCTGTACCGATTTGTAAACTATCAGTGTAACTCATGTGCAAGGCTTCAATGCGAGATAACCATCAAGATGTAATAGTCTATTATTGTCAGCTAGTCTTAATAACTTGTTAGGTATGTCTTGGGGAAAAATTGAACTATAGCTAGAGAAATAGTACGTAGGTGGTACCACCAGATGTTTGAGACCAAGTAATTGTGTTTGTGAGTTTGGCACCACACATGAATCATCAGTACAATTACTAGTAACATATGACCAACAAATGCCAACTCCGACTTGGGACCTGATAGAGTACTAATTGTTATCAATGAGTACATGATGTTTCTTTGATCGATAAGCATAGATAAAAATAGAACAAAATACTGGTCACTCCTTATACTTTTAGAATCTCGACAGTTTAGTCCTCATGCTTTCAATTTCAACTGGTCACTCCTCGTAGTCTCAATTTCCGACAAATTAGTCTAATCTGTCTGTTTCTGCCTAAACCCGGGGGTCTTGGTAGATACTTGATGAATCCGACTCGATCTCCTGCAATCCTGCTTACTAAGGGGAATACCGGGCGGGCCGGCCTTCACCTCTCCGATGCCTAAGTTAGTATAGTTGGAATATATATAACCTGGGCACGTATGTAAGCAGGGAGGGAGACAAGTTACCTATTTATGGTGGTAGTCGAGGCCCATATATAGGTGGTTGAGGGTGAGGGCTGGCCTTGCCCTTCGATGTGGGACTGGTTCCCTTCTGTTTGGATATTCTGGTGCCCTCTTTGGCAGGCAGGCGCCCCTGGTCCCAGGACCCTTGGAGGCAGGATAGACCGCTGGGCCCCGAGGCCTGGTGCTGGTGCTCCGATCCTGAGTCCTGGGCCGGGCCCTGGTGTACTTGCCGCGGGTCTGTGGGCTTGCTGTAGCCCCTCTGCGGCTACTGTCAACAAGTCCCCCAAGTTCCCGGTCAAGTGCAATCTTGAATGGGGACTTATCTGTCTTGCTCTTGTCCCGCAGACCCGCGGGGTTACCAACCTACAGGTCCCCAGTCCCCCAAGTCCGCGTTAAAGATTGGGCGTGACCGAGGTGAGTACCTGTTACTGATGGCAAGAAATAATTTATAAGCATGTTGGGTAATGTAAAACAGGATTGTGCTCGAGTGTTAGAGCATGGAACGGGGTGGAAACCCGAAGAGTGTATGAGATGATGCCATGCGATAGATGGTGCATGGAATGATGATGATGAGGCGTTGAAATCCGCCATGCGAGAGATTAATGCATGGAATGATGGTGATGAGGCGTTGAAATCCGCCATGCAAGAGATTAATGCACGGAATTCTGATTGGGTCTGCTGCCCTTCGAAGCTCACTGGTCCCGAACTGGGCATCCTGCCAAATCAGAACGGAGCGGTGCAAACTGGGCCAGAACCGGTTGTTCTGCCAAACCAGAACGGAGCGGTGCCAACTGGGCCAGAACCGGGCGTTCTGCCAAACTAGAACGGAGCGGTGCCAACTGGGCCAGAACCGGTTGTTCTGCCAAACCAGAACGGAGCGGTGCCAACTGGGCCAGAACCGGGCGTTCTGCCAAACTAGAACGGAGCGGTGCCAACTGGGCCAGAACCGGGCGTTCTGCCAAACTAGAACGGAGCGGTGCAAACATTTGCTAGTTCTTCTCAGCTTTGTGTTTGAATAAGCGATGAGGTAGATGTGCAGGTTTGTTAGCCTGCGGGGAGACTTGTTCTGTGTTAGAGATACAATCTGCCCGGTGGGATGGTGTAGAGATAACGAGTCTCCCCCATGTGTTCCCAAAGGTATCGCAGTTCAGTGCGATGCAGGGTTTTTATCCTGCTGGACAGTATCGCGGTTCAATGCGACGCAGGGTTTTTATCCTGCTGGACAAGGGTACATGTGTTAGATGTAGACTCGCCCGGTTTGTAAAGCCCATGCGTTTGCCATGGAGGCGGGCGGACTCGATGGGTGACATGCCTATCGAAACGAGTCCCCCTGTGAAAAAGCCATGGGTCCGGATGTTTATGTTTCCGGAAAGTACTCTCAACCTGGTGGGACATGACGGAATTGATGAGGTGGGCCTCGCCCGGGCGTTCTGCCATACCGAAACGAGGTCGTTGGTGTACATGCGGGGGAAGATGCCATGGAGCCGGTTTGAATAATCATAACCGCGGACTATCATGGTACCGGGCGGGACTCGCGCGGGTAACATGCCATATCGGTGCGAGGTCCTGCTCTAATCCGGATAGATGCTCTTGAAACGGTTGGGTCAGCATAACTGGTGAGAGGTCTTCCTAAGCGGTTTGAATTGCAATGATGATGGCGTGCAACCATGGAATCTGGGGAAGCGTAGGGGAGCGTGACTCCCTGGCTCCTGCTCCTACCTTCCTGTCGCCAGCGTGTGGGACAGGTGGCTGACATGCATTTAAGGAGGGAGTCCATCAGTCCCGTCAGTTATGATGGCGTGGGCAGTTTTACCAATGCTGGGACACGTGCCGTCAGGGGACGGTTTTGTGATGGAGGGCCTGGATTCGCAGGCGTTTGATTTGTTCTGATTGTGTTTTTGGAGGGATTCCTAAATGCCTAGGGCACCGGTCTCCTCTATAAATAGGTCTCTTCTGCTCTTCTTTCTATCTTTGCTTCTTGTACGTTTTTAAGAGACCGAGAGAAAAAGGGAGGTGGTCCGGCGAGAAGAAAACCCTAAGTTCCTTGCCCCAAGAGATCCGTTGTTTGAAGCGCTCCCAAGCCTCCTTTTACCATTGCTCGTTGCTTTCGCTGGGCGGATTGTCCTCGGCTGAGCATACTAATCGGTAAGTTGTGTTCTTTGCCCCGGTGTGTCTTGGTTTTTTGTTGATTTGTTGTTTTGCGGCGGGGGGGGGATCTGTGTCGCTGACTGGGTTGCTCAGCGGCAAACTTTTGGGGGGGAGGCCGTTGAAGGTGGTGTTGTAGTCTGTTGCTGACGAGCGTTAGGGTTTTGCTTTCCTGCCCCTAGATTAAGATGTACACTTCGAGTTCGGAGGAGGCTTCTGAATCTGCCGCAAGAGGTCCTGTGGTGGATGATGTGGAGAGGATGCAGGACTGGCTCGATTCTGAAGCCCCGGAGCAAGAAGCCACGGACCGCTCCGGGAGCGGTGCCTCGTCCACGTCCTCGGATTCCGGGTCAGATTCCTCGGAAGCTGAGATACCGCACGGGGTGCGAATGGCCGGTGCGCACGCTGAAAGCTACATGCTTGGCAGGGGAAGAACTGCTGTGGTGTGTGACGAACCGGAGGAGAGCCTGACTCCCGCGGAGATCGCTGTGTTTCGGGAAACGTGGGGTATCCCGGACGATATCTTTTTGCGTCCACTGAACCCTGGAGAGTCGGCCTGTAACCCGGAGGAGGGTTGGGTTGCCGTGCATCCGGACCAGTTCCGGCACGGGATGTCGCTACCGCTGCCTGACTTTGTGCAGTATATTCTGAGTACCCTGCCAGCGTCGCCCGCGCAGCTGCCCGGTCTTCAATGGAGGCGGCTACTAAGCCTAGGTTGCCTGTACGACTTGTCCGGAATGAGTATGCCTACGATTAATGAATTCCGGGCGCTGTATAGGTTGTCCTACTCGAGGAAGGCGGGGTCCAAAGGCTGCTTATCCTTCAACTCCCGCAACAATCAAGCGGTTATCACCACTATGCCTTCATGGGTAGACAACAGCTGGAGAAAGAAGGTGGTGATGGCTGGCGGGGCTTGGCAAGTGAAGAGGAGGAGGTACCGGGTGCCTGGCGCCTTCCAGCCCATAGGCGACCAGTCGTTCCAGTTGTCCGAGTTGGAGCAGGAGAGGGTCTTGACTATTCTCGGCTGCTGGGACCACCTGGAGCGAAGTTCGTACAACTTCATCCGGCGAGAAGTGCTGGAACACTGTGGGCTTGGGCGGGATCCCGGTGGGTAGCAAACCCTAGCGGTGGGACTTCTTGTGCTAGGTTTTGCTCAACAATTTTAACGTTTCTCTTTGTCCTGCAGGTGCGTCAACCCGGGCGGTGATCAAGCCCGAAAACACTCTTTCGATGGACGGGGAAGATCTCCTGAAGCATCTTACGGAGAAAGGCGCGAG
This sequence comes from Potentilla sterilis, assembly GCA_963682095.1. NCBI lineage: Eukaryota > Viridiplantae > Streptophyta > Magnoliopsida > Rosales > Rosaceae > Potentilla > Potentilla sterilis. The sequence goes on along the minus strand of OY821758.1, from coordinate 47,675,081 downwards.
CGTGGCCCGGTCCTCGGTGGAAGCGGACGGGCGGGTTACGTTGCATGCGGAGCCCCAGGCCCGGGATCTGGACGAATCGTCCTACGTGCCGGAGCGAGTGAAGACCCATCACTCTGTGGCAGCAGCGGTGCCAGGGAAGGGCAAGAGCACCGGGGGACCGGTGCGGGTTCCTGGGGGAGAAAACAGGGTCCCCAACCGTGCGGCGAGCCTGGGTATCGCTGCTTTTGTTCCTCGTGCAAGCGCACGTGCCGCCGCTCCCGAAGGGCGGGGAGAGAAGCGGAAAGGGCCGGAGGGTCCGTCCCCCTTGCTGGTGACGCTAACTGGCGGATCATCCCGGGAGGTCCTGGCGAAGCGGGTCAGGACAACCAGCAGCGTAACATCCCATGCTGGGGAGGGAGCCGGAGCGGCCCGCCAGAGCAGTCCTGCGCCTGCGGAGGTGGGTATGGGAAGTCCGGACAATACTCTCGTTCGGCAGATGATGGCGGACCTGGCTAACTTCGGCCTGGACAGGCCCGGGGTTGATGGCGTGCTGGCGGGTGGCAACCGGCCAAAATGCAAGGAATCCATCCTCCGGGTAAGTACCGCATGATACCACCGCATTGCTTATATCCCGCCTTCTTTCTTTGCCACTTTGACGGCCTTTACTGTCCTGCAGCTGCTCTACCACCTGTACCAGCCGGATGCAAGTGAGGAGCTCCCGGTGCTGAAGAGGCAGATAGCTGCGCTATCCAGGTCTCAGAAGCTTCTGGAGGTGGAGAAGTCCCGCTCGGATCGGGAGAAGGCCAGGGCGGAGGAGAGAGCCAAGAAGATGGAGGAAAAGGCCAGGAAGATGGAGGAGAGGGCCCGGGAGCTGGAGGAGCAGAACCGGAGCATGGAGAGGGAGCGGGAGCGGGCTGACGCTGAGAGGGCCGAGCTGGAGGCCAAGATAGACGAGCTCCAGGCGCGTGCCGCCGCTGCTGCTGCTGGCGGAGATGATCCGGGACAGTTCGACCGGTTCGTTCTTCAATACGAGGAGAGCAATCGGTTCCTGGACTGCCTGGAGAAGGCCCGGGAGGAAGGCATCTCGGATGCCTACACGGAATGGGCGGCGAAGGGGTGGTTAAATACTTCCCTGATGCCTGGTACCTCTGCCGAAGGAAATGCTCCTGTGGAGCCGGTCATCCAGCAGCTGGCGGTGGAGAAACAGTCAGGAGCAGAACATCGCTCGCACTTGGATTCTTTTACCAACAGTGCCGAACCTGCCGGAGCTGAGGTCGACGACGAAGCCACCGCTGGAGATGCGGCTCCATAGGATGTTTTTCTCGCTTTTGCTTGTAAAAGAAACTCTCCGGAGCGGTTTACTTTTTGGATACTTTAACTATGAATATATATGTCTGAGCTTGCGGGGCCAGGATTTTCAAAAGTAGTTTGCATATATTTGATCTTTACAGTCGGTTGAACCGGCGATATGCCAAACTAACCGCCTGGACCCAGCGGGTTTACCAGGCCGGGTTACCCTCCCGGTCGGGGCCTGCTCCTCTCTCCCCTACATATCTCTGGAGCTGGCCGCTGTCAATCAAGCCCTGCACTGCAGTCTTGAGGGCGAAGCACTGGTTCGTCCGATGAGTTGCCTCATCGTGGTACGAGCAGTACTTGCCTGTCTGTGCCGTCGTGAGCTTCCCCTTGGGGTACCTTCTCTGGGGCGGTGGGGCAATGACGTCCGCATTCTCCAGCAGGATGTCCTCATATGATGCGGTGAGAGTGGAGAAGACTTCTTGATTAGCCGGGGGTGCTGGCATAATTGCCAAGGGGCGCTCTTGGTGGTACGGTGCAGGTTTGTTCTCGGTCCGAGGCTGGGGCCTGTCAGAGAAGGGTCTCTGCTGTCGCTGCGGCCAGGTCTTGCCGTTGTTGTTGTTGTTCCGGCCGGGTCGGCGACTCCCGTGCTCGGCTCGCTGGCCGGGTTTGCTCTCGTGACTGCGCGGGGGATCCTCTACCCGAGGATGGTCCAAAGACTGCTCATCCCGCTTCCTCTTCAGCAGGTGGTTCCCGTAGGTCTCATGATCAGCCTGGGCATGCCGGATGGCCATAGCCATCAACTCGTCGTAGCCCTGAGGGAGTTCTACCCTGACGGCGTAGGAAAACTTCCCTGCCCGAAGCCCCTGCTTGAATGCCATCTCGGCGATGCCTTTGTCCAAGTTCCGAACTCCGGCCGTGGCCGTCTGCCACCGGTTGACAAAGGTTCTCAACTCTTCCCCGGGGGCTTGGATGCAGTTGAAGAGGACGGTGGATGTCCGCGCTCCCTCGACTCGGAGGATGAAGCGGCCTACGAACCGGTCAGCCAGCTGTTCGAATGCCTCGATTGAATTCGCAGGAAGCTCGTAGAACCAACTGAGCGCTTCTCCGGACAGGGTCTCCTGGAAGATGTTGCAACAGATTGCATCGGAGTAACCCTTGGCGCAGGTCTGGGATCGGAAGCTGTCCAGATGCTGATACGGGCAACCGGACCCGGAATAGGTGAGCTTGAGGGACTTCTGGTTGCCAGATCTCCCCGACTCTATGACTCGGTGTGAAAAGGGGCCCATGCGCTCGTTGAACCGGGCGCCTTCCAATGGCCGGGCCGCTCTCCTCTCGTTTGCCTCCATCTGGGCCTTCAGATCCGACACGGTGCTGGCTAGCAGTTGCAGCGCCCTGGCGGTTGGAGTATCCACTTCACCCACGGACGAAGTGTGCGGCTGGTGGGAGGCGGGCGTGCTCTTCGGCAGGTCCTCGTCGGCTCGTGACTTCTCCCGCATAGGCTCGCTGGATCGGGCGCCCGAAGATTGCCCAGCCTCTAGCCGCCGGGGTTGGAATAGCAGGGGTGCGGCTTGTGCCTCGGCCATGGCAGCACTGCGTTGCTGCCCCCTCTCTAGGGCGGCTACCAGGGCGGTGTTTACCGCCTCTATCTCTTCATATCGGGCCTGGGACTTGGCTCGGTCCCGGTCGTTCTCCTCTCTGAGACGACTAACTTCCGCGGCCATTGCTCGTACCTTTCCCGCCAAGCCGTCATGGTCGGGGCTGTACGTGGGGTCTTGATCCTGGCTCTCAGACTGATCACTCGGATCATCCGAGAACGTCAGGGATAGGCCACGAAGCACTGGGCTGCCTTCGTCCTCTATCGGGTCTTTTCCGTGCGAGCTCTCGTGGCGGGGCTCTGGATCACCGGAGGGCCCTCCACGGCTCCTTCCCAAATCGCTGCCCTGCTCGCCACGCATCTCCCGTGTGACGACAGGGGTGGAGGCGAACGTTTGCACAGCTGCAATACGCCCTTCCTCAGTAGTCCCTTTCTCTCGACTCATTCCCACAATCTCAGCCAGCGGTGTTGCTTGCACGGCTTCTTGTTCAGAGTTCCCACAGACGGCGCCAATTGTTTCTGCCTAAACCCGGGGGTCTTGGTAGATACTTGATGAATCCGACTCGATCTCCTGCAATCCTGCTTACTAAGGGGAATACCGGGCGGGCCGGCCTTCACCTCTCCGATGCCTAAGTTAGTATAGTTGGAATATATATAACCTGGGCACGTATGTAAGCAGGGAGGGAGACAAGTTACCTATTTATGGTGGTAGTCGAGGCCCATATATAGGTGGTTGAGGGTGAGGGCTGGCCTTGCCCTTCGATGTGGGACTGGTTCCCTTCTGTTTGGATATTCTGGTGCCCTCTTTGGCAGGCAGGCGCCCCTGGTCCCAGGACCCTTGGAGGCAGGATAGACCGCTGGGCCCCGAGGCCTGGTGCTGGTGCTCCGATCCTGAGTCCTGGGCCGGGCCCTGGTGTACTTGCCGCGGGTCTGTGGGCTTGCTGTAGCCCCTCTGCGGCTACTGTCAACACTGTCCAAAATGGTTGTTAACTATTTTCTAATTTCCTCAAATGCCCTTAGGTGTTGTTTTATTATTTTTCTTTTTGTTTTCTTTTCCTTTTTCTTCAAAACCAAAACTGAAAAATACACAACCCACCATGAAAGACTATGTAGCCCAATTAAGTTTGAGCCTTATTGGCAAAAAAAAAAAAAAAAATTAAGCCTAGTGTAGTAGTGTTGTTTGTAAGCTTAATTATATGAAATGATAGTTATTTATATAAATAATTACCCAAAACTACAATTTTGTGATGATATTTATCAATAGCAAGCCCTAAATTTTTTATACCATGTAGTCCAACAAAACTGTTAAGTTTGTTAGCCCATCCAAAATGTGATGACATAAATATCCCTAAAATTTTCTGAAATTACAAAACCTGTCATCCAAATTACAAAACCTGATCTCTCTCTCTGTCTCTCTCTCTCTCTCTCTGTCTCTCTCTGCCTCTCTCCGACACTCCCACACAGCTCACAACAATGACGAACACCACCGCCACAGCCACAGCCACCGACGCCGCCGGGAACGAGGACTACAACTCCAGCGCCGAGATCATTATTGACGCGTTACCGTACATCGACGAAGACTACTACTCCAGCGTCGCCGTGAAGAACGAGGTCGACCTCATGGTGGAGGAAGAGCTTTAACGGCGAGCCAAGCGAGGACGATCTCCTCCTCCGCCGCATCGACCAGATCTCCTCCTCCCCGAGCCCGATTCCGACTCCAATCTCCTCCTGCGCCGCATCGACCAGATCTCTCCCTCTCTCTCTGCCTTCTCCCCTATCGACAGCCACCTCCTCGACTGCGGCTCCACCACCGCCTCCACCCTCCACGACGGCCGCCGCTTCGTCCCTAACTCCCCCACCTCACCGCCTCGCTCAATCCCCCTCTAAAACCCTAATCCGAGCTTGATCTCGACGACGTTGACCAACCCGAGTATGAGGAAGACGCAGCCGACGACGGAGCCGAGGCCGGAGACAAGCATGTCGGCGCGGAGGAGGTAAAGTTTTGGCTGAGTCACTCACTCTCTATAAATCGACCGATGATGGACCTCGATTGCTTGGACTTGGGTTGCATAGATGTCTCCGACAAGCGAGGCACCACCATCGCCTCTCAGCCCAGCCCTGAGTCGCTCACTCTATGTATTTGTTCGATTTTGATTGGATTTGAAACCCTAGGTCATTAATTAGGTCTGTTGAGTTTTGAATTTGAGTCGAGCAGGCTTTCATGGTGGAGATCTGATCAGATCTGGATTTTTTTAGGGTAAATTTACGGCAGAGGTAAAGTTTCTGAGGTTGGAATCGCGGCGGAGGACGACGAAGGTAAAGTTTCTGAGGGTCAATAGCATTAGAAAATTTTAGTTTCTGAGGTTCAATGGTATTGATTTCTGAGATTAATTTTGTAATTTATGACTTAACATATTCTATTAGTTTTGGATGGAAACTTGCTAGTGGTAATTTTAAAAAGCAATTTTGTTACATGTAAATATCACTACAAAATTGTAGTTTTGGGTAATTACCTCTTATTTATATAGTTTCATTCGTGGGAGCTTAGAGAGTGTTGTTGATGCTAAAGATGATGATGAGAATTTATTTTAATCTCATTTTTGTTCAAATCGATATGATGAAAATTTGATAGAATTTTTATTTCATCGTGATTATGGTGATGTTATTTGATTTTGTTAGCAGTATATATCAAATCAATTTGCATATTTTTTTTTTCCCGATTGCAATCAGTTTGCAATTGTAAAATTCTTGGATTGAAGATCGACAAACGTAAACTCAGATATTCTGGAGCTTATCTCGGTTTTAATTTTGAAGAACTAAAAAAATAAGAAAAATAACCTAAGGGCATTCGAGGAAGTTGAAAAATGGTAAACAATCATTTTGGATGAAATTGACCAATTAGTAGAAAATTGAGACCACAAGGAGTGATCAGTTGAAATTGAAAGCACAATGACTAAACTGTCGAGACACTACAAGTATAAGGAGTGATCAGTAATTTGTCCATAAAAATATAAGTAGTTTGATGCCAAAATGATATCTGAATTATTCTCCGATGTTTATAAATATGAGTTCGGCTCCTATATATGACTCTTTGTCAAATTTTAGAATATGACGCTTTGTTGAATTTAGAATAATAGAATCGTATGAACTCGGACCGATTAAATCTCGGATAGAGTTTGCGGTAATACCTCTTCAAACGTAGATAACTGTTATATGATGTTCACGTCATTAAAGGGTTGAGTGGGGATGAGTTCACGAGTAGCATCATATAATAGTGTTGTACATTTCTTCTGGGAAATGAGGCCCTACTTTGTTATTGTGTGAACGTGCATTGTCCTATGTCGTAGTTCTTATAATCTGGAGTTGTGGACACTAATTTTTCACCTTTACACTGTTTTTTTGTTGTTGTTATCATAAACACCAAAAAGTGATAAGATATCAATAAGCTTTCAAACAATCATTTAGTTTGAATAAAGATCAAGCAATTCTCTGCCATAACCCGTGATTGGAAGGAAGCACATATGGCTAGAAAGTAGAAATTGACTCTTCTTTTGTTCGGAACTTTATTAAGTTGGTCTCATGATAATTTCGTATTAGTTGGCTAACTCAATTTGCTTGTACTAGCTAGGCTTCTCAAATGACTTTTCGTGTATCCTATATTCTTCATGAACATAATATGGTGGCCGCCGTATGGGCCAACTGTGGTACGCTTTCTTAAGATACGGTGAGGTGGGAGGTTCTTCCATTCTTAATTTTATTGCATTACACATTTGTACTAGTGATCAATTGGGTATTTTTCAATTTCTATTACGATAACTGGTTTTATTTTGTTAGTTTTGTAGGGAGGTTTGGTTTGGTCTTATTTATCTTAAATTACTTATCTTTTACAACTTCAAATAAGGGGAAGCGTGGTGTCTAAATCCTTATTTGCTTCAGTAAAAAAAAAAATCAATTAGTCACAGAGATAATCATTTCATTAAATGATGATCAATAGAAAATTTAGTCAAAATATAAAATCCGCACCATAAGGATTGGTGCGGAGATTTTTAGCCAAAAAAACATATATATATATATATATATATATATATTATCCGGTGCAGACGTCCGGACCGTCCGGATTCACTGCAAACGGCCGCCGCCTCAAGCCGACGACGGCGCGGATGGTGCCGGCCGCACTCCTTCTCTCTCGGCGCTCCTGTCTGTGTCGGTCAGAGCTCCAGCGCCGGCCCCACGGCGGCCGAAATCTGGAAAATTCAAGGAATTTTCAATTTGCTGTCTAGAAACTTGAATTTTCCAGATTTCGGCCGCCGTGGGTCGGCACTGGAGCTCCGGCCGATACAGACAGGAGCCCTGGGAGGGGAGGAGCGCGGCCGGCACCATCTGCGCCGTCGTCGGCAGTTTGCAGCGAATCCGGACGGTTCAGACGTCCGCACATGAAACAGACTATATATATATATATATATATATATATATATATAATGACTTTCATTTATGCAATTTAGCTGGATACATCAGTTTGCAATACATTGCACAGCTATGTACGTAAAATAGAAGAAGATACAGTAAATTAAACATGTTCTTAGGAAGTGCAATGAGCATTCCCTATATAGACCAGTCCTTAATTGCTTGCAATGACCATAAACCAAAGATAAAGCATCTGATTTTTTTCTTCTCTTTGAAGGTCCTAGGAGGGGGGGGGGGGGGGGGGGGGGGGGTACAACTTTTTCGTTATATGTTGTAGTTCGAGGCTAGCAAGGAGTTGTGCTATCCCGATTCACAGTTTGCTACGATTATGCAAGTAATGAAAAAGATTGCTAAAAGTAAAAACAACACAGATATGTTTTTCTTTAACGCAGAAACCCTGAACTCATGGAAGAAAACTGCGTGCCCTTATCCGAAGGACAAACCTTTCCACTATGTGATTCGTAGACTTATACAAGAATAGAGCCTGGGATACCAGACCTTGTTGTTATCCTGTTCTATGACTCTACCTAGTCTATCTAGAACGCTCTCCCATCTTGTCCCCTAAGTCCTCACACATGAAAGCTTACCGAACTCAGCTATCACCAAGCTGGTTCATAAAAGCGCTAAACACTTCTCACAAGATTACAACTCCTGAGGGGATAGCTAACCTCGTTACTATCCTGTCTAGACTCGCCTAGTCTAACAACTCAGCTCTCGTGTCTCTCTTGTCTCTAAGTGTTGTCCCACGCATATAAACAGAAGCTTCACCCTTGAATTCAGCTACTTCTCAACTGATTCAACTATGAACACTTCTCGGGTTGTTGCATCACCAATCACAATCTCATGGCATGCAAGTGTGAATGCAATATGGGTTTTGAAAGATTGTTCAAGCCAATGCTCTAAAATTTATAGTCACTAGGAAGACTTAGAGCAAGAGGGCTTTATGAACTGAAAATCATACAAAAGATGATCTTCACAAATACAAAACAAAGACACAAAAACAACCACCAAACAAAGGAAACTTTGCTTGGTATTTATAGGCCAAGGTGTGCACTAAGAGGGCATCACACTTGCCAATGAATTTCAGAAAGTTTGGACTGATGTGTTTGGCTTAGATGCTGTTGAAAACCTTTGAGGACAAAGCCAAGTACTAATGGACAAAACCAACTTTCCAAAAATGGCTAACTTTTCATAAGAGGGAAAAAGGTTTTGCAAAAGCATTCAAAAGGAATGCTAACATGTATGAATAGGCAAAACAACTTCCTCTTAGGATCAGACAGCCTATTATCAACTGCATAGGTAAGTGTATCACAAACCAAGCATAAACAAATGGACCTTGAAAACATCAAGGTCACGGGTTGAAGCATTTCTTCACCCATTGATAGTTTGAGCGCCAAAAGCATCACATGCTTGGCTAGCTGTTTGAATTTTGAAAAGCAAATCGACTGGAAACAACTGGAAATGCATTGAGAAGATAAATCACAGTTTTCAAGACGATTTGAACAAAGCCATAAAATACCCAGAAAACTTGAGATACAAAGCAGTACTCCTATCATTAGTAGAAGACATAGGATACAAAGTGGTACTGCTATCCTCAGTGAAAACATGATATGAATATGCATGAATATACCTTAGTTTTCTGAGGTTGTGTTGGGCCTTGAACTAGTTGGGCTTCAATACTTCACTTGTACTTGTGTTGAGACTCATCATACTACATCTTGGGATGTGTTTTGATTCATAATGAGGACTGCCAACATCTTTATACTTACAATCTCCCCCTTTGGCATTCCTGAACAAAACACACCATAGCTATCCTAAGAACTAGTTCTATCAGCAGACAGCACCAAGCCACAAGAACCTGCACATACACAGTTCTCACAGGAGCAAGTGAAGTATCATATAGACATATAGGATAGCAGCAGCATTATGTATCACGGGAGCATATTTCAGACTAGCAAAAGCATGAAATTGAAATATAGCAAAGCATAGCATAAACCAAACCATAACATAATGCCCAATGCCCTACACAACTAGTTCTCCCCCTTTTTGTCAGGAAATGACAAAGGGAAGCAAAGAACAATTGTCCAGAAAAAAAAATGAATGTTCAACACAATCTAAAGAGATCTAAAAACAGAGAAACAGGATGGAAATGGACTCAAGCATCCTCATCATCATCACCATCCAGATTGTCAACATCCTTACCAACAAAAATAGTTTCATCAGAAGACTCCCCCTCAGCAAGAGCATCCAGATCCACATCAATGTTAGGATTTTACCTCTGCTGTGTCTCCGGAGCCGGAGGCAGTGTCAGGAGCTGAAGGGCTGTTGTTATCCTCAGGAGCATCATCAGCAGGGCTAGCAAGCACTTTGATATACATCTACAGATCATATGATTGACCTATAAGTGATTCCTTAACCTTTGCGCTTTCTAGAGTCAAAGACCTGATACGCCAAAGTCGCCTCCTATGAGTTAGCAGCAGCAGAGTGATGGAGATGGTGGAGGCGTAGAATTTTGAATTTTGGAAGCCATCCTCATTGGTTAGAAAAAGAACACTCAACCGTCAAATCAGCCTCTCCTATTCCTAACAGTGCATAAGCACAATTAGACACATGGGCCTGGAGAACATGGACCAAGGCCCAGTTCATACCCCGAAAAGGCTGGGCTAGAAGCCGCCTGATAGGTCCTAAAAGAGATAGACAGAGATCTCAAGGATAGGAACAGTGCCAAAAAGCACGAAAGCAACTGAGACTTCCAAGGACAGAAAGAGTCCCTCAAAACTCTCCACAACCTTAAGAACATAGAAAGCAACCAATGCATGTACCAGAAAGATTTTCTCCCCCTTAGAGTATGCCGAAAAGAAAACAACAAAAATTTGAAAAGAAGAGCATTGTACATCACGGGATGTGATTACCTTTTCTGATCCAAGATTTTGCACAATGGTCAAGGCATAGACTCACAAAGTGAGACACCTCATATCCACTTAAAGTAAACCAAATTTCAAGCAAACCATGTAAGTGTGACTGTCTAGTTGAAAGAATATGGTCCAAAATGAACATAACAAAATCCGTGAAGTGTGTGAAAAATATTTCATAGACACAAGGCGGACTCATGGAGATGCATCAAGTGAGTTGGAAACTGAGTAGCCGGCTGAGGATAGTAACGGTTGGATCCAGCCTTATAGCACTAGTAAGGTTTTCTTCCTTATAGCTTCACAATTCCAGTTCTCTTAGGCATCTGTGCCCGTATGTTCACATATTTAGTCCATTCTGGAACAATCGTCCTCATAGGGTTATATGTAATTAAACTTTTGATAGTCCAATTAGACTTTATCAAAAACCCCATCGAAGGATAGAAGACATTCCAGGCATCCCCACTGATCCATGTAGCAAACCTATTCACTAATGACTCCCAAGTCAGTTGACTTTAGGGCATTAAGCATAACAAGGATGCTCCTAAGAGTGAAAGGCTCGGATTCTTTAGTGGAAGAAGCAGCTCACTTACTGTTAAATTTTCTTTTAAAGTTCAAGCAAGTCACTTTCACCGGGAAGATCAAGCCATTCTCGTTTCTACCTTTCAAAGAATCGTGGATGCGACCCAATGAATGGCTACTTTGAGAATAACCTGACCTAAATAAGCAGCCAAAAACCACCGTGGTGACCAAACCACTCTCGTTTCTGCCTTCTAACGAATCGCGGACACGACTCAAGAGATGACTACTTTGAGAGTAGTCTGGCCATAAGCAATCCCCATACCTCCATCTCACTAGATACAAGTCTTTTGAGCAAACCACAATGTGGGAGAAATGTGTACAAATAGAGTGAACTTGTTATGAGATGTAGACCACAATAAATTCAAAGAGAGAGCAGATGCACAAGCACATGAGCTACCGAAAAGTGATCAACCAGGTAGTAAAGGACGCAAAACTTAGGTCAAGATCAATGACTACTGAGGATATCACCACACGTTCCTATCCCGTGAAGCTGAGAACAAAAAACTTTTAAACTATATATTTTTTTGATTTTTCAAAAATAAAACTATGTACAAGGCATGTTCTCAGGGGAAGATTCGTGTGGGTCACATACACCAATTGCCTTCCTTAAGCTAGTGAACCTAAGGTTGTCAAGTGGTTTTGTGAACAAATCAACCAATTGCTTTTCAGTGGGAATAAATGTCAATTCAAGCAAGTTATCTTCAACCAAGTTTCGGATGAAATGATATCTAATCTCTATATGCTTTGTCCTAGAATACAGCACATGATTCTTAGAGATGTTGATAGCAGTAGTATTGTCACAGAATAGGGATAGAACCTCTTGTTGAAATCCGTAGTTGACGAGTCGCCGAAGCGAGCATCAAGCAATAATAACCCTACAATCGTTAGTAGTATAGAATAAGTAGGGATCGTTCTAGCCGGGAATTAAGGGTACCTGAAATATGGAATGTTAACACAAATATTCACAAACATATATGCACACAATTGTCACACTTATATATATATATACGAATTTATCATGGGGGATGAAGATGAGGTTCGGCAGCAAGGGCTGCCCTTTAACACTAGACACGAAATAACTTGCTGAAAATAAATCCTAAGTCTAATATTTACAAGTTTGGTCGACATTCTTCCACAAAGCACTAACACGAAAGCAATCAAAACACATAACAAACAAGCAAGTAAGACTCACGGCAAAGTATTAAAGCGTTCTAGACTCAACTTAACTCCAACCCAATTAGCTCCTAACCGGCTACTAATTGACTAAGACTCCTCATGTATTTTAAGTGACTAACCGCCTAACCTTAAAATTATACTAGTCATCTTTGAATATTCTAACCGACGTAAACAAACATGACAAGTAATTAAGCACAAAGTCTTTTTCTTTAGTTGGAAACAAGTCAATAGAGTAAGGTTGTCAATCATCTCTTCAACAAGCATGTTCATTTAAATTACTCTAACCCTCGTGAAAAACAACACAAACTAAGTAACTCGTTGATTACCTAATCCGTATTAATTTTTCGGCTAATGAGATCAATAATCTAAGTATTGCAATTACATAGGCTACCAATCTTTAAGCACACGAATTTAGAGAACAAGTCAAGAAAACCCTAAAATCAATTTAACACATATTTTTGCCGAAAATCCTAATTACTAGTTCATCATATATTTTCCTTACTCTTTAGCATGCAATCCATATTCTTACATCTAAAACCTCACTTAAAGATAAAGAAAATAAATTGACATGCAAATCATAAAACCAAATTTCAATCCAATTCATACATAGACATAAAAATTGAAACCAAGAATTCATGTCAATTTCATAGACAAAGTTTAACATAACTACACAAAAATTTACAAAGCCAAGAGTAGGGAGTGGATCACACATTAGAAACCTTGAAGACTTCGACTTGTATGGATCCGGTGATTGATGATGATCGGATGGATTGCTGCTCGGCAGTGAAGGTATCGGCAGCAAGGAAAACAAGGTTTCGGCAGGAAACTTTGGTGTGGTGGAGGTGGTTTTGGCTAGGGTTTTTGTGTAGGATTCTTGGGAAAATTAGGTAGAGCTTTGGCTAGATTTTTACTTTGGAATGTGACACTTTTTCTGTAGGAAAACATGGCTATTTATAGAGGCAAATTCGGCAGAAACCCTAGGTAGCAAACCTAGTCCAAATCGGCAAAGGCAATCCTTGTGCAACAAGGTTTTGGTTCCTTCCTTTCTTGGTTCTTCTAGGAAACTTCTTTTTCTGATTTTTTTCTTCAATGCCTTGGCTTGGTGTCATCCTCTAACCTTCCTTAAGCTTGGACCATCATCACATATACATTTGTACAACATTTGGTCCATCAAAAACAGAAAACACAAAAAGGGGGCGGTAGGTTCCTGGAATCGGCAGATTTGACCTTGTTGCAGTAATTCCGATATATCTCCATCCATGGAGCTCCGATTGATGCGATTCCAAGTCTCAGATAAACTAGACACATATGACCATCTCCCCATATAACAGTTTGATCAAAATCCTTGTGAGTCGTCGGGAATGATTTTTCGAAGTTGGGACAAAGTCCCAGGAAAATCCTGGAAGCCCCTGGATTGGAATGCTCGGACTGCCGTTTTGCAGCCAACTTTTGGGTGGCTTCCCGAACTCCGATTGATCTGAAATTTTAACACAACATTCCTCAGTATATGAATATTAAGCACACCAAATTTCATAGAATTTGGACAAGGATAGATCATATTTGTACTCGTCACAAAATCGCGAAAAAGACATGTTTTGCACTATTTTCCAGATTTCTCATACTTAGTCATTTTTCGGACAATTAGACACATTTCACCAAAACTCTACCAAAATTGACACTAACTATATTATGACTCTATCTTAGATAAATAAGGGTTAAACAAAGCATAAACGAGGGCATAAGCATATAATATCGTCACACATTGTGCTCCTATCAGTAGTCTGCAAGCATATGTTTCATCCACAAGAGTTGGGTGTAGCAGGTTCCAGCAGCAATATACTCTGCCTGAGCTGTGGATAGAGACACACAGTTCTGCTTTTTGCAATGCCACGAAACGAGGTTGTTCCCCACAAAGAAAGTACCATCGGAAGTACTTTTCCGGTCATTAGCATCTCCAACCCAATCTGAATCAGAGTATCCTGCAATCTCACAGTTAGTGTCAAAGGTATAGCTAATCCCAAAGTCAGTTGTACCTGCAATGTACTTGATAATGCGTTTGACCGCCTTCACATGTGACTCCTTGGGGTTGGCTTGATACCGGGCACAAACTCCTTTACTATAACATATGTCTGGTCTGCTAGCTGTCAAGTACAGCAAGCTACCAATCATGCTACGGTAGTGAGATTGATCAGCATCAACTCCATCAAGATCGGTTGTGATCTTGCAGCTGGTTCCCATGAGGTTTGGGACAGGAGAGGATGTTTCCATCCCAACCTTCTTCACGAGTTCCTTTGCGTACTTGGATTGAGATATGAACAAGCCATCATCCTTTTGATCAACTTGTAGACCTAAGAAGTAGGTCAGCTTCCCATAGTGGTTCATCTCAAACTCTTTGGACATAAGATCTGAAAATTCTTTAACCAAGTGATCGGAAGTGGAACCAAAAACAATATCATCCACATATATTTGAGCAATAAACATATCTTTAGAGGTGATCTTCACAAACATAGTCTTATCAATAGAACCTCTAACATAACCATGCTCAAGAAGGTGTGTGGACAGTCTCTCATACCAAGCTCTAGGTGCTTGTTTGAGGCTATAAAGAGCCTTATCAAGCCTATAAACATGATCAGGATGGCTAGAGCTTTGGAAGCCTGGAGGTTGTGCAACATACACTTCCTCCTTGAGAATGTCATTCAAGAAGGCACTCTTCACATCCATTTGGTACAAGGTAAACCTCAAGTAACAAGCTATTTCCAAGAGCAACCTAACTGATTCCAACCTTGCAACCGGGGCAAAGGTTTCATCAAAATCAAGTCCCTCTATTTGTGAGTAACCTTGAACAACTAATCTAGCCTTGTTCCTGGTTATCACACCTTTCTCATCAGACTTGTTCTTGAACACCCATTTGGTGCCAATTACATTCTTGTTTTCGGGTCGTGGCACAAGGTGCCAAACCTTACTTCTCTCAAATTGATTCAATTCATCTTGCATGGCATTAATCCAATCAGTATCACACATGGCTTCTTTCACGTTCTTAGGTTCTATGATGGACACAAAACCAAAGTGCATGACTCTATCTATGGTAGACTTATGCATCGTAAAAAAACTTTTTAACACTGCATAACTGCTTACCACACGTTTTACCTTGCTGCGTGTGACGGTAGATTGTGAATCATCACCAATGATGTCAGAAGGAGAGTGATCTTTTTGCACTTGTCGCTTTCCAGTCCTGTGTATGGGCTGGGTAGCTAAGGTTTCATCCCTACGACCTTCCGCGAGATAGGTGACATCACATCCATCCCCCTGATCATTCTGATCCTCTCCATCGTTTGAGTCAGCCTCGTCAGCCAAGGATTCCTCCTTGCGGTGAGTAGCATATGCTTCTGGCTTCGTGGGATCAGCAGGTGATGTTGGATTTTCTTCAAGAGTGAAACCGGTCATGTGAGTGCACCCAAGATCATCATCAATAGCAACGTTTATAGTTTCCATAAGCTTGCACGAGACTTCGTTATAGACCCTGTATGCCCTGCTTTTGAGAGAATAACCAAGAAAGACACCCTTATCACAGCGTGTATCAAGTTTGGTCAAATACTCCCGATCCTTGTAGATGAAACAAGGACTGCCAAACACTTTCAAATGGGCCAGATTAGGTTTCCTTCCCTTCCAAATCTCATAGGGAGTCTTATCAGTTCCTGGCCTGAAAATAGCACGGTTAAGAGTATAACAAGCATTGCTCACAGCCTCTGCCCAGAAGGAGTGAGGGAGACCATAGGCATTAAGCATCACCCTGGTCATTTCCACTAAAACTCGATTCTTCCTTTCAACAATCTCATTATGTTGGGGAGTGATCGGAGAAGAGTATTCATGGTGCACACCAAACATATCACAGTAATCATCAAATTTTGTGTTATCAAACTCAGTACCATGAACTGTTCTAATCCTAACAATGTGTTTACCCTCATGCATTTTCTCATTTGAAACCCTTTTGGCAAACTTAACATATATATCAAAAGTATCAGACTTAGATGCAAGAAACATAACCCAAGTGAAACGAGGGAAGTCATCAACAATCACAAGAGCATATTTCGTACCATTTAGGCTAAGAGTCTCAACTGGTCCTACCAAATCCATATGTAAGAGTTCTAGCACATTAGAGGTAGGTTGAGCATTAAGAGCAGAATGTGGAGAGCGTGTGAGCTTACCAATCTTACATTCTCCACACATACCTGAGGCTTTCCCGGAAAGCTTAGGGAGACCTCTAGCCACTTCCTTGGTTGATAGCTTGATGATGTCCTGATGCTTCAGATGACAAAGGCGTCTGTGCCAAAGATCAAGAGGCTGCTCTCCAATTCGTGCACGAAAACAAAGTTGAGGCTTGAACTCCTTTTGAGCCATGACACAATAGCAATCATCCTTGGTCCGATCTCCTTGCATGACACTCATCCCCATCCCATTGAGAACCAGACATTTGATCTTGTCAAAGATGACACAGTCGTTCTCATCAACTATCTGACTGACACTCAGCAAGCAAACTTCAAAATCTTTGATGAGTAGGACATTCTTCAGTTCCAGGAGATCTGGAGCCCTTACTGTCCCTTTACCAATGATTTCCGAATTTGCTCCATCCCCGAATGTAACGCATCCAACTGGATAGTCATCATCGTCATCTATATCAGAGTCTGAAGCGTCGGCAAGCTTAACCGATGCGATGAAGGCAACGGTCTCCTTCTCTTCCTCTTGGTAAGAGGGAGGTTCAGACTCACTGTCCGACCAAGTGGCCTTGAAGGCCTTTTGCTTCGTTCTGTTTGCACATTCAGCTGCCTTATGGCCAACACCACCACACTCAAAACACTTATCAGTCTGAGGAAAGTTTCTGGGTTTGAAGGTACATCTGGGATTTCTAGGGTAACTGGTTTCCCCTTGTCGAGGATATTTGGTATTGGTTGTAGCCCCTGGGTTCCTCTTCTTCCTAAGAATCCTCTCCAATTTTTTGGTTAAGACAGCAAACTCTTCCACCGAACTATCACCTGACACCGACTCTTCCTCCACTTCCTCTTTAGCTACAGTAAAGGCTAAGGATCTATCCTTTTTAGAGGATTTCCTCTTGGCTTCAAAGTTTTTGAGATTTCCTACAAGCTCATCTAAGGTGTAAGTGGTCAAGTCTCTAGCTTCTTCTATGGCAATCTGTTTTGACTCAAAACTAGGTGGTAAGGCCCTTACAAACTTTTGAACCATACGTTGAGGATCAATAGGGTGATCTAAACTATGGCAATGATTTGTAATGGCAAGCATACGTCCAAAAAAAGCTTCTACAGTTTCATCCTCACTCATTTTCAACTCCTCAAACTCATGAAGTAAAGATCTGATTCTTTGTTCCTTTACCTTGTTTGTGCCTTCATGAGCGGTGGCCAAGATTTGCCATGCATCTCGGGCAAGAGTGCAGTTGATGATCCTGCGACGAACGTCTTCGGATACTGCCATGAAGAGGTTGTTCAAAGCCCTCATGTTAGCTTTGGCTTCCAACCTTTCATCTAGAGTCCATTGGTCTCGGGGCTTTGGAATGGAAGGTGCAGCTTCTGTTTCCACCGTCATAGGGACTGAATACCCAAACACAACTGCTTCCCATTGTCTTCCATCGTCCTGGGACGAGAGGAAAGTAAACATCATAACTTTCCAATCCGAATACCCTTTCCCATTGAAAAAGGGAGGAGAATTCAGTGAGGAACCGAATCTGTGGTCCATTTCCCTCTAGAGGATCTCATCAGCAAGCTGGTGGCTGCTCTGATACCACTTGAAGGTCCTAGAGGGAAGGGGGGGGGGGGGGTGAATAGGACTCTTTGCAACTTTTTCGTTATATGTTGTAATTCGAGGCTAGCAAGGAGTTGTGCTATCCCGATTCACAGTTTGCTACGATTATGCAAGTAATGAAAAAAATTGCTGAAAGTAAAAACAACACAGAGATGTTTTTCTTTAACGCAGAAACCCTGAACTCAGGGAAGAAAACTGCGTGCCCTTATCCGAAGGACAAACCTTTCCACTATGTGATTCGTAGACTTATACAAGAATAGAGCCTGGGATACCAGACCTTGTTGTTATCTTGTTCTATGACTCTACCTAGTCTATCTAGAACGCTCTCCCATCTTGTCCCCTAAGTCCTCACACATGAAAGCTTACTGAACTCAGCTATCACCAAGCTGGTTCATAAAAGCGCTAAACACTTCTCACAAGATTACAACTCCTGAGGGGATATCTAACCTCGTTACTATCCTGTCTAGACTCGCCTAGTCTAACAACTCAGCTCTCGTGTCTCTCTTGTCTCTAAGTGTTGTCCCACGCATATAAACAGAAGCTTCACCCTTGAATTCAGCTACTTCTCAACTGATTCAACTATGAACACTTCTCGGGTTGTTGCATCACCAATCACAATCTCATGGCATGCAAGTGTGAATGCAATATGGGTTTTGAAAGATTGTTCAAGCCAATGCTCTAAGATTTATAGTCACTAGGAAGACTTAGAGCAAGAGGGCTTTATGAACTGAAAATCATACAAAAGATGATCTTCACAAATACAAAACAAAGACACAAAAACAACCACCAAACAAAGGAAACTTTGCTTGGTATTTATAGGCCAAGGTGTGCACTAAGAGGGCATCACACTTGCCAATGAATTTCAGAAAGTTTAGACTGATGTGTTTGGCTTAGATGCTGTTAAAAACCTTTGAGGACAAAGCCAATCACTAATGGACAAAACCAACTTTCCAAAAATGGCTAACTTTTCATAAGAGGGAAAAAGGTTTTGCAAAAGCATTCAAAAGGAATGCTAACATGTATGAATAGGCAAAACAACTTCCTCTTAGGATCAGACAGCCTACTATCAACTGCATAGGTAAGTGTATCACAAACCAAGCATAAACAAATGGACCTTGAAAACATCAAGGTCACGGGTTGAAGCATTTCTTCACCCATTGATAGTTTGAGCGCCAAAAGCATCACATGCTTGGCTAGCTGTTTGAATTTTGAAAAGCAAATCGACTGGAAACAACTGGAAATGCATTGAGAAGATAAATCACAGTTTTCAAGACGATTTGAACAAAGCCATAAAATACCCAGAAAACTTGAGATACAAAGCAGTACTCCTATCATTAGTAGAAGACATAGGATACAAAGTGGTACTGCTATCCTCAGTGAAAACATGATATGAATATGCATGAATATACCTTAGTTTTCTGAGGTTGTGTTGGGCCTTGAACTAGTTGGGCTTCAGTACTTCACTTGTACTTGTGCTGAGACTCATCATACTACATCTTGGCCTGTGTTTTGATCCATAATGAGGACTGCCAACATCTTTATACTCACACTCTTCCTATTATTGTGGTGTGAAACTCTGATTGATGTAACACTAGCAGTCCTAAAGCAATTACATAAACTGAGCTGCACTATTAAAACTGGACAGCATAATCGAAATCGAAGCTCAATAACGATTCAATGAAAATTCAAAAGATATAACAAACATGAGAACAATACTAAATTCATATCCTACTTACTTGGAATGAAACAAATTATGAATCGGAGACAACTAGAAACGGAGATGTCATGAATCGGAGAAAACTAGAATCGGTATGTGAATGAGGTGAGACATATATTTATTATGATTCGTTCATGTGTTTACTAACACATGAATACTTTACTCGTAATCAATTTCGATTCCTTTAATATTGCATGAATAATTTTATCTCATAATTATTCTGAGTAAATAAACGTGCCATAGAATCAAACGTCACGATAACGACATTTTATAGATCATACAATTTCTCATAAATAAACAAAAAAAAAGAAAAAAGTAATGGTCTCCAAGTATGAGCCCAAATATCAGAGATTAGAGTATAAAATTGTTCTGAAATAGGAAAGCAATAGATATAAGAAGCAAAATCCTCACCGTCGGGTCAAAATTCTTCTAAAAGAGGCCAAGAGGGTTTCTCTTGACGATCCCCCATTCCGTTCGCTCAGGTAATACTCAAACCCCCCCCTTTTTCCCTCTCTCAATTTCTCCACCTCAAATTTCAAAACCCTAACCCTAGATTTTTCCTGCTCATCAAATTAGGCGTCTTTCTGGAATCTTTATTGTTCTTCAATGTTTAATTGAGTTTTTCTTTAATAATTGAAGGTGGTTTTGGAATGGAGATACAGACGAGTGGGAAGCCCATAGACTCGTTATTGGAGAAGGTGCTATGTATGAATATACTCTCCTCCGATTACTTCAAGGAGCTTTATCGTTTAAAGACCTATCATGAAGTCGTTGACGAGATTTACAACCAAGTTGACCACGTCGAGCCGTGGATGACCGGGAATTGCAGAGGTCCTTCTACTGCATTTTGCTTGCTTTATAAGTTTTTCACCATGAAACTCACCGTTAAGCAAATGCACGGCCTCTTGAAGCATAAGGACTCTCCTTATATCAGAACGGTACGACTAGATTATGTTTAATTTCAATTTAATTCAGTTCAGTTTGTCGCCGGTTTTGTGGTGTTGATGTTTGGTAGGTTTGGTGTTTGTATTGCAGGTTGGGTTCCTGTACTTGAGATATGCGGCGGACCCAAAGACGATTTGGAATTGGGTTGAGCCCTACATTACCGATGACGAGGTAATAGAAGCCTTTCTTTTTTTGTTTCATAGTGTAATTTATTATTATGTTGTTTTGGAGCTGCATTGCATCCTATGTTTACTTTTTTGAAGTGTTGACTGAGTTTCTTTCCATTCAAAGAGGAGTTCAGAGTTTGATTTCAAAATTGCAATTCGTCGGTCGATGGTATAATTTTGGTGTGATCAAAACATTATGTTTGATAGTTAAAAAGAACATTATGCAGTCTGCTGATAATTCGTATTCAGTTCATAAGGTAAATTTTGGGTGCGGTCATTTGTGTGATTAGTGAGTGGTGATCAGGTGTTTTTTTTTGGGTGCATTTCAGCATGGTAGGATTCTAAACACTGCATTGTGCACACATATTTTATGAACTTACCTGAAATCCCCATCAAAGTCCTTTGATTTAAAAAACTATCCCTGTCATTCTTCCTGATTTTGTTGTATGTTTGATCGCTCCAGCACTTAATGGTTGCTGTAGAGCCAATGATTGTGTTGCTACAAAACATACTAACTATCTATTTGTCTCAACTTGCATCACTTGAAGTCGTGGTAGTGGCAGAGTTGCCTAACCTTGATAGATGATAACAATTAATGGATTAATCCTTGTAAACGGTCGCCATATAATCAGCAGTTGGGCGCATCATGGAGTCGGAATCTCAAAACTACAAATAGTGAGTTTTGGTTGACTTGGTTCAACTTGATCGAGTCAACAATATTGTTGTCCTAAAGTTGTGTATCTTTTCAATATATATCTCTTATTGTGGCTGATTATAGTTTTTTTTTTCTCTTTCATGTTCTTGGGATTATTTTAAAAGTCTCCTATTATATTGCATATGAAAATCGTAGTTCTCCATTTCTCTCCTGTTCTCTTGTAATGTTAAAAGATTCTCAAAGATGGGAAAAAAATTGTTGAAATGTTGAATTTTTGAAAAGCTTTCAGGTTTTATTTTTTATTTTTAAAATATCGCTAACCAAGTGACTGCCTTTCCTCCTTATCTTCTTCAATTGGTCGCTTCTCTATTGCACTTTTTGCAGAGAGAAGCAGTAACCTTTAGCTTATTGAAGAGATTCCAGCTCTACGGATGTCTGCACTTGATGAACTTAGAAACTGCTAAATCCTCTTATTTGAATTTGACCCATAGATCTCGTTTATTAACTATCAAGGTGAAAGTACATTTCATGGATTTAAGCCCATTTATACTCTGTTTAGATCTGGGATAAGAAATATATTTAAGTTAGAATATGATCTGAAGTTCTGAACCATTGAGTGTCAATACAAAATTAATCCAGTAGGATTCTGACTTGTTCTATTAGTCAATCAGCTGTTCATGGTTTCCTATTCTGAGTCAATTTTGTCTATGAAGGTGATGTGTTTTGGTTGGTAGTGATTTTTTCTCTCCTATCTAGACATGACTAGAGTTGCCACCCTTTTCTAGTGGAAAGTTTCTCCTGTTTCTCCAGTTTTGTGTATATATTTCTGACATAATTAACATCAAAGATTATTTAGACTATTTCTGAGATGTGATTGAAATTTTGAAATTTGGTTCTTTTCTTGCTGTTTAAGGCCTCCAATTCTAACAATGGTTTATCTCTAGAATCATCTCTTACCACTTTATCTCGACTATGTCTGGGATGTGATTGAAATTTTGAAATTTGGTTTCTTTCTAGTTGTTTAAGGCTTTCAATTCCAAAAATGGTTGAAGTCTGGAATCATCTCTTTCCTCTTAGTAATGCAAGGCAGAAGCTAGTAGCTTCTGCTCTATAGGCTAGATTAGGGTAATGACACTAAGGAACAAAGAACTCAGCGGAAACGCACAAGAACAAAGAGATATAGCAGCTGTAAGACTAAGAAGGAACGAATCTATTTGAGTTATGGGCAAAGAATCCCAAGAAACTGTGTATATTCTATTAGCAATGATAAAATAGGCACCCCCTACAAAGACTCCAAAGGCACCTAAATATACTAGTTAACAATTGTAACGGTAATCCTAATGAAAGCAGAAAAAAATGAAAAACCAGCAAGAATTTTAAAAGACTTAAAACAACAATGAATGACAATAAACTCCTAATTTAATTTAGGGGTTTCATTTGGATGCTCCTGCATCACTTAGTCTGCATGTTTGCACATATAAATATATATTTTCTCCTAATATTGCATGACTTGCTTGTTAGCTTTACATGTGTGGTCCTATAAGTATATTGTTTTCCTCTTCTGGAGGTTAATATATATGTATGTTTCTGTTTCAGAAATTCTCTCCAGGTTCCAATGGACGAATGACCACTATGGGTGTGTATGTTCGTGATTTGCTACTTGGGCAGGTTAGTTTCATTTCACATCTTATGACGTTTAAATAATTCTACAGTGCATCTTTCCCCTCTTCTTATTCCTCTCTCGTCAATTTAAATAGCCTTTTAGGCAATTAGAAAACTTACCACCTACCACATACATTGCTAGAGTCCAGACTTTGACGAATAGAGTCAATATATAGTCCGTCTGCTGGTCAACTATCTCTTTTTTCCTTAAACATTCCTCTCCCATCCCTTATCTCAGTGGAAAAGTTTTTTTTTTTTTGGTGTATTATTTCTCATTTCTCATGATAAGTTGGCTACAATTCATGGACTTTTAAGTTCTGAGCTATCTTAAGAATTAATAAAACACTCAGGAATTGTAATAAATTGAAAAATAAAAGAGCCTACCCCCAACTGAGACCGTGCAACGTATACTTGAGGCAAGTTGTTGATGCTCTATATTTTGCATGTAAAGCAAGTTTTGTAGCGTATGCATGAGGCAATCTTCTTCTGTTCTAAACCAAGTATTAAATTACTTTTTTTTTCTTTTACAAAAATAGTTGACAAACTGCCATTATTTACAATCTTGTTGACAAACTTGTGTAGCATGAGGCTCTCTCTCTGCCCACATTTTCTTTCAAGAGTTTTACTTGTTGAGAGGCCATATTTAGGACTAATGAGGATCAGAGACAAATATCAGTTGAAGATGTTTGGGGTATTAGAAAAAATTGGTTGGTTTTCAGCTGATTATCAACAAGAAAGCACACTCCTTGGGTTAATATACGTGCAAGCACCCAAATACATCGAACATTGTGTATAGTTCTTGTTCATGCTTCTCGGCTAGTATCTTGAAATCTTCTACCTAATGTTCCACCGGTGCAGTCCCTTGCAATCACAGATGCTGCTTTTCAGATTGCAGTGGATTGAGATCTGAATACATGTTCTCCTTGGAGCTGTCAAGGATTGTCTCAGCATGCTACTGTTTAAGGTTCAAATTTAACATGTGAAAAAGCATTGGGATTTTAGCAGTGTTATCCATTTGTAAAATTTGTTGTGTTTAGATCATGATATTCTGTAACTGATCGCAGCCGATACATTTTAATGTTTGTTGCATGGGATGAAAACATCAATCTTTAACATGCTTTGGTAAACTGCCCAGTTACTTTAAAAAAAATTTCAATTCTTCTAATGTACTGACGTTGTATATGCATATTGTGCTATTGCAGTACTACTTTGATACACTTTTCCCTCGCATACCTGTTCCCGTGTTGCGGCAGATTACAGCTCATCTTGAGAAGATGAAACTCCCAACGAAACTCTCCGGTGTTACTGGGGAGGCTACCCGTCATGGCTCTGATGACACTGCCCGTCGCCCACCATCTGTGAAAGCGGCACTTTCAGTCTCCTTTGGTCAGCGTGCCCCACACCGTGCTTCAACGAGGGACTCATCACCTGTTCGTCGTACTTTACCACCACCACCACCACCACCTTATGAAAAAGCTAGTGCTGATGATTCACGGAGCCGTTGTAGCCAGAGCCGTGACTATTCTGACAGGGACAGGGACAGGGATCGGATCCGGGAAAGAGACAGGGATAGTGATCGTGAACGAGAGAGATACAAGGAACGGGAGAGAGGTCCAGACAGAGACAGATCAAGGGATAGAGAACGGAGTTCTGATTATGATAGGAGGCCAAGATATGCAGAGAGAGAAAGCCGAAGGGACTCTTATGAGAGTAGCCGTGATGGTGGTAGACATTCCCGTAGAAGTAGGAGTCGGAGCGGCAGTAGAAGCAGGAGTAGAAGTCGGAGCATGCAAGCTGGCACTGCTCCTCATGTAAGCCCGCCGAGAGATGTAAAAAAGGATAGAACATCTGTATCTAGCAATCTGGCAAAACTTAGGGATCTTTATGGTGATGTGAGTGTCCAAAAAGTGGAGTCTAGTTTGGATAGGATTCCCAGGAGCGATACCGGTGCTGAAGAGGTGATTAGGCTTGGTGGTCACCGATGGAAATAGTATGAAGAGGTTAGTTTATCTGTTATCAGATGCGTCAATGAGTCTTCTGGCCAGGTGCTCCTTTGACTGGGAAAAAATTGGAGCAAATCTTCCCTCATGTTTTATGTCTGTCTGCAAGGACATTGAAAGTGTATTGATGAATGATTTCCATTGCATCACCTTCAAGTTGCAGTGCTGCTGCCTGTATACTAGACTTATTCAGAATTTCAGTTTTGAAATCTATTCATGCTTCATTATGGGGCATATGTCAAAGTTTGTAACATTAAGATAAATCATTGCTTGCTGTATTTAAGTTCTCTATCATGTGAGTTTTTCAAATTGTTGCTGCTGAATATTAAATGGTTCATGCCTTCATGGACTGGCAACTGGTATGTGCTGCTGCAACTTGGATAGCAGATGAGTATTACTAAATCATTGTTCTAATCCTTATGCAACTTGAGGTGTATTTAAAGATGGAGAATTTGCCCCTTCATCTTTTTCTCTTAATATAAATTTTCATAATTCTCTAGTTTTGTTGGTCGGAACTGGTGTACTTAGACAGGTTTATGTGTAGGAATCCAAACTAAATGTCTTGTGAAAGCAACCCGAAAAAAAAAAAAAAAATCATCTACTATCTTTGCAAGGATTGTACGTCACCAAAAAATTAAAATACAGAGAGTAAAAACAAAACGTCTCGACATTACATAAAATTGTATTCTTAATTGGTTTTAAAGTATGTCACTTAAGCCATGGAAATTGCTTCATGTTGAACAGTTGAAGATGAAGACAGGCACTATATAGAGATCATGAGGTCCGTACCATCTTATGAAAATGACAACGACCAAATGGCTGAGTCGGACGATATTTTACTTTAATCATTTCGAAGATACCCTTACAAATGAGGTTGCATTCAGGAACAAATAGATACTTGTCCACACTCTCTAATAGGTTCTGGTGGAGTATTGGGTTCTAGGGAAGGCTTTATCTATGTACACTTTGTACAATTGTACTCTCCAAACCTTCCATACAATACAATACAATACTCTTTCTTCTTCCTTTCTCTTCTCCTTCTCACTCAAAACTTCCTCTATGGCTTCTCAGGCACACATCACTCGTCCAGGTTAGTGTCGAAATGTTTTATATTAGATGTGTTATGTTGCGAGTTTGAGTTGCTAGTGAATGCAGAGTTTGCAGACCATGCAATTTGATAGGATGGTCTAGATTGATTTTTGGTTGGTGTGACATACTATAGAGCGGTTTAGATTGACGATAACATAACACATGCATGCGGCGGTGATACAGAGTATGATTCAGAGGAATTTGCCACTATAAATCAACTGAATTTTTTTGGTTACAATATAACTTTTTTGTGTGCAGCAGAGGAGAATGAAGAAGAAGCAGTACTGGTAATCAATGATGGAGAAGCTGATGGCAACGTGAAGTTTCGGATACGAAATCTGACCAGACTATCAGACAGTACAGGAGGAGGAGGAGGAGGAGCTATCATACTGAACAAGCTGAGCGTGGACATCCCAAATGGAGTGATCGTGGGTATCATAGGCCCGAGTGGTAGCGGCAAATCCACTCTTCTCCGAGCACTCAACCGCCTGTGGGAGCCGCCGTCCGGCACCATCTTCTTGGACAGCCATGATATTAAGGAACTCGATGTTCTCACTCTCCGGAGGAAGGTCGGAATGCTCTTCCAGCTTCCTGTTCTTTTTGAAGGTACCCATTTTCATAAGATCAATCTCTTACCAACTAACAGTCACCAATGTCTCCACTAAAGCTTCAAAAACCCACCCCCAACTTCTCTGTTCTCACATGTTCACCATCACAATCTGTTAATGGCAGATTATTTTATTTGATGACTTGTGAGCACATCTGAATTTATGTCATTTGCTTGATTTATACACTACTGACTTGCTTGCTGTTTTAGTTTTTTGTTTTTAGTTTTGCTGACATAGAAATGGGTTTAGATTATTGGGATGGTTAGCTATGGTTACACACAACCTCTGCTTATCAACCATTCCACCTTGTGTCTTTTTCTGTTGTTTTGGGCACTTAGAGTTTTAGGTGATCATTGTGAAAGTGATAGGAGCTATAAAACTATTAAATGAACCTTTGTTCTTAGTGGTGTTAGCAATCCCATTGAGTTTTCTATTTACTCTATTGAGACTTTTCTTCTGTGTGGGTTTGAGGTGGGGATTGAGATCTATAGAATTGCTTGATTTGTTGCATATAATACCCAATTAGTACTTCTTTTAGGTATTTCCAGCATGAACAATCTATTATACAAGGGCTCCCCACAACCAGCTGTTATATTTCAATAATAGTAGTGGTTAAACCTAATTGTCCTACTACTTGGTTGGTATTGAGATTTCATATACAAATGCCTAAAGTATGAAAATGGGCTCAAGATGACAGTAGGAAGATTGAATTATGCAGTCTAATGTATTCTGGTGTATTATACATTGCGATGATTGCGCACAGCAAGTGCTATTCGATAGTTGTATCACATTTTCTGGTGTCAAGGCTCCTAAAAGTCTTTCTAAACTAGACATAAGTATCCCTGCATGATCTCAAGTGTATTGGGTCTAAAATTCTCCTTACTTAACTTCCACGTAGTTGAAGATCCGAAAGGAGACCATTTCTGTATGAATGTTTAGACATGTACTTAAACGTATAGATCTGTCTTCATCGTTTAAATAGCAATGGAGTCAATTTTTCAGGTACTGTTGCAGACAACGTCCGGTATGGTCCTCAGTTGAGTGGTAAAAAGCTGGCTGACCAGGACGTTCATAAGCTACTGACACTTGCAGGCCTTGATTCATCGTTTTCCAGTAAAACTGGTTCTGAACTATCTGTAGGCCAAGCCCAAAGAGTTGCACTTGCTAGGACCCTAGCCAATTCACCTGAGGTAAACACGTAACTGAAACACCAAAGTTCATGACCTGAAGTTCAGTACTAGTTCTTTTACATCCATTGTGTTTACATATGTTGAGTCATCTTCTCTCATTGTGTATCTAAATGTCTGTATCTGAATGTTATGTTGTCGAACTGTCAAACTATCAGACTGTCTAGCAGGAGAACAGTCATGTTGAAATATCTGAATGTTATGTTGTCGAACTATCAAACTGTCTAGCGAGATAATGTTGTTGTTTTCTGATGATGTGTTTGTATTACGTGGTAGGTTTTGCTGCTAGACGAGCCTACTAGTGCCTTGGATCCAATATCAACAGAGCACATAGAAGGTGTTTTAGAAAAGCTGAAACAGAAACGGGGCATGACAATCATAATGGTCTCACACAGCATCAAACAAATCCAGAGGATCGCTGATGTAGTGTGTCTCCTTGTGAACGGTGAGGTTGTTGAAGTTTTGAAACCAGATAATCTCTCAGAAGCCAAGCACCCTATGGCCTTGAGATTTCTGGAACTCAGCTCGTGATCATCTCCCCATGTATCTCTCTTTCTCTCCAGAAATCGGTTCTTCATAATTGTTGGACAACATTTATGTAGCATTTTTCCCTTTTCTGATACTAATTTGTACTATGAACTGGTGAAGTGATGATCATACTCATACTTTTTAGAAGCTAAGAACTTTACAAGAACTGTGTATATTACTCGGTCTTTTTACTTCCTCATATATATACTTTATATCCCGATATATACATTTTACTACTCTTGCATTCCTCAACTCAAAAGATTGAAGAAGCATTGGATTCTAGTCTAACCAAGACGCAGCTCTGCGAGGCTGGTCCAAAGAAAGTCCGGAAATAACAAGAGGGTCGTTGTCGTCTTCGTTGCTTCTGTTGATTCGGCTTGGTAGGTGGCTGAGTTGTTGCCATGATCTGAATCTCCTCCTGCTGAGCTTTGCTCAACATGTTCCACATAATGTGTACATCTTGGTACCCACACATTTGCACATCATCTTGAAGCTTTAGCAGACCACCTACTCCACCACACTGATCACCACCAGCACCACCTACATGGGTTCCACATTGCTTAGAAAAATTACCCCAAAAAAGTCATATATCACTGCATTTTTTCTAGTAACACCGACTTGTTAGACAAAACGCAAATGCCATATACTGATATACACGAAAGAAAAGTTGTAGATGAAGCAAGAAAAGTACATTACCTACAGATTTACGATGCTTGAGTCTGGCACAGAAGGCAAGCAAGGCTCTCCTTACCCTAAGCAACCAATCCATACTAGAAGAGCCAGGAACAGAAGCCTGAGGCTACTGAACCAGAGCTAAACTAGGGAAAGCAATGTAGATTGTAGAAGAAGATGTACAACTGAGTTTTGGAACTTATATACCAAACCGGAGGAGGAGAAGAAGAGGAAAATAGAAAATGGGAGGCACTTGGCAAACGGGGCACCGAATCCCCATAACACGTTTCTTGATGGGTGTGCCAGGCGTCCGTCGTCGAAACCCTTCTACCAGACACGAAGCCCTGTTCTTTCCATTGTCTTCTTCTTCTTTTTCTCTCACTGGTTTATCTCTAAACCCGTTTTCAAGTTCTCGAGCTTCGGTTACTCTATCTTGAACTTGGAAACTAGTTGGCTTTGGATAGAAGTCCCCCTCTTCTTGTGCCTTTTCTGTTCCTTTATAGTAATGCACATTAAATACCAATGTACCGTTACGTTTGGCTAGCTCAGTCCTCAGTGTTCCAGTAAGAAGCTTACAAGCTTTTCTTCTTTCGAGTCTCGAGAGTGACGAAGAAAAGCTTAACATCATCTATCGTTTTCATAATTTCTCAATAACAAAAAGATCATCGAGAAAGAAAAAATGAACAAGAAAAAAAAACTACCTACTGTGCTACCTATCCATTGTGGATAGGGGTGCTCCCGTTACCCCTCGAGAACTTGTATGTTGGTGTATCTAGGGACGTAACCAGGATCAAAAACTAGGTTGGGTTAATTTTAGCTATATAAAAAAATTTGCGCACTTGTGAATATTTGTTTGAGGTTTTGAACCCAGTAGGAGGCTCATCCTCAGGCTTTCATTAAAAGCATATGAGGGGGACATAAAACCAAAAACCTCATAAACTAAAGCTTACAAGCAAAATATATTAGAAAACAACAAGAAATTCTAACTGAATCGAACCCTTCGAGGCCCAAGTTTTTCAAACTCATCAATCACAGAATCATTATCAATACTAATGGCAAACTCTTTCTCAATGTAGAGAACCATCAAATCATCAAGAAAATGATCATCTTCCATCTTATTTCGAAGGTTGTTCTTTATAATGTTCATAAAAGAAAAAGCTCTCTCTGTTGTGGCTGTAGAAACTGACAGAGTCAACACAAGACAAATCAACCTATAAATCATAGGAAAGAATGCCGACTTTCTTGATTCAACTAACCGGCGACACAAAACAGAAAGAGAAGCTGTTTAGGCAAATCTTGGATCCCTTTGAATATCTGTTAAAAAATACCCACACTCCATATTTAGAGAAAGCAACTCAGATGGTGTAAAATCACTAGGGTAAAACTTCAAAGCAAGACTGTAAACATCTTCAGATTTGAATGCAACAAAATTATCTCGAGGATCAAATGTAGCACTAAGAACAAGAAGCTCTAACGAACCATCTGTAAATCTACTATCCAATTCTGCCAATTGGAAGTCTATTACAGCATTAAGTATATACACCCGATAATAATGTTCATTTGTAATACCCTGTTCACAAGCCCTTATACCTTTCTTGTAAGGAGCAGACATATCAGGCATAGTAATATCATACTTGGAGCAAAATGATGCTACATTTGTAATCAAGTTATCCCAACCAGCATCTCTCATATCCTGAAGCTTTGATTTTGTGATTGAAAGAAATTTTAGAGCATTCAAAATGTCTATGGCTTTTTTTTGCAATGACTGACAAAGAAAATCAGTAATCATCATGACATCATGCATCAAAAGCAAGCAAAACACAAAATCAAAACGTTTCATAGCCTTACTAGCACTCTTTGCTTCTCCTTGTACCTTATAACTTCCATTTGAAACCAAATCTGCAAGAGTCGTCCCGGTAGCTCCATATAGTGTAATCAAACTTGATATAGAGCGAAGATGTGAACCCCAACGAGTAGCCCCTGCTCGTTGCAAAGTGTAAGCCTGATTAGCCCCTGTACCTGTCTCAAGTTTGCCAGTAGCCACTAAATCTGCAATTTCTTCCTCTCTAGTAACTTTTAAAGCTGAATGTCGTTTTGCAGAAGAATCAACAAAATTCACTATAAAATTTAGAGTATAAAAGAATTCCTAAATGTCATGCACTCCTTTAGCTGCAACATTCAATGTCAATTGCAAACGATGAGCAAAGCAATGCACATAATATGCATATGGACACTCTTCACGAAACAAAGCCTGTAAACCATTATATTCACCACGCATGTTACTAGCACCATCATATCCTTGACCACGCATATTCTGTACTAGAAGATTGTTTTGAGCAAGGACATTAGATATCTCATTTTTCAAAGTTTGAGAATAAGTGTCTGCAACACTTATAACTTCGAAAAATCTTTCTCTAACAAACCCATGACAATCAACAAATCGAAGTATAATAGCCATTTGCTCCCTATTAGATGCATCAACCGCTTCATCAACGAGAATACAAAATTTGGCTAATCCAACTTCATCACGAATCTTGATTCTAACTTTGTTACCAAGAATGTTTGCAATTTGTCTTTGAATTACTGGAGAAGTATACTTCGCATTTGCAGGAGCATTATCTAAGACTTTCTGAACTTCTATATTCATCCTCCCAAAAGACTTTAGAACTGCAGTAAAATTTCCACCATTAGATGAATCTGCCGACTCATCATTCCCTCTAAAAGCACATCCTTGGTTAGCTAACAACCTCACACTCTCTATAGTAGTAATAAGCCGGAGCCGATGATTTGCTATTTCTTGTGATGATTGTGTGTAAATGGCTCTTTCAATATGCCTAGATGGGTTTCTTAGAGTCTCCCACTTACGCATGGCATCATTATGTGGTGAATTTAAGCTTCCTATATGACCAACCATACCAGATTGCTTCGACATAACATTCTTCCAACCCTGAAAGCCATACTCAGTAAATGCTGGATGATGGGATGTATGTTTATCAAACAAGAAACAAGGGAAGCAATATGCTTTGTCCTTCTCTACAGAATACTCAAGCCAAGGCCAATCCTTAAACCATTTGTAGTTAAATTTTCGACCTTAACCTCCATCAAAAGAAGATGGATAATTGCTTAACTTAGGTTGATAAGGTCCTAAAACCACATAAGCTCTGCGAATATTGTCATGATCATTCAAAGGGTACATGAATATTGGATTTCTTATTCCTGGATCACGCTCAAGAGATGTAATATCAAAAATTTCAACTCTCTCAATTCTTTCATTATGACACTCTTCTACTACTGGTATAGATGGGGAAGAATCTAAAGGGACATCATTTACAGAATTCTCAGTCACATGTCTACTCCCACTTCTACTCTCACTGCCACTACCACTACCACTTGGAGGAGTCTCACTTGTAAACCATGAAAGAATATTTTTATACCGCTTGGGCTTTCGGTGATCAGTCATTATATTCAAAACCTATATATATATATATAAGTATCATTATTAGAATTATGTATATAAATTAAAGCAATAGAACTTTGATTATAAATTTATGATACATTTCAATATCAATTCTAAAGAAATAACTTAAAGATCAGTAGTTTAGTTTTCATATTTTGTTTTAACTCCTAACTCCCAAATATGTATGTCAAATAGAGCTCATCTCCATTTTATATAGGGAACACTGCCCTATTTCGACCAAAATAAAACAAGATCAGAGATTGAAAACTCACAATTTGGAGCCAATCAGCCAAAGCTTCAGCCTTCAGGTCTTCATATTTGAAAGCCAAGGACTGAACTTGAGGTTGTGGTCTTGTGGAAGGATTGCATTCGTCTGTCAATCCAACAAAACGCTCATCAATTTTAATTTTTCAATATCAATTTCATCCAAATTTGTTAGAGTGAAGGGAACTTCATACCTTTGAGCCTTGGAGTTTTAGCCAAATCTGCAAGAAAGCATAAAGACTTGAGGTACGGCAAGGCTTGATAAATTTGGGACCTTGGGTGGCTGAATTAAGGGTTAGAACTGATAGAGTGAAGGGGCAAGGGCTGAAGATATGCAAATTGAAGAGGAGAGTTGCTACTGCGACTCTGCGAGAGAGAGTGCGGCTGTTTCTTAATTATTTTTTTTTTGGCTGAGGGCTGGATAAATATATATACCTAGGTGTTTTTTTGGCCCAAATCTCGGTTGGGCTGTAATCCAACCAGCGCACAACGTGGCTACATCCCTGGGTGTATCACATAATCAATTTTATATTGCGCGTGCTACCTACGTACCCATCGTGGATAGGGGTTCTCCCGGAGCCCTCGGGGACTAGGGTCTTCACACATGTATTGTGCTACCTATCCATGGTGGTAGGGGTGCCAAGGTATATGATGAACTTGGCGATATTAAGTTTAGATGTAGTTCATTATAAGCATTGTAATGAACAATACTTTTCCAATGTGGGATATTTGTTTTACCTTTTTTAATTTTTTATTTATATTCCTATATTCTTTATATGTGTCTATGTGCCTTTGATCAATTACAAATTGTCAAAACAGAACACTGATGAAGAGCCAAAAACCCATTCGAACTCGAAGACAACGCAAAATAGTGAAGGAGAGTCGAGGCTGTTTCCTACCTGTCTTGATCAATATAAGTATGATGCTTGATGTCTTGGATTAAGACACTTGATGATGGGGATCAGGGTACCAAACACAGGCCTCCAACAGTCACTCAACAGACACCAAAAATAAAGAGTAGCGAACTCATAAAATAGAACAAATCTATGCCACAAATAAACTGATTATATTCATAAAACATAAGCTTCCTAACAACTATTACAATACCCATATATATAGGGTTTACAAAACTTAGAGAATAAGTAAACCTTGGCTAAAATGGAAAACTAATTAAACGAAAATCCTATATTACAGGTAATATAGTATCTTAAACTATTTAACTAATGAAATATTAAAGATTATGAATCTATAATTAAATTACAAATAATATCTTTGAAGTTGCCTTATATGCTCCTGCATCAGACTCCCCTGATTGGAAAGAATTTGTCCTCGAATTTAAGCATTGATTGAGGAAAATTATGGCAAAGTCTTTCATTGCTTCAAATTGACTAGTTTGCCATTGAATTTTTCCCTTCCAAATAAATAGATATTTGGAATAAATGCTTAATCTTGATTCCATAAATTTTGTCTTCACCATTAACTTTGCAATCCTAAAACTCCTCCGGTCACCCTTGATCTGATTGATGAGATGAACTAAATTTTTGGGAATCTCCATAAAGAATGAATTAACTCCAATGAAGTTAACAAAATTATGCACAATATCCTTCCGCCATATTGACACCAGTGAGTCTTCATTGACATCTCCATCTTCCAATCAATCTTTCCTTATCATCACCAACTCCACAATCTTCATAATCATCATATGTCGGTGGTTTATCAAAATTTATGAAATTGTTCAAGGAAGGTTAATTCCGTAACTTCCGTGGTGTGTCTTGTCCTAATAAGGCTAGTAGTCTAGATACTTTATTAGATAGGGAATCCATGATTACCAGGGATACTTGATGTAATGCCTATATAAAAGCCTCTTTATCAATCAATAAAGACACAGTTTACTATCAATCTATTTCTCCTAGAACACGTTATCAGCACGTTGCTCTAGCCTCCCGTCTAGTAGCCCTAAAACCCTAAAACCCTGATTTCCGAATTTTTTTTTTTCCGAAACCCTAATCCCGACCGCCGACCGCCATCCTTACCTCCGGCACCGTCGGTCCATTCTCGGCAGTACCTGCGCTGCCGACCTGCCTCCCTGCCGCGCTGTACCTTCACGAGCTGCTCCTCCTCTGCCTCTCGGCAGACCGGCTCGCCTGCAGTCCAACCCGCTCGCTAGCAGCCCTCCCTTGCGTGCTATTCTTTGCACGCATCCCTCGAAGACCAAAATTGCTCGCAAGCCAAGCAAGCGGCCCTCGACGCCTTCTTCGTTGTTGAGAAGACATCAAGAAAAATCGAAGAAAACAAGCTTCCCCAGAAGTCAAGTTTCGTTTGATCAAGCTTCACTTGAAGAGGTAAATATTTTATAAACGTTCCCGCTTCTGAATTTTCAATAGTTGGGTTTTGTTTTTCTTTCGGGACCTTTTCGTGTCCCTGCTACCTCATCCCGATTCTATCGCTTCTCGGGACGGCATACGGGGATTTAGACACCCCGGTGCCAACGTTTATTGGGGTAACTGTGATGTTACCGGCCACCGTTATGCTTGTGACAGTGATGTCACTGTGAACCATAACGTATTCTTTTTAAAAGAAAACAAAGTGAAGATATCGATTGTGACTTGAAGTCATGTTAAGCATCGATTTATGTGACCATGATATTTCTTGGCACTGTTCTAAAAGAACAATCAAACTTGATTAGTATTCAAATATACTAACGTCTCCCTGTTTGTGTTCTGTAGATGGCTGACACTCAGCGTCTAGAATTTGACATCTTGGATGTCCAAGGCAAGGAATACAAGAGGTGGGTCTCAGATGTAGAGAACACCTTCATTGGTAAAAGATTTACCGCCACCATCAACCCTCCTGAGGATGCAAGCTTACAAGCTTCTCCTGAACAGAAAGCACAAGCCCTGATGTTTCTCAGGCGCCATATCCATCCAACGCTCAAGAAGCAATACCTGAGGAAAACCGATCCCAAAGAGCTATGGGATATCCTCAAGGACCGCTTCGACAATGTGCATGACGCACAACTCCCAGACCTCATGTCCGATTGGGAGCAAATCCGCTTATTGGATTTTGATTCCGTCCAGGAATATCATCAGACTATGCTAAACTTGCAATCTCATTTGAGCTTTTGTAGGGTCGAAAAGACCGATGACGATATAATGGAGAAGACTTTCACGACGTTCCCAGAATCTGCGTCCATGTTGTCGCATCAGTACCGCGATCTCCGTGAGAAAGGCACTATCAAAACCTTCAGTGATTTGATGAATGTGCTTCAAAGAAAGGAGAGGTACCATGAGTTGATTCTTACCACCAATAAGAGGCCTCGAGGACCGAAATTCATTGCGGAATCTCATCAAGCCCGTGGTAAAGCTTCTAAGCAAAAGCATCAACCTCATGAACGTCAAGCACCACCACCACGTACGCCAAGAGCAACACGTGGCGGACGAGGAGGGAGAAGAGGCGCCGGCCGTGGCCGACAGCTTTCTTGGACAAGGGATGGTGGCGGCGCCGCTGCTCCTAGAGGAGGGAACCGGCCCGGTTCCGGCCCTCGACGTGGTGGCCACACCTCAAGCTCTGCTTCAGCGCCTTGCTTTAAATGTGGCTCCATGAATCATCTTCAACGCAATTGCACAACAAGAAGAGAGATTCAAGACGCTTACAAGAAACACAAACAATACATAGAACAAGAAACAAACTATGTAGGAGACTTTGAGGAAGAAGAGTACGGTGAAGAAGATACCAACTTCACCGTTGATGACTTCCAACCTACCAAGAAGCGTATGACTCAGGAGTATGATACTCCGGATTATGAATAAGTATTTGACTTAGGTCATGAGATACATGTTCAAGTTTGATTTTGATTGTTATTTTGACATAATATAGTCAATAAATCACGACTTTGTTCGATAAGTCGTTCTATTTAGAACATCCTTGATGTACTTTTGAGTTGTCATCAATAAAAATTCTCTTATTCAATGAATGATTTGAGATTTTTACATCCCTATGAAAGCATAAATGGTTCAATGCGTCCAAATTACAATGGCATAATTATTTTGAGTTCACCACAATTCTGGTGATGTTAACTCAAATCCGAAAAAAAAATCACAAAGACAAATGAGAGACTCGCGAGAAATCGCGTTGCACATTAGGCCATCCTATCGGCAGCCAAGGCTGCGATTCGCCAGGCCTCACTCGCCATGGCTACTGGCCAACTTGGCTGCTATCCGCCAGGCCTCGCTCGCCATGGCTACTGACCAACTTGGCTGCTATCCGCCAGGCCTCGCTCACCATGGCTACTGGCCAACTTGGCTGATATCCGCCAACTTGGCCGCGATCCGCCAACTTGGCTGCGATCCGCCAACTTGGCCGCGATCCGCCAACTTGGCCACGATCCGCCAGGCCTCGCTCGCCATGGCTATCCGCCAACTTGGCCGCGATCCGCCAACTTGGCCGCGATCCGCCAACTTGACCGCGATCCGCCAGGCCTCGCTCGCCATGGCTACTCGCCAACTTGGCCGCGATCCGCCAGGCCTCGCTCGCCATGGCTACTCGCCAACTTGGCCGCGATCCGCCAGGCCTCGCTCGCCATGGCCTCTCACCAAGCTTGGCTCAACACCGAATCCAGTTTTTGAAACCAACAATCGATAGCCTATCGAACAAATGCAACTTTTGCATCAATGGCTCGGCAACGACGTGTCTTCGGACTCGCCATGCTTCGGATTTAGTTCAACCGTCGCATCGCATTGCCTCAATGCCTGACCGACCCTCACCACTCGCCTTGCTTCGGCTCGGCCTCAGGGTAGCTTCGGCTCGGCCTCAGGGTAGCTTCGGCCTTACCACAACTTCAGCTTTGGCTTGGCCCCGGCCTTTGCCTTGGCTCGGCCATGGCACCTACGACGGTGTCCGGTCTCAATCTCTGACCTAGGCTATGTTAACTCTCCATGTTGGTATTCGGTGATTAAAATAAGGCTTATCTCTTTCTCTCAAGTTATGTCGATGTCATGGCTATGTTATTGGCCTTAATGCACTTCATTTTGTGATGATATATTGCTTCAGTACACTTACTTTAAAGTGTTCGCCAAAGTCTAAAGTAGACTATTGATTCAATTTACATTGTTTTTGTAGATGTATCAAGGCGAGATTGAGTGTTTGTTGGATTGTGCAACAACTCACACGATTCTGAGGAATCGGCAATTATTTTCGGATTTTTCGCCAAGAGAATCGTCGTTATCTATGATGACAGGAACCGGACTCGTCATTAAGGGTCGTGGCACTAATCAATTCTTATTGCTAAATGACACTGAAATTCAGGTAGAGGACGCCCTATATGCGCCTAAGGCGCCAAGAACCTTGCTAGCTTTCAAGGATGTGCGTGACAACGACTATCACCTCAACACTTATGTTGAAGATGGAACTGAATATGTGTTGATCACCTCCACTCAATCTATGCGCACTCGCATTATGGAGAAGTGTAAGCGAGTTCGAAATGGCATGTATTTCACAACCATTCGAGCCAACGATTCTCATGTTGTTATATTATGTGATTCTGATGCTTATAAGCTTTGGCATGATAGACTCGGTCATCCGGGTCGTGATCTGATGATCCATATTTTGAAATGCTCCCACAGTCATCCATTTTTCAGATCACAAAAGCAAACAGGAAACCAGAAAACTGGACAAACCCAAGCCGACGCCATATCTAGGCGTTCCGGTCTTGGTTCGGCCTCAATGCCGCTGCCGGCAGCCTCTCGGCTCCAAGGAGAGGTTCGGCCTCCTCCTGCTTCTCATGCTTCAGTAGCGATGTCTAATGCTCATCGTTCGTTTTGCAAAGCTTGTTCACTAGCAAAACTTCAAGCAAGACCATGTTTTGCTATTGATAATAAACAGAATATTCCGTTCCTACAACGAATACAAGGTGATATTTGTGGACCTATAACACCAGAATGCGGACCATTTAGATATTTCATGGTTCTGGTTGATGCGACAACGCGTTGGTCACACGTAGCGTTGTTGTCCACAAGGAATGCTGCATTCGCTAAACTCCTAGCTCAGATCATTAAGCTTCGGGCTCACCACCCGGACAATCCGATTAAGTCAATCAGACTGGATAATGCTGGAGAGTTTACGTCAAAGTGTTTTGATGACTATTGCATGTTAGTTGGGATTGAAGTTGAACATCCCGTACCCCACGTTCATTCTCAGAACAGTCTTGCAGAAGCCGCTATTAAGAGACTACAGCTTGTTGCTAGGTCCCTTGTCATGGCCACTAACTTGCCGGTTTCGGCATGGGGATATGCAATATTACATGCAGCTATGCTTATTCGTCTACGACCCACTGATAGCCAACCATTTAGTGCGTACCAGTTGGTAACTGGTTACGAGCCTGATATTTCGCATCTGCGTACTTTTGGTTGTGCCGTATATGTGCCTATCACGCCTCCACTGCGTACCAAGATGGGTCCACAACGACGATTAACAATTTATGTTGGATATGAAGCACCAACTATTGTCCGCTACATAGAGCCTATGACAGGTGATCTGTTTACTGCAAGATTTGCAGATTGTCACTTTGATGAGACATCATTCCCGCCGTTAGGGGGAGATGGGGCCGCATCCGTCCCTAGTGAACGTCAGGAATTGACGTGGTTCTCTCCCACTATGTCTCATTATGATCCCCGTACGTCTCAGTGTGAGACCGAAATACAACGCATATTGGAACTACAAAAGGTGGCGGATTCGATGCCCGACTCCTTTACTGATATTGCGAAAGTGACAAGATCAACCATACCTGCTGCGAATGTACCTGCAAGGCTCAACATTCCTCGCCATGCGCGAGTACGCGCCGCCGGTCCCGGACCCGCAACCCTAGGTGCCATCGGCAGCCTAGGCTCGGTACCTCCAAGTGGAGGGCCGGCGTCGACTTCGGATCCTCCTAGAAAGAGGGGGAGACCAATCGGTTCCAAGGACAATGTACCTAGAAAGAGGGCATGTGTCCAGGCATAAAGTGATCCGTTCATCATTGATACTGTGACACCGTCACACGAGATTGTCTCCGACTATACCTATGTCCAAGAATCAACTCTGAATCATCTGGGGGACGCCTCAGACTCACCGTTGATGTTGGAGAACAAGGAAATCTCACTAAACTACTTATGCATGCACAATCTTATGGAAATGAATTCCATGTATATCGATGATGCATTCGCCTACGCCTTTGCTCAAGAAGTCATTGACGACGACGATATGGAACCCCGCACTGTTGATGAGTGTCAACGTAGGGCGGATTGGCCGAAGTGGGAAGAAGCAATCCAGGCTGAACTAGACTCTCTAAAGAAAAGGCAAGTATTCGGACCAGTTGTGCCTACACCGCCGAACGTGAAGCATGTTGGACATAAATGGGTCTTTGTCAGAAAGCGCAATGAGAATGGTGAAGTCCAGCGATATAAAGCTCGACTCGTGGCTCAAGGTTTTTCTCAACGCCCTGGAATTGATTATGAGGAGACGTATTCTCCTGTCATGGATACTATTACCTTCCGATACTTAATCAGTTTGGTAGTCTCAGAGAGACTCAATATGCAGCTTATGGATGTTGTAACAGCGTATCTTTATGGGGATCTAGATACGGAGATGTACATGAAAGTGCCAGAAGGACTTTCGTTACCCAAGTCAAGTGAGCAAAAACCACGAAGTTCATTTGCCATCAGGTTGAGACGATCTCTATATGGACTCCGACAATATGGTAGGATGTGGTACACACGGTTAAGTGATTACTTGATTGGGAAAGGATACAAGAATGATGAGTTGTGCCCTTGTGTGTTCATAAAGAGAACAAGTTCAGGATTTGCCATTGTAGCCGTCTATGTTGACAATATGAACATCATTGGAACTCTAAATGAGATCAATGAGACCGCAAGCTACTTGAAATCCGAATTTGAGATGAAAGATCTGGGAAGGACTCGATTTTGCCAAGGCTTAGAACTAGAGCACCGAAGTGGTGGAATCTTTATACACCAATCTGCATATGTCCGAAAGATGCTCAGACGATTTAACATGGACAAAGTTATGCATCCTACAGGCACTTCCATGGTCGTTAGAAGTCTGGATATCAACAAAGATCCCTTTCGTCCGAAAGAAGATGACGAAGAGGTCTTGGGAGCTGAATATCCATATCTTAGTGCAATTGGAGCTTTGTTATACTTAGCTCAGTGTACTAGACCAGACATTGCTTTCTCAGTGAACTTGTTAGCTAGATTTAGCTCTGCGCCAACACAACGTCATTGGGTTGGAATCAAGAACATCTTTCGATACCTTAAAGGAACCCATGACATGGGCTTGTACTATCGATACACTCATCAGGATTCGACACCTAGTCGATCTCTTGCATCTAACATCACAAACCGTGGCTCGGATCGCCACCGGTCATCCGCCAAGACTGGCTTTGGCTCAGCCATCCGCCATCCTGCAGCCATATCCGCCAACATATCCGGACCCGAGGATGCTAAGTCGTGGTCCCGATACAGCTTTGGCGATACCCCCTCCTACTCAGATACACCAAATGATGTGATGGTAGGATTTGCTGATGCTGGATATTTGTCAGATCCACACAAAGGACGTTCCCAAACCGGTTATGTTTTTACCATTGGGAATACGGCGATATCTTGGAGATCAACCAAGCAAACCCTTGTTGCTACCTCCTCGAACCATGCTGAGATTATTGCACTACATGAAGCAGTCAAAGAATGTGTTTGGCTTCGCTCAGTTATATCTCACATTCGAGAGTCTAGTGGACTTGAGTCTACTACGATGGGACTAACTTGCATATTTGAAGATAATGCAGCATGCATTGAGCAGATGAAGTTGGGATACATCAAGGGTGACAATACTAAACACATTTCGCCTAAGTTCTTCTACAATCAGCAGCAGCAAGAGACTTTGAATATCCAAGTGAAGCAAGTCAGCTCAGAAGATAATGTAGCTGATCTGTTCACCAAGTCTCTACCCAAATCTACATTTGTGAAGCATGTAAAGCGCATTGGTATGTGTCGCTTATCCGAACTCAAAGACTGATTGACTATCAGGGGGAGTTCTCGTCTAGACTTCAGGGGGAGTCTAGTTATGCATGTCTCACATACTTGTAGTTGGTGCGTTGTACTCTTTTCCCTTAGACCATGCTTTTATTTTTGCCCAAGAGGTTTTTGTTTGCTGGCAAAGGTTTTAACGAGGCAACAGTTCATGCACCATTGAGGACGCGACACAAGGGGGAGTGTTCAAGGAAGGTTAATTCCGTAACTTCCGTGGTGTGTCTTGTCCTAATAAGACTAGTAGTCTAGATACTTTATTAGATAGGGAATCCCTGATTACCAGGGATACTTGATGTAATGCATATATAAAGGCCTCCTTATCAATCAATAAAGACACAGTTTAATATCAATCTATTTCTCCTAGAACAGAAACTATTTTTTTCTTTTTCTGGAAATAATTCTTCAACAAAGGGAAAATTAAAGATAGTGGACTTACAATTGGGGTAGTTGAAAGTACTATGTCCCTCTTCATCGGACTCACACAACAGAGTGCACTTATGAACAGGGTTAACGCATATCTCTCCGTCAGAACCATCACCTTCTTGGTAGAAAGTTTCGATGCGATCATTACGTTGATGATAGGTGGTAACGTTTCCATCCCCGTCAGAACTCTTACGACCCCGTCGTCGAGATTCGATGCGATCGATACGTACCTCAAGTTGCTTAAGCATCCTTTTGATTTCAGCCATGTCATTGTTGACGTCACGACCCTCCATTCTGAAACATCCCCTTTTTTGCTCGATCTGAGACATGAAATCCACCAAGCTCTCCCAGAGCTCTGATACCAACTGATGAGGATCAAGGTACCGAACACGGGCCTCCAACAATCACTCAACAAACACCAGAAATTAGGAGCAGCAAACTCATAAAATATGACAAATCCATGCCACAAATAAACTGATTATATTCATAAAACATAAGCTTCCTAACAACTATTACGATACCCATATATATAGGGTTTACAAAACTTAGAGAATAAGTAGGCCTAGGCTAAAATAGAAAACTAATTAAACGAAAATCCTATATTAAAGGTAATATAGTATCATAAACTATTTAACTAATGAAATATTAAAGATTATGAATCTATAATTAAATTATAAATAATATCTTTGAAGTTGCCTTATATGCTTCTGCATCACTTGATAGGATCGTCACAACTTCTAGAGTACTAAGGCCAAAGGGATGAACTCGAAGAAAGACGAATCACATCCAGTAAGCTTCCATTTGTAGAATAGATGCAAAACTTATCATTTTGAATTAGAAAAGGCATGGAAAATTTTATATTTAAATAGAGATTATAGTAAATTACACAGTAACACCTGATCAAATTTACATTTAAGAAAATTTTAAACAAAAAAAGACACAAGTGTGGTCCAAAATTGAGTGGATCCAAAACTAATTGAATAATTGAGGCTGAAATGCCCAAAATGCAACTGATTTCGTCAAAATTACCGTGCTGTGACTAATGACAAGTTTCTCTCACCTCATTTTTGAGTAATTTCCAGCAATTTCAAGTTTTCTGGCCAAACCGTCAATAATTTGGAGAAGATTCAAACTACAAAATTATTTTTTAACTCATGGGCTTTCATTTGAGTATAGTGTTGCGGATATTTTGAGAAACTTTGGAATATTGAATTTCAATCACCACAAGCCACAGTAGTTGACAGTAGCAGTTATCTTTAACGTCGGCAACGACATAAAACTTCACAGTCGACAATAGCAGTTAGGTTCTGTATCGACAGTTGCAGGTAGTTTATATATCAACAGTCGCAGCTAGCTTCTCTATCCACAGTAGCAGCCTTTAAGTCGGCAGTAACAGCTTTTAATTTTGCAGTAGCAGTTTTTAATTCTGAATACAAGTGTGAATATTAAGAAGGGAAAAAAGTAAATTTTTTCGTGACAATTGGCAGTTTGACAACACTTTGTTCTGATTTATAAAATTTAGTCCTAATTTGTATAGAAAATATGGTAGGTGACCTATTTGTTAATTAATTTATTGTCGGGTACTTTTGTGTAGATTGTTATAGAGATTAACAGGCAAGAGACGAACAAAAAGATCAAGTAAATGAGAAAAGAGCATCAAATTGTATAAATTTCTAGCATTTTAAAGGTATTTGACATTCATTCAAATTAAATGTTTCCTAGTTTGATTAGGAATCATATTAAAGGCTTTTATACTGTGTTCTAAATTACAGATAGTTATGGTAACATAATATTTTTCCTATTAATAGATTTATTCTAAACGATTCTGATATCTTATTGTTTAGGAATAAGATAAGTGTTTCAATACTTTCTATCTATTGAAATCTTATCTCAACTGTGATCA
The DNA here is from genome assembly GCA_963682095.1 of Potentilla sterilis. Taxonomy (NCBI): domain Eukaryota; kingdom Viridiplantae; phylum Streptophyta; class Magnoliopsida; order Rosales; family Rosaceae; genus Potentilla; species Potentilla sterilis. Next base: position 47,630,919 of record OY821758.1, on the reverse strand, counting down.
AAGTTGGGGGTAGTCTTTCTCCTATATATAGGTAAGGTTTACAGAAGAAGTTGTATCTTTTTATCTCTGTATATTTCTGACTCTTGCCTCACCTGAATGTTATATCATATATCAATATTATTTTGATCTGTTGTTGCTATCTCAGTTGTGTGGTGTTTAGCAGTGATAGGATCAGACTCATGAGCAAACAGGATTAGACGATTTCACTCATCCATATTCTGAAGTTCATAGTTTCTTGTTACTGATATCTCTTTGTTTCAAATATAGATCCTGTATTGACCAAGTATTGCTGTGTAAGCTTGTAAAAGAGATTCAGTATAAATCTCTACTTGTGTAAACTCTATCTATATTGATTCATATAGTGGATTGAATTCGTGTGGACTACGTAAAGGTCTCGTAGTGGTTTTTCCTCAATTGAGTTTCCACTATAGTTAAATTCTGTGTTCTGTATATCTTTTATTCAATTTTCAAACGCTTCTAATTAAAATAATCCCATCAAGTACTTTTATTTGGCATCAGAGCAGGTTCTAGATCTGCTGTATCTAGTGTGATCCAGGGAAGATGGAGCGAACCAGTATCAATGCTCCTCCTCCATTTGATGGTGACGATTTCACTGACTGGAAGAACATGATGAAATCATATATCAATGCCATTGATGCTCGAGCGTGGCATCGCATTATGTTTGGATGGTCTCATCCTATGAAAGCTGAAAGTGAAAAATCCTCAGCTGAAATTCCAAAACCAATTGATGAATGGACTGACAAAGAAAAGGCAATGAGTGAGGCTGAGCACAAGGCAAGAAATGCATTAAACTTAGCACTATCTAAAGGAGAACGAGTTCATATCATCCACTGTGACACGTCAAAGGAAGCTTGGGAAGCTTTAGAAAATGTCTATGAAGGTAATAAGAAGGTTAGATCACAAAATTACAAATGCTTACACATGAATTTGAATTAATGCAGATGGGACAGGACCAGTCAATTGATCAGTTTCATAAACGTCTTATGTTGATTGCTGGTCAATGCCAAGGACTGAAAAGACCTATCCCACAGCATGAATTAGTGTAGAACTGCAATTCAAGAATATCATGATCTTGACACCTATGCTCTAGGTGAACTTGTAGGAAATCTTAAAACCTTTGAACAAGAACTTAATGAAGAAAAAAAATCTAAAACTATTGCTTTCAAAGCTGTTAAGAAGAATGAGAAGGATGATTCTGATCTTAGTTCCACTGAGTATGCTCTCATGACCAAAGAATTCAAAAGGTTTTAAAAGAATAGGGATAATGACCATTTGTACAAAAAAGAGTTAAAACTTGACCATTCCAATGTTTATATCCCAAACCAATGAATCTTGGGAAAATACACAACTAGCCTAGTAAATATAATTCAGTCATTTACCCTACCCTAACCAATACTAAAACTCTCTCTCTCTCTCTCTCTCTCTCTCTCTCTCCACCGCCTCCTACCCCCATGCGCCCACCGCCGACTCCAACCACAGCCCAAGCGCGGCCACATCTGCCACGTCAGCCCTACTCCAACCTCCGCCGCGCTCTCTCCATCGACCTTGGGCAACTGTGTGGAGGAGCAGACGCCGTGGGCACCGGGATGCTGGGTCGAGGCATTGGCCTGGGTAGGAATCAGAGCAATCGACGTCGAGATCGGGAGGGAGGCCGAGATCGATGGGTGCCCAGATCAATCTGGGACTCAGTTGATAGAGGGATGCAAGGATTGATGGCCTCGGGTCCGGCTGGAGCGTCGTCGGCCAAGGCTAGGGTGAGAATCCGGTTGGTGCAGGCCTAGCGATGCTAGGCTGGATGGTTGCGGGGCTGCTGTTAGCGAGGCTAGCGGCAACGGCGACGGAAAGAAAAAAAACTAGGGTTTTTTTTTCTGTTTGTTTTTTTTTTCTCTCTTGGTTAGGGTCAGTAATTAATTACTAGGGGTCAGTAATCGATTACTGGGGGTCAGTAATCGATTACTGGGGTCAGTAACCTGATTACTTCATGAAATCTGTAGAGTTTCATTGTATTGTATGTGCAAGTTCTTTATGTTATTGTCAAGTTATCATTGAAATCTTAGTACCAGTATAGTGTGGATGTTTTGTGATTAAAGTTTTGCAACTTCATGAACTCTGGTTATGGATTACTAGGGGTCAGTAATCGATTATTGGGGGTCAGTAACATGGTTACTGGAAAATATGGAATCTGTAACCTGATTACTGGGGGTCAGTAATTGATTACTGGGGGTCAGTAACCTGATTACTGACCGATTACTGGGAGTCAGTATTCTGATTACTGGGGGTCAGTAATCTGATTACTGGGGGTCAATAATCGATTATTGGGGGTCAGTAACATAGTTACTGGAAAATATGGAATCTGTAACCTGATTACTGGGGGTCAGTAACTTGATTACTATGGATCAGTAACTTAATTACTGGAAATTTGTAATAATCTGTAAATTATTTACTGGGAGTCAGTAACCATCATCCAATAACCTGATTATAAAAAATATAAAAAAATAAAAAAAAATTAAAAATCCGGAGAAAAAAAAAATTTTCGGTAAAAAAAAATTTTGGTGACCGGAATCCGCCGACTCCGGCAACCAGGCTCCGGCGACCGGCCATGGGAGGCCGGAGGAGTTGAGTGATATTTCGGCAAAGTTTGTTTTTTTATTTTCCACTTTCTCAGCAAATTATAATTCAAAAATATGTTAGATAAGACAAAAGGACAAAAAAGGAAGAAAAAAAATTAAATTTGTTCAAATGGGCAATAGAATTGTTACCTTATGTTTAAATGGACAATAGAGTTGTTACCTTATGTTGAATAAGGGAAAAAAATAAGATTGTCATTGAAATGGGTAATGAGGGGGTCTTTTTTATATTAAATAGGCATTTTCCCAAAAGAATAAGAGCTCTGTTGTAGCAAAATGAGAATTGGTCTACTCATTTCATTAGAGAATCCCTTTATATAGGGTGACGATTACAATGGAAACATCAATTACAATAATGGTAATAAACACTGATTGAAACGTTACATCAGATAGATACTAATTTCCTAATTCGTCATCGTCAGTTACTTTGACGAAGGCACATTTATGGTATTTTCCTTCAACACTCCCCATTGTGCCAAGTCAAAGACGAAATGGTGCATATGGTGTTGCCTCATTAAAAACCTTGCCAAGTAACAAAACCCAGTGGGACAAAATAAAACTTGGACGAAGGGAAAAAGAGCACAACGCACCTATTACATTTGAAAACAACATGTATGTGCTAGACTCCCCCTGATGTCTGCACCTCCCCCTGATTTCTACATTAATCATGGGTTTCTCCCTGATTCTTTCATTTGATCAAGGGAGCTTCAGTCTTATTAGCATACTTATGCATTTTCACATGTTTTTCCATATGTGACTTTGAGCAATGATTTAGTAACTAAATCTTGCCACATCGTCCTCAGATCCAACTTGATTTACTTTGATCTTGAGGATAAGGTTGTTCATGAACTGAATACATAGGTTCATATTGAACATCAGGTTCACTCGTGATATGACCTTCATATAACAAAATAGTCGTAACTTCGTCTAGAGTATGAGTGAACCATTAAGAAATTTGAAATTGATCTGTAATAACAGATTTTCTTATCTCACCTTTAATGCGGTTTTCTTTACGCATAGTTAGCTATGACGTGGATAATTTCTTTATCATGTCAAATTCTATGTAGAGATTGAATAAGTCCAAATCTTTCATATCTTTAATGAAAGAACGATTTGCGCTGTGTAGGCGCAGAGCTAAACATAGCTTTACAAATTTACATCGAATGAGAGGTCGAGTCTTACATATTATGTTTAAGTACAATCATGCGTTATTGCACTTGTATAGGAATTTCATTTCCCAATACTTCTTCGTCATCTTCCTTTAGATGAAAACGGATCTATAGTAAAGACTTCGACTGATCATGGGAGTATATGTAGGCCTCACTTTATTCTTTAGAGTGCCTAAGCCGATTGATGTATGGTCACCATCATTACAGTCCTTGAGTTCCATTTCAAGACTGTGTATTCCCAAAATCTTTTTCATTCTCAACTTAGGATAATACACTGAGTTTCTCTTATTTCATTTAGAGTTCATATATATCCATAATGAGCACGCAAGGGCATAATTCACCAATCTCTATCCAATCAAGTAGTCACTTTAGTGAACGTTTCAATTTCTTTTGCAAACGTACTCATGTGATCTAGAGTCACTTGATTTGGGTGGATGAAGTCCGTTTAGGATCCTCATGTATATCTCTTAATTTAGATCCCCATAGAGATATATGTTTTGATCACTTTTCATAAGCTGCATGTTCAGTTTTTCGGAAACTACCAAACTGACAAGGTAGTGGAGTACAATGACATCCATTACGAGAGATTGTCTCATCGTAGTCCATTACGAGAGAATATCTCCTCGTAGTCGATTCCAGTGCGTTTTTGAGAGACCTTGCGCCATAAGGTGAGTTTGCATACTCTTATTCTCATTACGCATTCTAACAAAGATATATTTGATAGGGTTTACATTTGCGGTGTCGGCGTCACCTGCCCAAATACCTATCTCTTTGTTTATACTGGATCGCTTCTTTCCATTAGGCCAGTTTACTAAGTGGACATTTTTCAACGAAGTATGGTTCGATAGTAGACTCATTATTCCACGTCCTCATGTACACTAGTGTAATGTGTTTGTAAAGATCTCTATACTTTAAGGATTGGTTCTAACATTTGAGGCGTCCCCCAATGATAACCACAATCCATAAATATTCTCATGAGACGGATTTGAGTATCACTGATCAATAGATCAGGTTGTGCCAAACTTGTTTTCTTCCTTTACACAAGTATGTATCGAACTTAAGGTGGCCTCCCCCTCTTCCTTGGAGAGCCACGGCCTGTGACACCATTTATGCCACTTATGGCGTCACCATGCCACCATGGATGGTGGCAGTGCAATACCCAATTCCACTTGGGTGGTACCATGTCCTTTTGATAAAACACAATCCTTGCAGGTATATTTGCAGCAGGTTTATATGATCTCGTCACTTTAATGTATAAGACATCTGCACACTTTACTTTGTGTGATTTTGGGGGTCGAGATGAGACACAGTGGGGACAAACCACGACAATTCCTGTCGTTCCACTTGAACATGCTTGTTCTTATCTCCCCCTAACGACGGGAAGACTGTCTCATCAAAGTGACACACCGCAAATCTAGCGGTGAGGAGATCGCCTGTCAAGGTTTCGACATAGCAGACTATAGCTGGAAGTTCATATCCAGCAAAAATATTTATTCATCTCAAGTAACCCATCATTGTGCGCTGTGGCGGCGCAATTTTGGCACATAAAACATTTAATGGAGCTCAAGGATTGTAGATCCGTGTCAATCCAAAAGAGCTCAAGGATTACAAGTTCGTTTGAAATCCTTTAAAATCCTCACACATAGTCACTAGCTATGGTGTAAATTGGTTCAATGATGTTGGCCATGGATGAAAAAGTAATGCTGCATGCAAAAATTGCATAACCCAAAACGGAAGTATTGGTGTGCTTTACCAATATTAAGACTATTACTGTAGTCGTTTTCCGTGAGACCAATTGGGTTTTTATATAGGAATATGATGTCTATTACAAATCCCATATAATAAGCCATACAATCATCACACCTACGGAAATTAACCCGGCCTAGGTGCTTTGACTTTCTAGCATAAGCAGCATAAATTTTAATTGTGGATGGTGTCATGACACGTGACCAGCGTGTCGACACAACATCCAACACCATAAAATATCTATGGTGTCCGCAAGTTGGTTGAATCGATCCACTGAATCCTCTTTTGATTCAATATAACAACATAATGAGGAACTCATGTGTCCTTTGCATATGATGATCTCAATCATAATTGTTTTAACGAATAGGCTTTGAATGATGTACTTTTATCCATAAAATCACGACGGATAGGAGAAGCATAATAAGGTATAAATGCATATGCTTGTGCATCAAATATATTATAATGCCACATTGGGGGATCGGCGGGATTTAGGAATTGAACATACGTCTTCAACCCTATATGACAATATTTGAGGATCAAATGTTCATTGATCGTCCTCAGATTCGTATGTGAACCATATTCTTCTGGTGTTTGCTTCTATTTATCCAAAAATATGGGTGTCCATAGTAGTTTCTTTAATGTATGGATCACCAGATCAAAGCCAATCTATGTCAGAATTCCAAAAGATCATTTTCTTATGACGTTGGATTTAATTAGCGGTTACTTAGAACCTAGTAAGTTGACATATAATATTCTCTAATACTCGTTTACATTCGCAGTCATTTAGAGGTAATGCAAAGGAGCTCAAATGAATTCTCACTTGTGTCTTTTTTCACATGAACATCGTGGCATAAATTTCTTTAAAGTATAGGACAAATTCAATTTTCTCTTATCGCATAAATTGTCAATTTGACATATGCTCAATATATACATCGAAACGTAACTCAAGTTCTTTAGAGTAACTCGATGGGGATTGTTATAAAAACTTTGGTAATCCCAGTTAGACAGGTGCATTATGAATCCCAAAGGAACAGATATACCGATCCTTATCACTTTCATTATAGTACTACAGTTCTTCAGTACTATTGTGCTATATTAGTACCATTGTCCTTCAGTACTATTATTCTAGGGATCACATGGTGCGTTTCTTTGTCCACATTTCGTTGTGTTATGCCTATATTATGTCTTTGCACACAGTTCTTTGTGCCATGCCTATATTATATTGTTTTTGTTTATGCAATACTTTGCAAAGTTAGATATAGAAAATTGAATCATGTATATTATGAATAAAATTTGAATAATCTCTATTCCTTTAGAGAAATTTCAAAAATGAACGTGCCAACGATTACATTTAGTCTTATCCAATTTAGAGAGAGAAACTTTAAGACAAAAAGTCTAATTTAGGACCAAAAGTCGTATTTAGGCGTAATAGCCTTTATAAGGATATCTTGGAAATTTATAAGTAGACTAATCAACGTCTATTTTGGATTGAGCCAGATCCTTTGTGCTCTTTTAATAGCTGCAATGATGAGATGTGTCATTTTGACATATTCTTCCCATATGTTATGTCTTCAGTTGTAAATTCATTTTCGATGTTCTTATTGTATATTGAAGATACTTTTCCAAAAAATCCACGTACTCATATGATTCTTCATACTTATTGAAAGTCGTAGCTAATTCTTTGCTAGCGTATGATGTACGTATCAATAATTCATTGAATTACAACAATGGCAGAGTGTTTCACTGCACATGACATGTCCCCTATGTCATCTTTTAAATATTACATTGTTTCCACTTACTTTTGGATGATTATATGAATTTTACGTCCATGGTAATTACCCTTTGTTTTAGGGTCGTTGCATTATTTTGCCCAATTTGTTCAAGAATATATATTTTTCTAAGACATTACATCGTCATTGCCTTTTGATTTAGGGTTGTTTTATTTTTCAAAATGTGTTCCCGGAAATTTCTTTTTCTCATACCTTACATTGTCATTGCCCTTTAGTGTAGGGTTGTTGCATTACTTTGTATAATTTGTTCCAGGGAATTTTTTTTTCTTAGACCTTACATTGTCATTCAAGATATTGAAATTATTTATTTTGCTATTTACATAAAGCAATTTGCATAAATATACCATGCTCAAGCCTTAGTCGGCTTAATAGGGGAATTTGGTACTCAAATTCTTCAGAGGCCAATATGTCAAAACTAAACTGTGATGGTTAAACCATCTGTAAAATATAGGAAGAATAAAATATATTAGTTTCGCGGTCTATGACATTCACGACAACTAAAATAAACCAATATACTTTATGGTAAATCCGATGCTTCGTGAAATTTCATTATCACAATAAAATTTTGATTTTTCCATATTCATTGCATGTAAAGCTAATGAAATTTCATTATCATTGCTTTTTATATAATCAAGAAGATATCCATGATGAAAATTTTTTCAAGAAATTAAAATTGGATCTCAAGACCAAAATTTGTAATGGTCATATTTTTCTTACTTCGTGAAAATACTTTTCCACATTATAGGTTTGTCACTTTTTCTTTATATTACGAAGCTCATGAAATTACATTATTAGAGCAGTGTTCAAAATAAGTAATATGTTAAATAAAACAATTATTTAACACTAATAAAATGCACATATAACGCTTCATGTTTCATATTTATATAAATACTAATGCAATCAATTTTAATAGAGCATTATATCATATAAATAACTGAAACAAAATATAATGAAAGCAGAGCGTCAATGTAAATATTACTTGTAAGTTTGCCAAATAAACTGCATATGAATCGATTGCTCGATCTCCGACTCTAAATTTGTCGTTGTATATTCATCGCCGCATCATTAAATTGATATGTCACATAAAAAAAATATTCATATGATTAGTCACTTTAATCATACATTTACCATATCAATTAAATAATTTTATATTTACCATTAAATTCATAAAACAGTAAATAGTCACAGTAAATAAGAATTACTATGCGGTAATTTTAAAATTACCTTCAAATTTTATCCCAAAAGAAAATTCTGTTTTTTTTCGTGGGTCGGGTCAGCAGAACCGGGTCAGGCCCAACAAGACCGGGTCGGGTCAACTTCTATTTCTGCCGACGAAGCTTTGTCGGTAGAAAAGGAAGAATCTTTTGCCGACGAACTGTCGTCGGTGGGGAGCCTCGAGTCCAGAGTTCTGGGCTGTTCGGTGACTGGGTCGACTCGGCGGGCGGAGGAAAGTCCAACGGTGTAGGGGCCGCGCTGCGTATCGGCGGGGGTGCGGCGTCATCGGGCTAGGGTGGGGGTTCGCCGGCTTCGGGGAAACGGGATCTCGGACGAACCGGATCGGGGGCGACTGGATCGAGCAGATCGGAGGAGCGGTGAGGGGGATCCGATCTGGAGCGGATCGCAACCGGGAGCAGGCTGGGTCATCCGTGCATGGGTTCGATCGGAGGTCGCGCCTTTCTGGAGGAGCAGACGAGGCCGAACGGAGGTTGTGGAGGTTGCCGATCGAAGGAGCATCGTTTGTCCGGCGAGGGATGGGTGCCCAGATCAGTGGGTGTCCAAAGAAAAAAAAAGGGTTTTTTTTCTTTGTTCTCCGGCAGAATTCCGGCAGGAATCTTTTTTCTTTGGCTATTGCCGCTAGGGGTTTTTTTTCTTTCTCAACGAGTAAAGCTACGTGCTGATAACGTGTTGTAACAAAATGAGAATTGGTCTACTCATTTCATTAGAGAATCCCTTTATATAGGGTGACGATTACAATGGAAACATCAATTACAATAATGGTAATAAACACTGATTGAAACGTTACATCAGATTGATACTAATTTCCTAATTCGTCATCGTCAGTTACTTTAACGAAGGCACATTTATGGTATTTTCCTTCAACAAGCTCTACCAGAAATAATAATTATTCAAAGAAATCTCAATCGTTTGAAAATTCCTTTGATAAAGACACAAACACAAACAAATTCAACCAGAATAGAAATCTAAATAAACCTAGATGTTTTGAATGTGGTGGAATTGGACATATTGCTATTGATTGTGGAAACAGGAAAATCAAAGAAAATGAATAGAAGGCTCTTAAGTGCTCCTGAAGCGATGATGATATCGAGGAAAGAAATGTTGCCTTTGTTGCATCATATTTTAACTCTGACAGTGATGATAGTGAATGTGATATTGATGAAGCTGAAAACAAATATGTTGAATTATATAATGCCTCTATCAGTATGTTGAACAGGAACAACCTTCTTGAAGATCGTATCGAAACTCTCTCCAGTGACCACAAAATGGCTGAACAGATGTTGAGGACTGCTCATGAAAGTTGGGAACAAGAAAGAAACATGTTTGAAAAGGAGATTCTGTCTCTTCAAGAAGATTTTAATAAACTAGACTGGACCAAAGAAAGGCTGATTCTTCAGAAGAAAATTGAGAAATTGGAACAAGAGGTAAACAATAAAATAGAATTAAATGTTGAACTTCAAAATAATATTAACATCTTGCAGGAAAAGCTAGTTCAGTCTCTCGACAGGTTTAAAAAATTTGAGGTTAGCTCCAAATTTCTCAAGGATGTTGGATAACTCTCGACCCTATAGAAGCACTGCTGGCTTGGGGTTTATTGAAGAATCAGACGCATCTACGAAGTTTGTAAAAGGAGAAACGTTGCAAACTGACTGCACTGAAGAATTTGCATCAGCTGATTATGCAGATAATGACTCAGTATTTAACAAATTAAAGCTCAAAATCTGCATCAACAATTGACTTTTCAGTCCAAAAGGTATACAACTTAAATTCCATACAATTAAGTTTAGATAGTTTTAACACCAGGAAACAGTTTGTGCCTGTCTGTCATCTTTGCAAAGAAAGTGGACACATTCGACCAGACTGTCCTATGCTGGTTAGTAAAAATTCTTTAAGAGCAACTTTAGCAATGCTAGCCATTTTTTTGTCAAATTTCAACCAAAATAGTTAAAATGTCATTTTGGCTAGCTAGTTTAGAAATATGTTCGTATCAGTTCTCTCTATTTTAACTATTTTGAACTTATATTACTAATTAAATTTAAAAAAAATTGCCTTAAATGCAGTTATATATTACATAAAATCATCTAAAAGGAATGTATTAAATTATAGAGAGCCTCATCTCGCTCTCTATATTTAGGAGCAAGATAGCTAAGAGTTAAAATGGCTAGCCACTTAGGAGTCTGCTGGAGCTCCTAATTTTGATAAAAAAACCTAAACAGACTCTCTAAAATAGCTAAAGAGTCAAAATAGAGAGTCTGCTAAAGATGCTCTAAGTGATCAAAGGTTTGAACTATTGCAGACAGAACTTAAAGAACATAAAAGACTTATTACAAATCTGACAAATCTCTTCAATTCACATAATAGTACTTCAAAAGTTTGGATCAAAAGAAATATGGAACAATTGAATGATTTGGAAACAAACTGTATGCTTGCATGTGTGGACACTGATGACAATGAACCTACTCTTGCTACTTGTTTAGTTGCTTTCACTGCTATGACTGATAAAAAACCGGATAGTGGTTGTTCCAAGCATATGACAGGTGACAAAAGCTGGTTGATTTCATTTGATGATGAATTTACAACTGGTAAAGTTACCTTTGGTGATGGCAGAAGAGCTAAAGTGCTGGGAAAAGAAACCGTCAAGACCTCGAATATGCCAAAATTAACAAATGTATACTATTTTGAAGGCTTGACTGCAAATCTCATAAGTGTAAGTCAACTAACTGATGATAATCAGGATGTATGGTTCAACAAAAGGAGGTCTGTTGTTCTTGATCAAAATGGAAACTGTGTAATGGGTGGTGTAAGAACTAATGACAATTGCTATCATGTTTTTCATGATTAATGACATTTGTTATGAGCAGTGAAGCACCCTGTTATCGTTGTAAATCAAAGAAATATTTGTAAGTACATAGTAAGCTATAAAAGAATTAACTACGACTTACAAGAAATATAAGAATCATGGAAGTTAATTCTTGTAAGAAGAATTGAAAAGGTATATACAATACCCAACAATAAGATTAAAAATGAATTTGCAGTAAAGCTTACCGTATGGAAGATGGAGATAACACAGATGTGCATCTCACATTGCCTATTTTAAAAGAGCAAGAAGGATCTAGCTCAGATCAAGAACATTTCTAGATTTTGGTTAGTCTACATTTTCAAGATATCCTTGTACAGACTATCATGCCTTGTATTCAATTAGACTCTTAGTCTTAAAGTTCTTATTTTTTTTGGATTGGACAAGACCTCGATGTCATTGTTGGCATTTAATAATTTTTTGAATTTCCTCTCAATGAATTGAGATAATTCGAATTCATGATATACGTGGTTCAATTTTATGCATCTAACTTTGCCGAGTACTTAATAAAACAAAGCAATATAACCAAATATAGGCACGAATAAAGAAATTGTGTGCAAAGAAACGCACCATGCAATCCCTATAATAATAGTATTGAAGGATAATGGTACTAATACATAAAAAAGTAGCATAATAGTACTGAAGAACAGTAGTACTATATACATAATAAAAGTTACAAGGATCAGTATATATGTTCCTTTGGGATTCATAATGCACCTGCCTTCCTGAGATACCTATACATTTTATTGCAATCCTCATCGAGTTACTTTAATGAACTCGAGTTACGTTTCGATGTATATATATTGAGCATAAGTCAAATTGATAATTTATGCAACAAGATAAAATCAAAATTTTTCTACGTTTTAAAGAAATTTATACCACGATGGGAAAAGACACAAGTGAGAATTCATTTGAGCTTCTTTGCATTACCTCTAACGAATGCGGATGTAAACGAGTATTAGAGAAGTTTATATGTCAACTTAGTTGGCTATATGTAACCGCTGATTGAATCCAACGTCATAAGAAAATGATATTTTGGAATTCTGACATAGATCGGCTTTGACGCGACTACTCGTGATATAGTGATCCGTACATTAAAGAAATTACCATGGACACCCATATTTTGGATGAATAGAAGCAAATACTAGAAGAATATGGTTCACACACAAAACAGAGGACACCAAAAGCACATTTTATCCTCAAATATTGTTTCGACACAATCTATATAGGGTTGAAGACGTGCGTTCAATCCCTAAATTCCGCCGCCCCCATAAGGTGACATTATAATATATTTAATACACAAGCATATGCACTAAATACCTATTATGCTTCTTACATTCATTGTGACTTTGTAGATAAAAGCACATCATTCAAAGCTTAATGGTTAAAGAAATTATGATTGTGACCATTATATGCAAATGACACATGTGTTTCTTATTATGTTTTTACATTGAATCCAAAGCGGATTTTGTGGACTGATTCAACCAACTTGCGGACACCTTAGATATTTTATGGTGTTGGTTGTTGTGTCGACACACTGGTTACATATATGTCATGACACCATCCACTATTAATACTTATGCTACTTCTGCTAGAGAGTTAAAGCACCTATGCCGGGTTAATTTCCGTATGCACAAGGATTTTATAGCTTATTATATGGGATTTGTAATGGCCATCATAATCCTATATAAAAACCCAATTGGTCTCATGGAAAACGACTACAGTAATAGTCTTGATATTGGTAAAGCATACCAATATTTCCATTTGGGGTTATGCAATTTTTGCATGCAGCGTGACTTATTCACTTATGCCCACCATTATTTCATTTATTTACACTACAGCTAGTGTTTGTGTGTGAGTATTGTCAAGGATTTCAAACGAACTTGTAATCCTTGAGCTCGTTAGATTGACACGGATCTATAATTCTTGAGCTCGACTAGATGTTTCTATGGGCCAAATTGCGCCGCCACGCGCATAATGATGGATAACTTGAGATGAAGAAGTATTTATGATGGATGGATATGAACCACTAGCTATAATCTGCTACGTCGAAACCTTGACAGGCGATCTCTTCACTGCTAGATTTGCGGAGTGTTACTTTGATGAGACAATCTTCCTGTCATTAGGGGGAGATAAGAACAAGCATGTTCAAGTGGAACGACATGAATTGTCGTGGTTTGTCCCCTTTGTGTCTCATCTTGATCCCAAAAATCACACAAAGTAAAGTATACAGATGTCTATACATTAAAGTGACGAGATCACATAAACCTGTTGCAAACATGCCTGCAAGGATTGTGTCTTATCACGAGGACATGGCGCGACCCTAGAGGAATTGGGTATTGTGTCGCTGTTAAGGATGGTGGCGTAGTGACGCCATAAAGTGGCATAAATAGTGTCATAGGCCATGGCTCTCCAAGGAAGAGAGTGAGGCCACCTTAGGTTCGATAAGTACTCGCCTAAAAGAAGAAAGCGAGTTTGGCAGAACCTGATCCATTAATCAGTGATACTCTAATCCGTCTCATGAGAATATTTCTGGATTGTGTTTATCATTGGGGGACGCCTCAAATATTAGAACAAATTCTTGAAAGTATAGAGATCTCTACAAACACATTACACTAGTGTACATGAGGACGTGAAATAATGAGTATAATATCGAACCATACATTGTTGAAAAGTACCAACGCAGTAAATGACCCTAATGGAAAGAAGCGATTCAGCATAAACAAAGAGATAGGTCTTTGAGCAGCTGACGCCGACACCGCAAACATAAACCCTATCAAATATGTTTTTGTTAGAATGCGTAATGAGAATAAGAGCATGTAGACTCACCTTAAGGCGCAAGAAGTCTCAAAAATGCACTAGAATCAACTACGAGGAGATATTCTCTCATAATGGATGTACTACGATGAGACAATCTCTCGTAATGGATGTCATTGCACTCCACTACCTTTCAGTTTGGTAGTTTCTGAAAAACTGAACATGCAGCTTACGAATATGGTCACAATATATCTCTATGGGGATTTAAATTAAGAGATATACCTGAGGATTCTAAACGGACTTAAAGATCACAGAAGCGCGTTTACAAAAGAAATTGAAACATTCACTAAAGTTACTACTTGATTGGGAACAGATTGGTGAATTATGCCATTGCGTGCTCATTATGGATATACACATACTCTTAATGAACTAAGAGATACTCTATGTATTGTAAATCCTTAGTTAAGAATAAAAATCATTTTGGGAATACAGTCTTGAAATGGAACTCGAGGACTATAATGATGGTGACCCTCTGTCAATCGGCTTATGCACTCTAAGAATAAAATGAGGCCTACATATACTCCCATGATCAGTCAAAATCTTTACTCTAACGATATATCCGTTTTTCATCTAAAGGAAGATAATGAAAAAGTGTTGGGAAATGAAATTCCCTATACAAGTGATGCATGATTATACTTAAACACAATATGTAAGACTCGACCTCTCATTTGGATGTGAATTTGTAAAACTAAGTGTAGCTATGCGCCCAATCAATGTCAATGGTTCTTTCAAATACTTAAAGATATGAAGATTTGAGTTTATTCAATCTCTAGATAGAAAATAGAAAATGACATGATAGAATGAACACTATCCACACTATCGCTAACTATGCTTGTACGTGCTAGACTCCCCTGAAGCCTGCACCTCCCTCTGATTCTTACATTAATCATGGGATTCTCTTCGATTCTTTTATACTAGGTGTGTTGTGCTCTTTTTATCCTTTTATTTTCTCCCAACGTTTTATCTTTGACTCGGCACAAGGGGGAGTGTTGAAGGAAAAACACATTGTGTGCATTCGTCAAAGTAACTGACGATAGGAAATTATGATAAGTTAAGGATCAGCTAACTTATATATGCGTGTTCAATCAACTTGATATTCTTACTACTGCCGGACATACACCACAATCATGAACGCAACTAAATCGATTTAATCACTAAAGCATTTTCATGGATGATAATAATCACAATATATATGCATTTAGTGTGAATGATCTAGACTTAACATGCTTTCCGCGCAGTTTCAAGTATAGAAGAGATCGTAATCACGTACACATATAGGTTAAATGTTGCAGATCAAGTAATAGGAAAGCCTTGTATGTATACCAACAAATCAAAGGCGTCAGATTTTCAATGTAGATCATGAACTATTTCCATTACAATCAATAGGACATCAAATACATGCATATATTAATAATCAAAGTATATACTTACCATCGATCAGTCATTATCCTAAAACGAGATTACCAGTTATAAAGTTTATAGATGCATAGCAGCCATTATTTGCAATGCATCGATCAGTCATTAATAATCAATGTATATAACTGTTCGCAGGTCCTTAATCAGCCATCATTTGCTAGCTATCCTTGGTCTCTAATTTTTGAGTTCATAAATCACCACCGTAGCTAGGTCTTCCTCTCCATGCCCCGCGTCTCATTCTCGTCAATGTTGAATTGCTCAATCTGCTTATGAACAATATAATTATATCACATACCTTCAATTCACTACTGTGGGTCACAGTCGAAGTGATGACTTTTTGTCGTCGCTTCGCCTCCGAAGTCGTCGCTTCGAAACCGTCCCGACAAAAAGTCGTCGCTTTGAGATCGTCGCTTCAGACTCGTCGGGTAGATTCTAGGCGACGCCTGATGAGTCAAAAGTCGTCGCTTGGAGATTTCATGCGATGACAACAAAAGTCGTCGCTCACAAGAGAGCGATGATCTGAAACTCGTCACTCACCAGCAAGCGACGACGTTTGACTCGTCGCCAGCCATCCCTAGCGACCAATTTATACGCGTCGCTTGCATTCTGTTGCGATGACTTTAGGGTCGTCTCTTCAAACTCGATGTGACGAATTTTGGATTGTCACCTCGTACTTGTGGCGACAAACTTTGGTTCAAAAGTCGTCTCTTCATTTCATGTTTAATAGGAGAATGTATGATATGATAACGATGAGCGACTAATTTTTTATGAATCTTCGTCGCGTCTTTAAAATCTAAGCGACGAATTTTGGTTAATCTTCGTCGCGTTATTAAAATCTAAGTGACGAATTTTGATTAATCTTCGTCGCGTCATTAAAAGCTAAGCGACGAACATTGATCATTGTTCGTCGCTTCATTGTTTGTTACAGAGACAGGAAAACAGAATTCTGGTATGATTTCATTCACTTCTAAAACCTGCATTTTATTCAAATCACATATCCAACATACATTTCATTCAAATCACATATCCAACATAACACACACACACACACACACACACTATAAATACATAGATTTCATTCAAAACTACAATATGTTCTAACAATAATGCACATATGTTCCAATTACAAACTAACGAAATGTCCTAATCCAAGTCGCCGTCGGATATACCTATACCTTCAGCACATGATGATTTATCGGCGATCGTCGGAGGGTTTGCGGCGGCGACATTGGCATCCGGATTTGCCGCGATGCCGAGGGCAGCCTCCATCCTTGCAATACGTTGCATCATCTCTTCTTCCTTGATTCTGCTTTGTTCTTCCTTGATTCTGCTACGTTCATTGGCGGCTGCTAGTTCGCTCCTCAACTTCTCAACCTCTGAATCATTGCGGGACACGCGTGCATCGCCTCTTGGTTTTGCCGGGCGTCTTAATGCACCTCCTAGCCCTGCAAAAATGGTAAAACACAAAAAATTATTCAAATTAAATTCTCTTTCGTATCTAAAATACAAACTGTTATTTTATGATTTGTACATACCTCGGACTCTTGTCCCCGGCTTCCCACCCAGACACGCGTCCACTACCGCTATCTGTTCTTCGACGGTAAGAGGGCCCGTCACTTGACTGCCGCTCTCCACATCACTGTCTGGGCGAGCACAGAGCTCATCCATCTTCCTCTTCACCGCTGCTTGCAAAAAATATTATCCAACAAGTTTGTGTTTGTATAGTTTTTAATTGTAAAAAATCAAAATCATAAGCTAAAAACTAGGAACTCTTGCATCTAACTCGTCAGGAAACTCACCACTTTCTCCTGCGCATTCTGCAATCGTGCATAAACTTCGTAGACTGTCTGAAGTATAGGCGCCAAACTACCTTTCGCTTGATTCACAACGACCCAGTAGCTATAGGGAGTGGTGCCGGAGTGGTGGTTGACTGCACACCCCTTCTCCTTTGCTTTGTTCCGGTTAGCGGCGTTCCGGGCACACATCCTCTGCAAAAATATGCACGAACTATTAGAATAAGAATCTATTATATGAAATTCAAAAACCTCTAATTACTTTCCATTACCTTATAATCGTCGTCCTCAAAGTGAATTTTGAGATACTCCCACTGCTCGAGTCGGTGGATGAACTCTGCAGGCGTCGCCTTTGACACTTCGACGTAGTGGGTGTGGCAGTCGTACTTCCAGTCCTTGTAGATCTTGGCAGCGGTCTCGTCGATGTATGTCCACATGCCTATCTCAGTGGGAGGGAGGTCGTAGAACATCTAGTAAAAAACAATTCAAAGAAATCATTAGAAATAATATATTTCAATATAGGACAAACTACTGGTCACTCCTCCAACTTTCACTGACTCGACAGTTTAGTCCTTAAGGTTTCAATTTCAACAGATCACTCCTCCAACTTTCACTAACTCGACAGTTTAGTCCTTAAGGTTTCAATTTCAAAATATGTAGTTGGAGGAGTGATCTGTTGAAATTGAAGTTGTAGGAGGAGTGATCTGTTGAAATTGAAACCTTAAGGACTAAACTGTCGAGTTAGTGAAAGTTGGAGGAGTGATCTGTTGAAATTGAAACCTTAAGGACTAAACTGTCGAGTCAGTGAAAGTTGGAGGAGTGATCTGTTGAAATTGAAACCTTAAGGACTAAACTGTCGAGTCAGTGAAAGTTGGAGGAGTGACCAGTATTTTGTTCTTCAATATATATATATGACTGAAATATAGTTTTTTGAAATTATTATGAAATTGTGTTTTACCTCCATATAAGTGCTCAGTGCATCTCGGTGCTCCTCAGCCAACTCAGCATATGAAGGCGCAAGCATGGGCACTTTGCTCCGGATGGCGCTCCCGATGTCTCGGGACATCAAAGTCCTCCACTTCAAGAGGCTCAGACCCCTGTGCTCTTCCGAGTACTCAACCTTCAGAGGCTGGTTATTGTTTAGGGTCTTCAAATACTGGGTTTTTGTGCCCGTGATGATGCCGAGCTTATTAGAGTTCCGCCCCTTCACCTTCTCTCCCGTTGTCATATCAACTAACTCTGCCAAAAAGATGAAGTCAAGAGATGAATAAACATGTAAGTATCATATAGCATATACAATTATCAGATACGAAACATATAACTAGGAACTATGCCTCTTTGAGACAATTCCTTGAATAATAAGGAGTAGGGGCAGTTGCCTTCATCCAGCCCCCTAGATCTATCAATCATCACAGATTCTATGAGCTATGCAAATTCTAGGGGCATTTAGCCATATATATAGTAATATTCGAAAAATAATGCAAATTCTACTCCTCTGTGAGCTATGCTGCAATATGGATGTATTTTGATATGAAGACCATTCTTCTTTACAAATACTTACTGAATTTGCAGTTTTGTTGTTGTCATTTAATTGCGCGATACAATTCTCAACTTCCTGCATGTTTTTATGATAACTTACCAGCCTATATAGTTTGGATGTGAGAGAACTTTGTACATGCATACTTCTAAACTGTCTAGTTGGGTTACTGATAGACTTGAAGGGTCAAGGAATCAACCTATATAGTTTAAGACTGTCTTAGTCATAAAAATAGCAATCAAGCACTTGTAATTATCATAAGCACAGCAGCAGAGCTATTTTTGGTTCACATATGGTGAATCAGAGATGCATGAATATGTAGGTATATGAACCAAACCAAATTAAGACTATGCATAGCTAACAAATCAATATACTAACAGATTACAATGTTAAATAAAAGAATATCTTGGAAACTTCACTGCATTGATCCCAATACCACTCCACAGTATGTATAATGTAAAAGATATACACCATTGGTGTATATGAATCTGAGATCATAGACTGACAGATGAAAGGACGTAATAAACCAAGAGTGGGATCTTGTTTCCAAGTAAAATTGAACAAGCATATAAGAGAGGCAGATTCAACATGAGGTAAGTATCAATACGTGATCTTGAGCAAAGCTAGCAACAAGAGACATGGGTTTCCAAATGTTGGAGTTTAACAAGAATGACGATGCTTCATGGAGAAGAACTTGACCAATAATGAACCAACAGTAGGCAAATACTCCAACTCATAATGCAAAGCTAAGAATTACAACAGAAGTAGCTTTACGAGGGTAATGTCAATGAATTACGAACAAGATAAAAGACATAAATCGCAATTAACATGATAAGAAGAGAGAGTAGGGAACTAAGGGAACTTCAAAGAACACCAGCAAGGATACTCAAGGGTTGTTGTATCAGAATTTTAGATATGGAAACAAGGACCCTTATTCCCGTGAATGAGCCAAGTAATCATATCAATAGCATCAGCAGGAATTTAAGGTCTCAAAAGAGCAACGAAAACTCCAACGAAAACTCAACAGCAGCACAACCAAACCAGAATTCAAGAAAAATTATCGGTGAAGAGCACAAGGCAGTAATCTTCCTACCACGACCGACAAATTGATACATCAATGCAATCTCCAAGAGAAAGGCAATGAATGACAGCAACCCAATCATTCATTGCCTATGATCATTACTTAATTATATCAATTGTGAAATGATTCCACACTTAATTTGATTTTATAACATGTTCACTACCCACTAGCTACTGATCGAGCCTACTGTTTCTCAAGGAAAGCAAAAACAAAACCATGAGCATCCAGACTATAATCCCTAATTCTAACCTTGAACTCCAAACAAGCAGTGTATTATTTATCAGCCAAACAAGAATGAGCAGCACGAGAATTCAAGAAAAATTAAAATCGGAAAAATGAAAAACTTACCCGGCTCTGGCGGACTCCTCTTGGTCCTAATGCTTAATGGAGCAGCGTCCTCGCCTCCAGCGTTTGACGGTTCGCCACCGCTACCTCCAGCGTTTGACGGTTTGCCACCGCTACCTCCACCTCCAGCAGCAGCGTTTGAAGGGGTCGTTTCTTCGAGAGAAGGGATTGGCACCAGCGTCCCCGCCGCTGGGCTCGCCGTTGTCTCCGCCGCGTATGTGTTGACTGTGGTGTGTTGCATGGGGGATGACTTAGTGTTGGCCAATCCATGCATATGTGCAGTTCTAGTGGAACATTTTATGCGACGTATTGTTGCATGTTTAAAATGACTCTAGGGTATCAAAGTAGATTTTGTGTGAAGATCTATTTTTGATGTGTTTTTTTTTTTGTTAGCGTTGATGTGGGGTCTTGTTGGGACCTTCACAGAGTGAGAGTTTCCGGATGAGATGGGTTTGCCCATCTGGTGAAGAACTAGCATAAGCTATGGCGGAAGCACCGCGTGTGGTGCGAGTTACCCTGCTTATTGTTTTAGTTAATAGTCGTTCTTGCCTACCATGGTGGACCGAGAGGGTCACCACGTTTGGGGTAATTTCCTTGTGCGGTGGGATAATTTCTTGTTCCGTTGGCGGAGCATGTGATCGAGCCCACGAAGTCCTCGGATGTAATTTTTTTTTGTTTTGAGGTTGGGACGTGGATAGTAGCTATGCTACTATTTTGAGTTGAGGTACGCGAGTGGTCAGTATTTTGTGTTAAGGACAAAGTACTTAACTTGAATATGTTCGGGGAACTATCCGTGATAAGAATTTTCCTTGTGTTGGTAGAGAAGCGGTAGAGAATTGAATTCTCTTTTCGCGCTCAGCGACTAGTGTCAGGGAAGGTGAGGCTCGGACCTCACCGTGTCGCATGTTTGGTTGAGTGATGCAGAAATGTTAGCACGTGAGTGCTGAGGTGGGCCAAGTCTGGTGATCAGCGAGTGGCTTTTTTTTTAGATGCTTATTGACATGTGCGTTGGCCAGTGTTTGAGAATCTAAGTAGGAGCTCCTGGCTTCGTGAAGGGTAATCACGTCTGTGGGGAGTTCCAAAGAAGGCAAAGGTAGTGGTCAAGAGCGGTAGTGCACCAGTGGCTCTAGGCGGGTCATGCAGAAGTTGGTGGACCCATCAGTGAGTTGAGGCTGAATTGTCTATTGAACCTATGAGGGTTGCACCTATTAGGTGGACAATGCCCTTGAGATGTACTATTGTGACGAGTGGGGTTCTTATGCTATATTTGAGAGGCATGCTGATGCAGGATACTAGGGTGTATGCTTTAGACCCGGTTATGCTGTGATCTACGCCAAAGAGTGCAGTCAACATAAATTTTTCGTGATGGTGTATTGAGCGATTTGTGTGCACTTCTTTTGGCTTTATCGTGTTTTCTTGGGAGAGTCTTGCTCGCTGTTTTTAGTTGAGCAATGGTGTTCGACATTTCGTCGTAGAGGGATTGTTGTGACTAGTTGTTCACATGTGTTATTCCTCTTGTTGTGGCGGTAGGGATTCTCTACCACTTTGATGGTGTGGTGCGTGTTATCCGGTGTGGTTTAACGTGCGGGTTGTTTGAGCCTTGAGCTTAGCCGATGGAGTGTGTAGAGGTGTCTAAACACTTGCTATGTGGAGGAGCTCGCAATTATGGTAATTATGATCAAGTCTCTCTTGTGCTAATAGTTCATTAGAACTTTTATCGCTTGGTGATTTTTGTTGTCGAGAGATTGGGGTATTGTTGTTGTAAGTAGGATTATCGACGATGAGTCAAGCGTTATGGGCATGACTCTGAATTCCTATGTAGTCCTGGCATTATGCTATGGAGGGCCGGGCCGAGTAGTGGTGGTGTGGAGCTTACCACCAGGCGTGAGGGTAGGTTACTCTCGTATGCTGGTACGATGTATTAGGCTCGATGGAGGTGAGCCTATGCAGAGTGTTAGACGGCTCTCCGAGGTTAGGGTGCAGCATGTTAGTCACGA
The DNA here is from genome assembly GCA_963682095.1 of Potentilla sterilis. Classification (NCBI taxonomy): domain Eukaryota; kingdom Viridiplantae; phylum Streptophyta; class Magnoliopsida; order Rosales; family Rosaceae; genus Potentilla; species Potentilla sterilis. The sequence continues at coordinate 47,608,487 of OY821758.1, read as the reverse complement.
TTGACTAATGCACTTGGCTGAAGGATGGGGTGTCATTCGATATGCTTAGAGCATACAAGTTAGACCCAAATGGATGTTGGGATGATCGTCTAGCGTAGATGAAGTTTATTTTTTTTTTATGGTTCTCACTTTCACGTCAGAATGACGCCATACAACTTTTGTGAGACTCGAGTCGTGTGGCACAAAGTAGGCGGGGAATTTACGCATTTGGCATGAGAAGCCATGTGCTTCATTAGAGAAGTGGTGAGAATCGTCAGACAATGGGTTGTATCAGTAAGGTTTATAGCCTTTTTGAAGTTTTGTGAAAGCTTGAGTCATTCGACGATTTCGTCATTCGACGATTTCGTCATTCGACGATTTCGTCATTCTTATCTCTTAAATGTCCAGTCATGTGGTGATCTCAGTCAAGTCTATACTGATTTGATGTGGAGACAGTTGAGTTTGTGGCTGGCGTCCTTATAGTTGATGGTCCCACTCATGTCTGGTGTGTATAGTTTCAGAAAAGGGAAGGTCAGCACTACTATGTGTTGGACCTTATCTTAGAATGTACCAGAGTTGGATGTTGTTTCGTCTTACTCGCTTGTTTGTTAGCGCCCATAATGTCGTCCTTTTTGTCTATACTGTGAAGGTATATGGAATCGATTATGGGGCTATTGTCACCTTGTGGTTGAACCTGTTTTTATCTTAAATAGGTCGACGAGAGGAGATCCAAGGAACGAGGTTGTTTCGTTCATGGTGTTGTGGAGTCGCGAGGTTGAGGACATGTGCTTTTAACTTCAAGTAAAGTTAAGATTGAGTGTGGTTACGCCTGGGGTGATTCTGGCAAATAGTAGAGTTTCAGGTGGGATTTACCATGTCTCCTAAGGTTCTTGTTGTGTGTTGTAATGTATTGTAGTTTGAAGGGAGGTTGATGCATTGGTTGTCGAGGTTCCGCATGCTTGAGATAAAAGTTCTATAACAACATGGTTGTGAGGAACTGAGTCGCTGAATGCTTTGCGGAGGTTTTCCTGATAAGGGCAACCATGTAGGGGAAGGTGATCCTGATTTTGGGAAGGAGTTATTTGTTCTTTGGTGGTGTAATGTGCTTGAATTTCGGGGCGAAATTCCTTTAAGGGGGGTAGAATGTAGTAACCCCGATTTTATAATTCAATTTCGTGTAAATTCCTCAAAATTAATGGAAGGCTGGTTTACGGAATTTTGTATTTCATACCCTTTTTATTAGTTGTTGCTCGAGGTCGGAAGTGATTTCGAGAGTTAAAATCCGAAAAACGATTAAGTTTCGATGGGTCAAAAGTTGACTTTTTGATCGACAAGCTTCAGGCGAGTAGCAGACAAGTTCCTGCAACGTGGCCCGCAACACGTGGGTCGGCTAGAGAGTCGTTGTCCCCCCTGCACCCCAACGGTCAACTCGATCCAACGGCTACAATTTAATTTTCATCCAATCTAACGGCCTCAATTTATCCCTGATTTTTTTTAATTTTTGTATTTTCTTAAATGAATTTTTAATCTGACGGTTCAAGATATAGATTTGAAATTAATCGACGGTTCACATTTAAACTAACTTTAATTTTATATAAAACGGTAATAAAAGTGACGAAAAAATTATGAAAATTTTATTTAAAATTTTCTGCCCGTTGGAACAGTACATCTACATTTCCTCTATAAATACCAACCCAAAATTTCATTCATTCCACACCATTTCTTACATCCTTTCAAGCATTCTTTCCTCTCCATCATTTTTATTCATCTAGCAAAATTTTATTTTTCTTTTTTGCACCATGGGTCCAAAGAGAGGGGCACAAAAACCACGGGCACCACGAGCGGAAAATTTAAGTGAAGAGGAAGATAAGGCTTTGTGCCTCGCCGTGGTGAGTATTGGTGAAGACGTCGCCATTGGTACTAATCAATCAAGCGGAACCTTGTGGGATCGTATATATGACTATTTTGAAGGTATCAAGCCACCCAATGCACCGAAGCGAACCCCTACAAGCGTTGAATCTCGATGGAAGAAGAGCAATCCCGCATGCATGAGATGGCGTCAAGCAATAAACCAAGCCATCACGAATCATAAGAGTGGCGAAAATGATATTGATGATGTAAGTATTTTTATTCCTCATAGTTAAAATAAGCTTTTAAGTAATTATTCTAAGTCGATTAAAATATAATTAAAATAAATAACCACTACTATGTTGATCGTATATTGTTTGTAGATAAGGAATGCCAAATCAAATTACTTCGATGATTCCCATGGAGAGTATTTTGCATTTTTGCATTGTTGGGATATCTTGAAGAAAACACCAAAATTTTCAAATCCATCATCAATGGAAGGGGATAACACAAATTATGAGAGGCCTATCAACTTGGATCGATGATAACGATTCGCCCGGAAATGGAGCAACTCCAAGCGTGCCATCTAGAGGTAGGCAAGATCGTCCAATGGGACAAAAAGCGGCTAAGGCGGCAAAAAAGAAAAGTAATCAAGAGCTTTCAATGAGTATTCATGATCAAATGAAAAGGCTTGCCGATCAAAATGATAGAGATTATGCACGAAGGGAACACTTTTACCAAGAGGTTATGGAGGCTCAACAAAGGGAGGAAGATGCTCGCACAATGGCGGTGGATCCTAATATATATTCACCTTGTAAAAGAAGGTATTGAGACAGAAAGCAAAAAATGATACTTGAGCGAGAGGAAGTGGAGTCACAAAATTCCGTACCCTTCAAACGTCTACACCTCCTCATGGCGGATCAAGTTCTTCCCCATGTTGTAGGCTCGATGAAACGGAGTGGTATCATAATAATGATGAAGCGTGAGGGGTACGAAATCACATTTATGATGTTTTATAGTTTAATTAATTATGTTTTCAATTAAGAGCTTTATGTATTCTAGTTTAATTAATTATATTTTCAATTAAGAATTTTATGTATTCTAGTTTAATTAAGTATGTTTGAAATTAATGATATACTCTATTTTATAATGTACTTTATTTTAATTAATGAAGTATGCAATTATTGACACATAATTAATAATGTATGTAAAAAACACATAATTAATTAATAAGAGGGGATGGCAATGCCCAGTACAACCAAAGCAAAAAATAAACCAACAACAAACAACAAACAACAAATAACAAACCAACAAGAAACCAAGAAACCAAGAAACCAACAACAAACCAAAAGAAAGCAAAAACAAACAAACAAACGAAGAAACTTGGTGGGCTGCCGATAACACACAATTTAGCCATTGTTGCGCTCTCGCCACTGTTTCAAAGCTCAACTGTGTTCCACTAAATCCGATCTTAGTGAAGCAGATATCACCGGACATCGAATTTTGTTGTAACGGGCACGTACAAATGCATGCCTTTGTTGGGGATCACGCTCTACCTCATGATCATAATTCTTTTTATCATATATAGCAGCTCTTCTTGGACGAGTCGGGATGTCGTCTTCGTCAAATTCATATTGCTCATCTTCATCACGCTCATCTTCTACTATCATGTTGTGCAAAATAATGCACGTCATCATGATGTATTGTAGGCTCTCCCTACTCCATAAACGAGCTGGACCCCTCACAATTGCAAAACGCGCTTAGAGAATACCAAATGCTCTCTCCACGTCTTTCCTGAACGCCTCTTGCATCCTTGTAAAGTGTCTTGTCGTAGGAGTGGTAGGAGTTTTAATGGCTTTAACAAGAGTAGCCCAATTAGGGTAGATGTCGTCCACCAGATAATAACCTTGATGGTACGTACTACTGTTGCCCACTTTGAACTCCACCTGAGGAGCTTCACCTCTGCACACCTCATCGAACAATGGCGACCTTCCCAGGACATTGAGATCGTTGAGAGAACCTGGAAGTCCGAAAAATGCATGCCAGATCCAAGTATCATACGAAGCCACCGCCTCTAGGATAATTGTAGGTTTTCCCTTGTGGCCTTGAAATTGCCCGGCATGGGCAGTTGGGCAGTTTTTCCACTGCCAATGCATACAGTCAAGGCTACCCAACATGCCCGAAAATCCACGGTCTGCAGCTTTGTGTGTCAATCTGCATAGATCTGCCGCAGTTGGTTTGCGAAGATATTCCTTACGGTACACAGTCCATATAGCTCTTGTAAAATGATCCAACACTTCAAGAGCAGTGGATTCAACAATATCAAGGAACTCATCAGTCAAGTCAGCTGGTAGACCGTACGCAAGCATCCTCATAGCGCATGTTAGCTTCTGTTCGTTGGAAAGGCTGAGTCTACTGGTGGCATCCATAGTTTGTACAAAGTACGGGTCGTGGTTGGCCACGTTACGCATCATCTTGTCAAAGAGATGAGGTCGTACGGAAGCGCCTTCGAAAGCTGTCGTCGTTAAACCTACATGGTTCAGTGAAATATAGAGCTTTCAAGCGCTGATCCATCATTTCCCGATCTCTTTGTATGTAGTACTCCCGCCCTTCCGAAGAACCGCCCCATTGTGAGGCTTCATCTTCTTCCATTATCTCCACTTGGTGGGCTGCCGCAAACATCAAGAGGGCTTGTTGTTGCCGTCTCGGAACATCTTCTGCTTCCTCCTTCTTCAGTAATTTCCACAACCTATTCATGGCGGAAAACAAAACTCAAAGTATGAAACAATAACTTAGAAACAACAATTTGTTTGTGGGAGGAGGAGTATTTGTGAATTGGTGAGATATGATGGAGTGAACGACTCCGTTTTTATAGAAGATGAACATGATCACGGAAGATAGAAATTGACACGTGGCAGATAACGAAATCTCGACAACGAATTAAACATCGACATGTGTCTACCAAAATCTTGTCCGATTTATGATAATATCTATGTAAAATTTAATTTCAAATCATATCCACCGACACATGTCGATCGTACACGTGTCCGATTGTGGATAATGCATACGGGGTCCAAAATTCATTTTTTTTTGTCAAATGAATATTATATTTATTTATCATGTACAACAATAGTTTACAAATATAAATTATTATTAATTACAACATAATATAAAGAAAAATTAAATTTATAAATATAAGAACCCATTATAGGACCTTACCATTAGAGATGGTTAAAGTCCTATAATGAATAGTGTGCAAGTGAAGTCCTATAATAGGTATAGGATCTCATTATAGGACTTCATGGTTGGAGATGCCCTTACGACCTGTTGAAGTTATTTCAAAAATCTGAAATTTCTATAAAAAGGAATTTAATTTCAGAAAAGTCAGAAATTCCGAAAATATCAGAAAAATATCGCGAAACACTGTTCATCGTCCCCAATTCGAATCCGGAGCTTCTTTCGTGTCGATCTCCCTCGTCCGGCCACCAATCGAGGCGTGCGACGTGTCAAAGTGTTCATCTCAACGCCCTCTTCAGTTTGAGCCATGGATCAGAATCAAAGGAGCACGGAGGACGGAGCGGCGGCACCTCGACGGACTGCCACCGTGCACGGCGGCGCTGCAGGCGACGCTCGGGGGTGCGCCACCCACCGTTCGGCTGGGTTTCTCCTTGCGCGTCTCCCTATGTAGGTGGATCGTGCCATTTCACGCCGAATTGCACGGATCGAACAGATTTCTTCCCGACCCGTTTCAACCTTTCTACCCGACCCAACCCGGTTCAGACCCGACCTTGCCCACGTTGACCGACCCGATTGACCGTTGACCCGCGTTGACCGTTGACCCACGTTGACTATTGACCCGCCGTTGACCGTTGACCCGACCCCGGAACTGCAGCGATTCGATCCGACCCGATCCTGCAGCGATCCGACTCGACCCTAAACAGATATTTACCATTTCTGGTAAATTAAGGTGAGTAAACCTCACGTTGTTCGTATTAAATACGAGTTAAATACGAGCTGTTTACGAGTTAATTATAGTATCGGTATTGTTATATGCAAAATGAATTTACGAAAACGATATTTGTTTTAAATTGAATGAACTTGATCGACTACGGTTCATCGATAAGTAAAATGAATTTAATATACAAATGAATTTTAAAGTATTTTGATCTATGAACTATAGTTGGTATTAGTGGGCACTTCCTGAGAGAATGTCTACGTATATATATATTTACGTGAAATATATTGTGATGTGTGTTTACTGTTGTCTTCGGACGGCCACAGTTGTGGCGTACTTTTGTCTTCGGACGGTCACTATGTGACATGGCAATATATCGGAAACCAAATCTTTGGCCGGGTGTTAGTTACGATCAGTTAGAGCTCTAGTCTGTCTGCCGTTGCACGTCATGAGGGGTAACCAAGTTGGGGTTATCTGGGTCTCATGCTTGCATTGTATGAATGAGTGATCGTTGAATTACTTCTTTATTGATTGCGTTGTGAATTTATAATTCACGAGTTGTGGTTGTCTTGGAAATGTGATTCCCATTTTGCACGGCATGAGGGGCACCCATGTGGGGTTATCTTGGTCTCATGCATGCATGTTTTTAAAAGGAAATTATTTGTGTTTTTCCTTTGTTTTAAAAGGGATGGGTTTTAAAAGAAAACAACGTGAGTTTAAGATAGCAATATCTTGGCTCCGTTTTGGGGTTGACAGATTTATTATATGCATTTATTTGTTATATATTCTGTTAGTTATTTGTGCGTGGCTTCCTGAACTAAGCTATATGCAGGAGTCACGATTTTACTTGTTGTGTGTGGCTTCTTGAACTAACTTATATGCAGGAGTCACGATTTTAATTGTGTAAAATTTGCACATTCCTGAACTATGCTTTCAAGCAGGAAAGTCTGAATCTTACCTTGTATTTTTGTGTGCGTGTGGTTTGATGGTTTAAGAGTTGTTGCGTGAGTCTGAGTTTACTCACACGAGCTTTATAAGCTTACCGGGTTCGTTGCTTACAACCCAGTGCACCAATCCATGGTGTAGGGTTAATTGTGCAGGTGAGGATTGACAGAGTTGAGGCGGTGGTTGATACCTGCGGCGAGTAGAAGTGATCCTACTCATTTAGTCTTGTTTCTTTAAGTATAGTGAGGCTTGAGTGAACGATTGCATTGTCCGATATCTTACAACTTGTGTAAGGATGGAGATCTATTATCTAATGTTTATTTATTTGAATTCTATTTGTTTTTAGTTGTTGTGATTATTGAATTATCACGTTTTTGAATTTGAACTTTATCTGTTCAAATTCGGGGCGTGACACATATAGTTCCTTTCTTCTAAAATAAAAGAAAAAGGTTTATGTTTCTTAAGTACCAAATTTTTGAAGTTAAAGCAGGACACTAATGTTCGCCGACCAAGTCTCTCAGCCTCTCTCAGTAACATGTTAGGCGGAGATGTTGTTTAGTTTCAATAACCAGATTCTATGTTGTTTCGTTGGGTAAGTTTCTATATGCTTCTCATTATCCATCTTGCTCCGTTGTGATTTGTGTTGAAGACAGTAGTAGGGTCCATTAAGATCGTGAAATTTTTATGAAATAGTGGAATAGTGGCTGGAATTTGATAGGGGAGGGTTTGGATGATAACCATCGCAAGACGGTGGTCTTGTTTATGTGTATTAATGGGCCAGAAACCATGTCAAAACTGGCTGAGGAGAGTGAGAGTAGAACAAGGAAGGGTTTTGATGAAGCAGAGAAGTATGAAGCATCCATTTTGTTTATGGATGAGATTGACTCATCTTCAATAAGAGAAGATTAAGCAACTCAGGTCCCTTTGATTGGGGCAACAATCTGCCTGATGGTATTGACCCAGCTCTTAAGTTGGGTGGAAGATTTGATAGGTAGATAGATACCGGTTTATTGGTGTTCCAAATGAAGAAAATGAAGCTTGTTGAGGGTATGGAGTTGGAGAAGATAGCTAAGGAGACAAGTGGGAATGTTGGTGCAGATTTAGCTGCATTGTGCACTGAGGCTGTGCTTTACTAGGGGATGTCACCCTCAAAGGGGGTTCTTTTCTATGGCCCTCATGGATGTAGAACTCTTTTGGCCAAGGCTGTCGCCAATGAGTGTCGGACCAAACTTTATTCGTATATAGGGGCCTGAGTTGCTTACTAGTGTGTTTGGAGAGGCATGAGTTGCTTACTAGCTAAGAAGCGCACAAATACGAGTACGTGTGTTCGTATTCGACACAATACGATACGCGGACCCGAAATGTATATATATTTTTAAATACGGACACGTGGTGGACACGTTAACTCAATTTTATTTTAAATATTATATATATGTATAACAAAAATATGTGAAATGTAAACAAATTAGTTTATAATAATGATGACTTCATCTTCTTCTAAAATCTGATAAATTATTCTTGGTATTCCAGACTCCCACCTCTTCTCCTTCACACACCCCCATCAATTAGCCTCCAAGCTTCATTTTCCCCATCGCTTTCACGATTCGGAAGTTCCAAAGATTGACTTTTTTATAAGTTGACCCGACCGAGAATTTTATTTCACGACGAGTTAGAGAACATTAAAACGAGTTCGTGGACACGTAGCACGTTTAATTTGGAGTTCGTATGAAAAAGTTACGATGTAAAAATGGGTAATTTTCCGTTTTTAGACGAGTATAAATAGCCAGGAGGAATTTTTCCAAACGGCAATTTCTTTTTTTTCTCTTTTTCTTTTCTTTCCTTTTTCTTCTTTTTCTTCTTCTCTTCTCCCTGACGCGGCCCCAAGCTCCACCGACACAGCGGACCGCCTCCACCTAGCTCCGTCGTCCGGCCACCAACCGGCGCGCCACCGGTCGCGTTCAAACCAACTCGGCCTCCTCTCCTCGTCTGTGGCAGTGGCACGGCATGAAACGCCGCCGTACGGCTGTGCGCAGCTCGGGAAGCTCCACCCCTGACGGTTCAGAACTTCCTCCTCCGGCCACCGTTCGACCCGATTTCGGTCGGGAATGGAAGGCCTCGGCCTGCACGTCAATTTCATGGAAGGAATTGAACCGATTCAACCTAGGTAAGGAGAATTTTTGAATTGAAATTCTAGGGTTTTTCGTGTCCACCCTCGTGTTCTGCTTGCGTGTCCACCCAGACACGCATGTGTCCAACACAAATACGCGAGTGTCAGTATCGTGTCTAAGTCAAACACGCGTGTCAGGTCGTATTTCAGCGTATCGTGTGCGTATCCGTGTCCAATATGGGATACGACACATTTTCGGTGTGTCCGTGCAACCTAGCTTACTAGTGTGTTTGGAGAGAGAGGGAAATGTGAGGGAAATTTCAAAATGGCTAGAGGGGTTCTCCCTATGTCCTCTTCTTTGATGAAGTCGAGTGCATTGTTACTCGGAGTAGTATTGCTGGAGATGGCGGTTCTGTTGATAGGTTATAAACCTACTGCTAGAAATGGATGGGTTATCTGGCAAGAAAACTGTCTTTATTATATATTGAGGCCACCAACAGACCTAATATTATAAACCCTGCACTTTTCTATCCAGGACGTTTGGATCAATTGACACTACTACAAAAAACTCAATACACAACACAGATCAGACAACACTTTGGAAGTTACATGTTATATGAATGACTGAACTGTTTCACACAACCTAAAGTAAATGATTTGTGTTGTATGAGGGTACACATTTTCCATATTCTGAGAAATGATTTTCCAGATTTTGTCACACAACTTTGACACACATTTTCTATTGTATGATTGATGAAAATCTTGGCGGCAGAACTCCCTCCGACATTGAAACTCAAATTTAGGCAAGGTCTAGATAGACAGACAACAAAGTTCTTGTTTTGTGTTGTATGATAATGTCACATCCTGCATTAGGTGTCACCAAGTGCAAGGTGACAAATACTTGTACAACATAATTTTGTAGTTTTATTGTATGAGTTGGTTGTTTGTCATTCCCCCACATTCATTTTGGCTCCAACGACATGGGGGTAGCATTTCTCAAAGCGGGAAAGTTGCCTCCATAGTTTTTTTGGTTTTGAAAACATACATGTGTTACAATTCTCACAACAATATTTTTTTGTTATGCTGTGCAATTGTTTTGATGCTTCTACAAGAACACACCTATGGAATACCTAATGTAAAGAGAAGAAAATTGGTACAACAGTTTAAAATTTTTTAGTTGTATGAAGATTTAACCTAATGTCATGCCAAACTTGTTAAATTTTAGACTAGCGGCAAATTTCCCTCTCTAGTGAAAACATTTGAGCCAAACCTGTTGTGTTAGAATATTAGGCAAATTTTCAAGTACTCTCGGGTTTTCTCTCTTCAAAAAAACCCACAGCTAGCTATAAAACTCTCTCCTGACTTGGATTTAAACAGAGAAGAAAAAAAAAGCTCTCTTCTCACAAACTCTCTTCTCTCTGAAACGAAACCGTGGCCTCACTCACGAACCCACCAAGCTCCATCTCCTCCACCTTTGCTCCACCCTCCTCGCCTCTCGACCCCCGCACCACCTCTCTCTTCCAAACCTATCTCGACCTAGAATTTCACCCAAATCCCTCCAGATCTGAACTCTCAGCGTCTTAGATTTCTACTCCACCTCCTCCTCCTTCCAACCCGTCTCTCTCTCCCTTCAATTTAGATTCGATGTCGTCGTTGAGCTCCAGCTCCGGAAGCAGGCAGTCTCATCGAAGCCGCCATCGTCACCGTCACCAGTGGCGCTCAGGACGACCTCACTCCTCCCCCTCAAGCCACCCTGAACCCGAAGGCCGTCGAGAAGCCCCCAAACTTGTTCTCGGAAAGGTATGTGCTCTCTAGCACCGTCGACACTGCCAATTCTAGGAACTCTCTCACTCTCGAAGCCGCCATCTCCTCTTCTCTCTTTGGTGGTCGACGGAGAGCGGGTCGAAGTAGAGAGCGCCGTTTAGTTTGACTTGGAGCTCCGTCCAAGCAGTCGACGACCTCGGTGACTTCAATTTGAGTTCTCACTCTCACCGTTGTCCGGTGAGCAGTCGTAACATTGTTGAAAATAGTAAGCTTGAATTGAGTTACAGTTTAGACTTCGATTTAGCACTAACCAATTTGATTATCTTCTCAAAATTTTTTCGTCTTCCTCTCATTGGCTGTAGTTAGCGTTGAGACCAAACTCGGGAAAGCTCGCGGCATCCAAAATGGGTGAGGTTGTGAATTTGGACTTTCTGTGCCTTTTTTCTTTCAAATGAAATTCTGGGTTCAAAACATGAAAGATCTTGTGGAGGTGGAGGTGAGAATTTCATGACCTTTTTGATTCTTCGGTAGAATAACTAATCACATGGTTTTGAGATTTAGGCTTCTTTTTTTTGTGCTTCTTGAAAGGTTGCTTAGTGGGCTGATTTTGGAAGACTATTGGTAGGATGTGGGAATTGAGATTAGAAATTAGGAATTTGAAGTGGCGACTCTAAAATTTTGGAACTGATGTTTGTGTTGTAGAAGCTGCAGGGCATTTCCCAAATCTTCAATTGGAGTAACCAAATCAAGTTAGAGCTGAGCTGTGGACATCTTCCATTGGTAAATTCTTTTACAACTTTTTATTGAGGAACTTGCAATAAGCTATGTGCCAATGACAATACCAATTTCATTGTTGTAGGTCTCCTATTTTTGCGCTTGTTGGCGTACTGGTAATGCAAATAGCCTGATATATATACCTATAAAAAATAGTTCAGATTCCATTGATCAGGGGTTTGGGTGTTTAGTTATAAAATTGAAGTAAGTTTTTTATTTTAGCAACACTATCTTATATAGGAACAACCTTTCGATTTCTGAGCGCTCCATGTACCCAAGTGCCTACAAATTTGGTAAGGAAATTATAGCATTACAATTCTATGAACTTTTTATTTTCTTTGGTTGATGGATTTCATTTCTATGTTTAAGCTCATCAAGTTATGGGGTCTTAAGATATATGGTCATCATGGTCTGACCTCTACACTTTCTTAACCCCTGCAATCTTATCATACCATTTTAATAAAACATACCGGTTGAACTAGTACGTTCCCAGTGCTAAGAGTTTCAGAAATTTTTGTGATTTCCATAGTCTCTTTATGGTTTTAAATTTCTGTCTAGTTTTATGAGTTTATTCGCCTTCTTTTTCTCTTCTTAAATATTTGTTGGTAAAGCATTTTGTACAACTGATAGTATTACTATCACGGCATGATTCAGATTTGCAATGTGCTTAGTCTTCTAAATTGTACTCTTTTCCTTTTGTGATACCAGACAGAGTATTCAGTAATGATTGCTCCACAAGGAGGGTGTATGAAGAAGGAGCCAAGAGAGTTTCTCTTTCAGTTGCCAGTGGTATAAATTGTGAGTACATTACAATTTTCTTTCTTTTCATGCTATTGTAATTCGTAGAATTATTTGTTACTTCAAAAATATATATTTATCCTTTTATGATAATCTTCTTTCAGCAAGTATTTTTGCATATGGACAAACAAGTAGTAGAAAGACGTACATTATGAGTGGAATTACAGAGTATGCTGTTGCAGATATATATGACTACATAGATAAGGTAATTTTTTGTTATATGTTTGTAGTTTTTCTTTGTTTTGTCTCTGAATTTGATTTTGCTCCTTGGTTATTTATGTTTGATGCGATACTCTTTTATATGTAGCACAAGGAGAGAGAATTTGTATTAAAATTTTCTGCCTTAGAGATCTACAACGAATCTGTTAGGGACCTTCTTAGTCCAGATACCACTCCCCTTAGGCTTCTGGATGATCCTGAGGTAAATATCATTTCAAATATGCTGTAAAACTGCTACACATAAGCTTTTCGTATAAATTGTCAATATGTCAATATTTTTGTAGAGAGCTACAATTGTTGAAAGACTTACAGAAGAAACTATAAGGGACTGGAATCATTTCAGAGAACTTTTATCTGTCTGCGAAGGTAAGAATGGTTTAAGCTATTATTTATTTAAACTGAGAGCTATGTCTGTGCACCTGTTTACTTATGGAGTTAGTGTGTGTAAATGTTTCTTTTTTGAGAAAAGCATAGTCTTCTCATTAATAATTTCGCTGGAACCGACTAATGCTACTTCACCCACCTCATAAACAACTTAATCCTTGATTTTTTTTTTTCTGAACTCTTTTCATGAATTGGATTTGGACAGATTATGTTTAGAAAGTGGCTCCTCAGGCTGAAGCATCATGTTTGACAAGCCATGTAGAACATTGCATTGATCAAAGCAGTTCACTCTCAAACGGTGTTCGGCTTCATATTTGCCTGTATGAAGCTATTCATATCAGCAAACATTCTGGACATGAAGATTCAATTTTTCGCCTATCTAATGGATCAAAAATGGTTTCTGTATTTGACGATTATAGGTGAATTAGCTGCTTAAAGTTAATGATCTTTATGATAATTTTCATTAATGAGTCCAGCCAATTGTTGACCAGTTCTCTTTGTTGGCACAGAGCTCGTGTCTGGGCAGTTTGTACTGAAACAAAGCATTCTAGAGGACAGCAGACTCCATTGAGCTCATGTTATTTGGTAACAGTGCCCGAGTTTGGGACTGCTGCATTTTGGGATCGGAAGCTTTACTAAATGTTCAAACATTGCCTCTTTTGTCCTAACAAAGAGACTCTGTTAATGAAATTTGAACTCCCAGTGAGAGCTGATATGTCAAATTTGTCCTGAAGAAGACTTGTCGTTTATTGAATTTCACTCCATCTATCATTAGTGTGTGTTCTGTGCCATATGAATTAATTTGCCTAAATATTATCTGCTAGTCAAATGAACTGTACTGTTTTGATTGGATCATGTTGCGTGCATGTTCGATAGTGATTACTATTATGGGGAAAATTGGTGGCAGTGCAAAAGATGCAAGTGTTATTTCAGTATAGAAAAGTAAGCAAGTGTCTATGGTTGTTGCTTGTATTATGGGAGTTAACCATGTCTGTTGAAGTTAATCTATGCACATGGCTTCTACAGGTAGTTGATTACCTTGTTTTGCAATACTGTCATGTATCTGATTTTGGGTTGTGCTCTTTGATGTACATAAGCAAGTTTGTGTGAATGGGGCTGGAAGTTTACTGAAACTTGTTCATTGCTAGAGGTTTATGTGCAAGCAAAGGTGCATCAAGAAGCTATTACAGAATTTGTACAAAGTCGAAGCTTGACCTCAGCTAAAGAAATTGATACTAATGAAGTTTGATTCATGGCATGGATCTAGATAGCAGCTAGGATTGTTTTTCATTAATGTGTGTAAACACGAGAATCTGAAAACAAATCGAATGCAGACACGTGTACAAATAAAATATAATTTTATTAATAAATCAAATGTGGGTTACAAATCTTTGTGAACTCCTCTGATTCTATCTTCGAATGTGGTGTTTGACTCAAGGGCGATCGACGCTTGGTTCTTGAGACCTTGAATTTTATGTAATTTGGAATTTGGTGAAGAACTCGCTATTTGGAAGCTTGGTGGTTCTTGAGACTTTGAATTTGATGTGATTTGGAATTTGGTGAAGAACTCGCTACTTGGAAGCTTGGTGGTTCTTCGGTGGTTTTGAGGACTTCAGATTTTTCTTAGGAGTGATTTTGCTCTCTAGGGCCAAAGTCCCTCTCTTGATTTTGAAGAGAGTATTTATATTGTCAAGGCCGCTCCATGTATGGAATACATTGATGATGCTGAATTGATTTTATTTCCTTAGTAACATAATCAAATCAATCAAAATTGATTGATTAATTTAGATATAGTAATTTCCATAACTAAATCAATCAATTTTAACAATTGATTTAATTATGACTACTTAAGGAATTTGACCGATTTAATTAAATGTTAGACCAAAATGTAGATAATCAATTTATGTTAATTGATATCTAATTGTCTAATGTCATTTAATAATTAATTCGAATTAGAATCAAATAATTTATTACCGATTTCCCACTTGTGTGTCACCACGTGTAATTCTCATAATCTTGTTGACTTTGTCTACTTATGAGCCACGTATAAACTTTTATTGAGTCCAGACAGCTGTTTAATAATTTAATGAATATTTTATTCATTAAATTTTTATTTGTCAACAAATGCCCCCACTTCAAGGTGCGTCATAGACATGCGGCCATCTTGCGTCGAAGGCGTGGCTTGAAGTTTAGAACTTGACTTAACCAATTTTGGAATTACTCGAGGAGTTTCCTTGCATTTGTAGAAACTCCTGAATTTTGCAATGGCTTTTCAAATTTGATGGAGGTCTAAAAGTTGTGGAACTCTCAGAATTGTAGAGATTATTTTCGTGGGATTCCATATATTTATAAAGAATCCAAATTTGATGGAGAGGACTAAAGTCCTTGATTTGATTGATTGAAACATTTTTTTATTTTTTTTTGCATGAAAGGTTCCAATCAAGTAAGTCCCAAGGCCTTAAGTGGGAATATTCCCACCATACTTGTATGGAAAGAACCCATGTATTATTGAATGAAATATGCAGCCATCAACTTAACCATAAATCCTTAAGTGATTTGGAGCCATATGGTGGGATAACCTTCCATTCTTCCCATATTTTCCAAGCCTCGACTAGGAAATTTCTTATACAGAAAACCCTAGCAACCAATATAAAAAGGGTCACGTTTAAGACTCTTCTCATCTCAGCACGGTCTCTTTTAGGTTGATCTCACAGCCTCCCTTTTTTTGTTGTGGTTCTTTGGATTTATATGTCGCAGTTTGCCCCCAATTTCCTATATAGCAGAAAGGACCAGACACTAACAAGGGTAGCAGAGACTGCTGTAGCGGTATTTTCTATCCCTTACCCGCATAAGCACACCACTCTTTATTATATTAATTTTTTTCTGTTTTTTCTTTTTGTGTTGTCTAGTTGCCAGGAACTTGTCTCACTCCTTTTCCTTTAAAACTGAATGAAAAGACTTTAGGGCAGTAGGATAAGGATCCGGCTTCTCTGTTTGGATTTTTTGTGCTTGGATTTGCTTGGATCCTTACAACCATTAGATTGAGTAAGGATGACATAGGTGATAAGTTGGTTGCATCATTTTACTCAATCCAATAGATATAAGGAATCCAAGCAAATCCAAGCACAAAAAATCCAAGTAGAGAAGCCAATTCCGTAGGATAAAGTGATGGCTGGGTTTGATCATATATAATTGATTCATGCTTTAATCAAATATATAATTGATGGTTGATCTATGCTTTGATCAGAATTTCACTTGGATGAGGTGGTTTCACGTGCTCTCGTGGCGTCATGATGGTGGCGTCATGGTTTTTTTTTTTTTTTTCCATCTCTTGGAATGGGGCTGATAGACTCGACAGCCCACTGCCAGCAATATATATATATTTTTTTTCAATCTCATTTTGTTTTGTTCTTTTTGTCGGTCGTTTTAGGATTCCGACGACGTTTGAAGAACGCGGGTGTTCTAACCACTTGGTTACTTTCACCTCATAGACGTGAAAGTAATCACTCAAGGTGTTTAGACTTCGCGTGTGCAATTTCAGGAGACGATTGAAGAACGTAGACGACCTAACCACTTGGTTACTTTCACCTCATAGACGTGAAAGTAATCACTCAAAGTGTTTAGGCTTCGCGTATGCGATTTCAGGAGACGATTGAAGAACGCGGACGACCTAACCACTTGGTTGCTTTCACCTCATAGACGTGAAAGTAATCACTCAAAGTGTTTAAGCTTCGCGTATGCGATTTCAGGAGACGATTGAAGAACGCGGACGACCTAACCACTTGGTTGCTTTCACCTCATAGACGTGAAAGTAATCACTCAAAGTGTTTAGGCTTTGCATGTACTTTTCGGCATGGTGGACGTCGTTAAGTGTTTCAGGAGGGGCACCATCACTATCCTTGAAGATGCTGAAGACACCCAAACCAACGACACTACCTTGAATGTGTACTCTTCACTTACCAGGCCACATGCTGTTGAGAAGCCTCCTTATGACGATTCAGCTCACATTCCCCAATGCACTCACGTCGCAACTCGTCAATTAGCCACCTTTCAACCGTCAAAGTCCAGCAATGAGAAGCGGAGCGCGGATGCGTTGTTTGTTGAAGTTGGCACATCATGACCAAAGCGCTTCTCAGGAGTCATTCGCACTTCTCGCCGATTGAGTGTGCAACAGTTCCGTAAAGTGGAGTGGGTTTATCAGCAAAAATGAATCCTCTGAGGTCTTCATGTCATGTAGCTTTCTCTGAAGCCTCTTTTGGTGGAGCTGGTATCATGGATGCAAATGAAAAAAACTTTGCTCGATCCTTTTGCAAGCGGCCACCCAAATTTGTGAGCAAATTAAACATATGATCATGCAACATTCTTCACATACCATTATTTCTAAGTAAGGAGAGCTTAACTTGTTGGTTTGAGGGACTCAGTCTTTATGGGGTCGATCCTTCAACCATCAAAGACAAGTTTGAGTGTCTGGTGACTAGCGCTGCCCAATACGACTCAGCAAAACTTACTTGTTCGCACAAGACTACATGTACTCAACGCTTGGCTAGTACATAATCTGTATACAAATCAGCAAGACCAAGTGCTCGTCACCCTTGAATGTGATGGTTTTGATTAGGACTTCTAGTCGTGTGTTGACGATTTGTGGAAGATAGTTTGATCAAGGGTCGTGGCGACTTGATCTTGATCAGATTTGGGCCACAAGCGGTTTCACGTGGCAAGTGCTCTTTTGTTTTGATGATGGACGAATCGGCATGTGTGCTTGTTGATTCTCCAACAAGTATGATGATAACGAACTTGGTGGAAGTTTTGCGTCGTCGAAGGCTTGAAAACGACGGTTCGTTAAGGGCCATTGAGGCTTGATCTTGATCGGATTTGGGCCACGAGGCTTTGATGGCGGGGATGAATCGGCACGTGTGTTTGGTGCTTGTTGATTGTCCACGAGCTTGTTGAAAAACTTGGTAGAACCTTCGCTTTGGTGTAGACTTGTGGAAAATCTTGGTCACGGGCCTTGGAGGCTTGATCGGGTTTGAGCCACGAGCGGTGTCACGTGGTGATCGTCCTTCGTCTTGAAGTTGGTGAAGAGATTGCCTATTTGATTGCTTGACTCTTCAGGATTTCAACAGCTTCTAGGCTTGAGGTTGGTGAAGGAATCAGCTATTTGGCAGCTTGTTGATTCTTCACAGGTTTGGGAGGCTTCTTCGTTTGAGAGAGACTTCTTCTGTTATCTCCGTCGTCTTTGATTTTTTTATTTTTTGTCTTTTCTTCCATTGCATTGTAATAAGTCAAATTTTGACAATAAGAACTTATTAATAATGGAATAAAGAATTTTACTTTATTGGTGGCAAAACCCTTTTTTTTTATGTGACTGAACTTAAGAATGTTATTCTCAAGTTGCCTACGTATCCTTCCAAAGAAGGAATCAAGTCATCACGTAGTTCAAGGGTTTTTTTTTTTTTTTTAATTTTTTTAATTTTTTAATTTTTTAATTTTTTTTTCTTTTTTGGGTGCAGTTTAGGCTCGTGCAATCCAGGAGCATTTTTCATCAATAGCGGCTTGCCGAATCTTTGAGTTTAGGAGGAACCTCACCTACTTCACTTTCGGAATTCTCCTGATCATCTTCCTCGAAAGTCTCTGTTTCTGCCACCGTGATATGATAAGCGGTTTGAACAATGTCATCCTCATCACAAACACCAGTGTCTCCTTTTTCAACTTGGCCAGTGAGTATGATGGTATGTTGTTTCACCTTAAGTTGACCTGTGGAGCTCACCTTCAATTCGCAACGTCTCTTCATGCGTGATGGAATAAGGCTTCGGATTTCCTTGCTCTCCACCTGATCCTCATTCCCCTTTCTTTTATTACTCTGAAGCGCTTTGGGTGCTTGGATTCTTTCGAGTGCAGATTTTCGTGGAGTTAGATTTGACTCGTTGCTAATAGTTTTAGGTAATGTCAACCTGTTGAACACTGAAGCCTGGGTGGATGCATTATTGATGCGACTGAAGACTGATCTTCGATTTGCTTGCGTGTCAACACGGTTGAAAACCGAGACTCTCTCTCTTAATTCACTAACTTGTTCGGACGTCGTGGTTTGGCTACTTGGACGAATGCGGTCAAACACCGAAGTACGTGAAGCTGATTGAGCTTTCGGGTTCTCCTCTTTCATTGAATAAGAAAGCAATGGAAACAGCTCGAATGACCCAGATGCAATGGTAGTGCAATTGACCTTTGCAACATCGTCAACGTCTAATTCGATCTTTCCTTGTCTAGCAAGACTCATTATCAAATCTTTAAAGACAAAACACTTCTCGATTGGATGACTAACAATGCGATGATATTTGCAATACCTCGGATCATTGACGCGATGCATCTCTTCCAGGCGTTTGCACTCTGGAAGGTCTATAACCTTGTTCTTGAGTAGATCCTCCAACATGTCTGCTACGTCAGAATCTGGAAAAGGGTACGTTTTTCGCTCCATATCCTTCAATGTGCGTTTCCTCCTATCGTAGGTATAAGTTGGCTCTGCCTTCTTGACTTCCTTCTTATCTCGTGTAGAGATTTTGATAGGAGCGGTATTAACAGCCATGGATTCTTCAGTAGGCCTCTTCGTAGTTTTGTCGACCTTTCCGAAGACTTTGTCCTTCTGCTGATCAATGATGGACTCTTTCTTTCCTTTGTGGCTAGCTAAGCTTAGCTCCATATCGTGTGCTCGTGTAGCCAACTCTTCGAAGGTTCGTGGTTTGATGCCCTACAAGATGTACAACAAGTCAAAGTGCATGCCTTGGATACACATTTCAACCGCGGACACCTCTGATAATCGATCCTTGCAATCAAGGCTAAGTGAACGCCACCTGTTGATGTAGTCAACGGCAGGTTCCTCCCTCCATTGTTTTGTGCTAGTGAGTTCCATCATGCTTACCGTACGCCTTGTACTATAGAAACGGTTCAAAAACTCACGCTCCATTTGGCCCCAACTGTTGATAGACTCAGGTTCTAAATCCGTGTACCATTCGAAGGCATTGCCCTTCAAGGATCGAACAAACTGCTTGATGAGGTGATCACCTTCTGTTCCAGCGTTATTGCATGTTTCAACGAAATGAGCAATGTCTTGTTTCGGATTGCCCTTCCCTTCAAATTGTTGAAACTTCGGCGGTTGATACCCCAATGGCATCCTCAAGCTATCGATTCTCTTGGTGTAAGGTTTGGAATATGTGAGGGAATCACGAGAAGGACCTCCATATTGAGCCCTGATTGAGTTGGTGATAATGTCCTGCAATTGTTGGAAGGACATGGAGCCAAGAGAGCCTTCATTGTTCTTGGAGCTTTCCTCTTGTCTGTCGTTCAATTTCCTTCTCCCTCGTGTGTCTTTGGTAGAGTCCTCATCATTTTGGTTCTCGAGTCTGCTATAGAGCTCAGCGATTTGCATATCTTTCTCCTCCACTGTTTGGGTGAGCTTCTCGACCGTCGCTATTAGATTGGCAACCTGCTCTTCAATGGAGGATGCTCCTGTCATCATGACTTGCATGATGGGATATGTGAAATCAGTTGGGAACCCAAGGGCATCTTCGCCATCAACATCAGGACTTCCATGGTATGATGCTGTACTTGAGTTGTCGTCAGAGACATGTCCATCCTCAAGAACTTCAAGAACAGGTGGGGGAGATTGATCCCTTGGCTTCTTTTCTTTTGAGGCTTGCCCCTCCTCACTCTGAGAGACATGCTCCCTTACCCCTAGACTTTCTAGGGTGATAAATGGTTGGCGAGACTTGGCAGGAAGAGCCACGAATGTTACGGGTTGAGTCTTCGCCATACTCCTAGTAACATGAGCGGTGGACTCACCACTTGATCTCGAGGTTGCTGGTTTGGATTTCCTTGTCGGGTTTGCTTCATTGCTTGAAGCCGAGTTTGTTGATTTGGATTTCTTCATCAGGATGGCTTGATTGTTGGAAGCCATTGCTCGAACAGATTTGAAATTTCTTCGAAGAAGGAGATGAGAGGCAAAGAGGTCCCACCGGGTGTGCCAATTTGTAAACACGAGAATCTGAAAACAAATCAAATGCAGACATGTGTACAAATAAAATATAATTTTATTAATAAATCAAATGTGGGTTACAAATCTTTGTGAACTCCTCTGATTCTATCTTCGAATGTGGTGTTTGACTCAAGGGCGATCGACGCTTGGTTCTTGAGACCTTGAATTTGATGTGATTTGGAATTTGGTGAAGAACTCGCTATTTGGAAGCTTGGTGGTTCTTGAGACTTTGAATTTGATGTGATTTGGAATTTGGTGAAGAACTCGCTACTTGGAAGCTTGGTGGTTCTTCGGTGGTTTTGAAGACTTCAGATTTTTCTTAGGAGTGATTTTGCTCTCTAGGGCCGAAGTCCCTCTCTTGATTTTGAAGAGAGTATTTATATTGTCAAGGCCGCTCCATGTATGGAATACATTGATGATGCTGAATTGATTTTATTTCCTTAGTAACATAATCAAATCAATCAAAATTGATTGATTAATTTAGATATAGTAATTTCCATAACTAAATCAATCAATTTTAACAATTGATTTAATTATGACTACTTAAGGAATTTGACCGATTTAATTAAATGTTAGACCAAAATGTAGATAATCAATTTATGTTAATTGATATCTAATTGTCTAATGTCATTTAATAATTAATTCGAATTAGAATCAAATAATTTATTACCGATTTCTCACTTGTGTGTCACCACGTGTAATTCTCATAATCTTGTTGACTTTGTCTACTTATGAGCCACGTATAAACTTTTATTGAGTCCAGACAGCTGTTTAATAATTTAATAAATATTTTATTCATTAAATTTTTATTTGTCAACAATGTGTATGTAGCTGTTATGAATGCTAATATACTTGAATGATATGGATTCAAGTGTGGTTTTATGTGATAATATGAAGCATTATTTTTAGAAAAATATTCCAGGTTTGCATTACATAATGAACAAACAACAGGTGACTATCAATTAAAGTTCAGACAACCTAAAATTGCTCACACAAATGGTTGATAAAAAGAATCTGTTGTATGAAATCAAATTGTTTTCTGAATCAGACAATTCAATGGATAGGAAATAAACTCTGTTGTCTAAATCAGACAACTCAATAAATAGGAAGGTAAATCTGTTGTGTGAATCAGACAACTAAATAAAATGACAATAATTCTGTTGTATGTTTAAAACTCACACAACAGAAAAATACATATGTTTTGTTGTATAAACTAGACATTTCAGTGCAGCGCATGCCAAGCCAGCCATGACATGGCATATAAGTTATACAACTGAAACTAAAACTGACTTGTCTGAAGTTTCATCACACAAGCTCGAGATATACAATGGAAAATCTATACTCACACAATCACCGTTGTGTATTGAGTTTTTTGTAGTAGTGTGATATACATCCCTTTCCCTGATGAGGAATCCCGCTTTGAAATATTCAGGGCTTGCTTGAGGAAGTCTCCAGTTTCCAATGAAGCGAGCATCGGTGCTCTATCAAAGAACACTAGAGGATTACTAGTGCTGATATCACAGAAATATGCTTGTGTCCCTGCAAATATGTCATTAGAGAAAACATTGGGAACGATACCAAGAGGGAGAATAAAAGTGAGAACTGTGAAGATATGGTCATGGAGGAGGATGAAGTGGCAGATACCAAGGCAGCTCACTTCTGGAGTCGATAAAGTACGCTCGTCGAGGTGTTTGTGATTCTGACATCCGAAGATACAAGGCGTATTCAAACATTGCAGTAGTCCAGAGGGTTTGGAATAGACCAGTTCAAATTTGCATGGAGGATTCCCATGCTGCTGTCTGACCATAGGAATTACTGACCGAAATATGTAAACGCAGCCTCTTTGTGAAGCTGGAAATATGTACAAAGCATTGCAGACTTTGCATCTTTCATTATTTTTCATGTTCGAATTTCCACAGCAGTTTGATTTCCATACATGTATCGTTGAGGAAGCGTGATTCAGTAGTACTGTTGATTCCTTTGGGAGACTGTAATTACCTTCTGTCGTAGGATTATAATTATAAGTAACCCAGCAACCAGCAACAATCATTGATTCCTGACCCCCTTATCTACCTCAAACACTTCTCCAGCGGGATAATATGCTCAGGCATTAGGTGAAGGGCTGAAGGCAGGTTAGGAATGAGGACGTTGCAGAAAAGAGATCCCCCCCCCCCCCCGCGCTTTAAGGGTGGTCCCAGTCGGTAGAAGGGTTATGGGGAAGGGATTGGAAAAAATATCTCAAAAGCAGCTGAATAGCCACTGTAGCTGGATCTCCTACTGTAGAGCTTACAGAAAATTCGTGTTGATTGGTTTCTGCTGTCAACAGTGTAAGAGAGAAGTCATTGAAATAACCTATAGAAATTTAATATTTTGTTCAAGGAAAAGTAATTCCATAACTTCCGATATATGTCTTATCTTAATTAGACTAGATTATTAAATTTATAATAGATAGGAAATCCCTGATTATTCGAGATACTTAACGTAATGCATATATAAAATCTTTCTTATCAATGAATGAAATAGTGATTTGCAACACGTTACATCCCATTGCTCTAGCCTTCATCTAATAGCTTTAAAAAAAAAACCCTAGCCCGAAACCCTAACCCTAACGCCAGCAGCCTCCTCCCCTCGGCCTCGGCCACCGGTACCTCTCGGCAGCACTTGCGCTGCCCTAGCCCAGCCCCTCGCATGCCTGCCTGCCCCTCTACCGTGTGTTGCGTACCTTGCTGCCTTCCCACGCACAGCCCTACCAACTTGTGTGCATCTCTTTACACACAAAACCCGAAAATCGAGATAGCTCGAAAGCCGATCAAGCGTGGTTTCAAGCATCAATCCTTGTTTCGAAGAAATCAAGAGGAGTCAAGAAGAACAAGCTTCCCTACTCAAGATCAGGTTTCTTTTTAACAAGTTTCTCTAATTGACGAGGTAAATTTTAATCAAAGTTCTTGCTTCCCGCTATCTAAATTCTGGGACTTTTGTTTTACGTTCGGGATCTTTCCAATCCCTGCTACATCCTTCCGATTCTTCTGCTTCTCAGGACGATACACGGCGAATTGACTTCTCCGGTATCACGGTATTGAAGGGGTAACTGTGCTGTTTCCGTCCAAAGTTGTGCTTGTGGCTGTGATGCCACTGTAAACCACAGCTTATTCAAAAGAAAAGAAAAGAAAAAAAAAAGGAAGATATTGATTGTGACTATTTCGTCACGTTTTGCATCGATTTTGTGACCATAATACATCTTGGCACTCTTCTAAATATAATCAACCTTGCTTAGTATTCATTTTAATCGATACTAACGTCTCCCTATTTTTGTTTGTAGATAGCTGACGCTCAGCGTACAGAATTTGACATCTTGGATGTCCAAGGCAAAGAATAAGGTGGGTCTCAAATGCTGAGAATACCTTCATCGAGAAGAGGTTCACGGCCACCATCAAGCCTCCAGCTGATCTAAATCAGCAGGCTACTAAAAAGCTTAGGCTTTGATGTTTATCAGGTGCCATATTCATCCGACTCTCAAGAAGCAGTATCTAAAGAAAACAAACCCAAAAGAGCTTTGGGACATACTAAAAGATCGCTTGGATAATGTCATGATGTACAACTTCCTGACCTGTAGAATGGAAGTCTATTCGTTTATTGGATTTTCTATCGATCCAGGATTTTCATCAGACTATGCTTAATCTCTAGTATGATCTGAACTTTTGTGGCGTCAGGAAATCTAACCACGACATGATGGAGAAGACATTCATAACTTTTTCAGAATCTGCGTCCATGCTGTCGCACCAGTACCTAGATCAGTTAGAGAAGGACACAATAAAAATATTCAGTGATCTGATGAATGATCTCCAAAGAAAAGAACAGTATCATGAATGGATTCTGAATACCAGTAAAAGACATGTCGGACCAAAATATGTTCCGCAATCTCACCAGGCAACTAGACGAGTTCAAAAGAAAAAGAATCAGAATCGTGAACGTCCAGCACCACAACCACGTGGGCGTAATGCACCACAAGGAGGAAGAGAGCACTGCCCTAGCCATAGCCTCACATGGCAAAGAGACGGCGGCCCCGCCTCCGCCCCCAGAGAAAGGAACCGAAACGGTTTCGGCCCCCGTGGAGGAGATCATGCTCCCACAACTGCTTCTGCTTTGTCCCCCCATTTCAAATGTGGTTCCAAGAAACATGTTCAGAGGGATTGCAAAGCTAGTAGAGATATTCAAGCTGCCTACCGGAAACACAAACAATACTTCACTCTCAAGAGTCAAACTATGTTGGAGATCTAGAGGAAGACGATGATGATTATGCTACTCATCTCACCGTTGCAGACTTCCAGCCCAATAAGCGGCATAGAACAAAGGAGAATGCAGAAACTCCATATTATGACTAAGTCTTTGGCTTGTTAGGTCATGTGAAATGTTCAAGTTTGATTAGTTTGTTTTTGGCTTGTTTTAGTCATGTTATTCGAGACTTTGATTTAAAAGTCGTTTTTTTAGAATATGTTTGATGTACTTTTGAGTTGTCGATCAATAAAATTTCTTTTATTCTTGAAATTGATGAATGATATGAGAATTTTATATTCCTTATGAAAGCATGTATGGTTCAATGCGTCAAATTTTCCAATGGCATATTGTTATGAGTTCACCGTAAAGGTGATGTTAACTCAAATCTGAAGAAAAAAATAAGACAAAACAGAGTAGCACTAAGTAATGCATCGGCACAGCCCTGTCCTCTATATGCCTTCGGCATGCTTGGCCAACACCCCCTGCCTCTCGGCTCGGCTTGCCTTGCCTGCATCCGCGCTCTCGAGCTTGCAATCGGCATGCCCGCAGCTAGCCCAAGCCAACACCATAACCCGGCTGCATAGGCCCCTGCACCAACCTTACCTTACCTCGGCCTTGGCAGCCTGCACGACCTCGGCTCCAGCATACATAGCCCCAGCCCTGTTAGGCTCCACACCTGCCTCGGCAAGCCTAGGCCTTGGCGCAAGGGACTGTCGGAAAATCCGGGTCGGGTCGGCCGGGTCCGGGTCGGGTCGGTCGGGCATTTTTGATACTGAAGGGGTGCGGCTGAGAGGAAAGAGGAAGAAAAGAAATTTTCTTATTTATACTTAATATTCCCGAGCCACGAAAACTTCCGTTGACCATAACTTTCTCATACGACCTCCAAATTACGCGTGCCGTATGTCTCGAACTCGTATCAACGAGCTCTACAACTTTGGTCAAGAAATTTTCTCGAGAAACCAAAAGAATAAAAAGTCAACTCCTTGATCCCTTAAAAACGTTCTTTATTAAAATTCCTCCGAACACCTCCGCCCCGCCCTCGAACCACTATATTTTACTAACTTCCAACTTAATAATTCCAAACAAACATTCAAAATTATTAACGAATTTTCGGGATATTACAAAGAAGGATGTGTATTAGAGAAAAGGAGTGGTCGAAGTGTGTGAAAATGTATCCATCGTGATTCAAAGAATACTTCCACCAAAGTACAAGGATCGTGGAAGCTTCATCATTTCATGTGTTCTTGGTAACACTAGATTTGAAAATTCATGCTAGACTTAGGTGCATCAATAAATGTCATGCCTTATTCTATTAATGTAATATCCCGGAAATTCATTATTAATTTCGAGTGTTTACTTGGAATTATTAAGTTCGAAGTTAGTGAAATAATGTGGTTCGGGAGGGAGCAGAAGTATTCCGTCGAATTATTATTTAAAGGCGTTTTTAAGAGGGTTAAAAGTTGACATTTTTATCCGTCGTGATTTTCGAAAAATTTCTTCTAAGAAAGTTGTAGAGCTCGTCGATACGAGTTCGTAGACATGCGACACGCGTAATTTGGAGGTCGTATGAAGAAGTTATAACCAATTGGAGTTTTGTGTCTCGAAAATAAATTGAAGTATAGATAGAAATTTTTCTACTAGGGTTTCATTTATTGCACAACTTTTTCTTTTTCCCTTCTTTTCTCTCCCGCGCAGCCCATTCACTAGCGAAAATGCCCAACAGACCCAACCCGGACCCGACTGATCCGACCCGGGTTTCCGACGGATTCCGGCGGTTCCAGGCGCCGGCACCAGTCCAGATCTCCTCCTCTCCTCCGTGCGTGCCTCCCTGTGGTGGTGGTTTGCACCATTTCAAGCTGAGTCGCGTGAATCGAAGCCGCAAAGGAGCGACCCCGACCCGGCTTTTCTGTCCAATCGCAGTGGAGACAGGCGGCGGCACAGGTCCAATTGTTTTCGTCTCCTCCGTGCGCGCTTCCCTGTGGTGGTGGTTGGCGCCACTTTGCTCCGGACCGAGTGCATCGAAGGCCGCAGCGGTGGCGGCGACCCGGCTTCGCATCTGGCGTGTTTGGCGGTGGCTCGATGCAGAGTAGCTTCCTTCATGGAGTTCTCTTCCTCCGAAATGCAATGGTACCAGCCATGAAGCCCGAGAGGCTGTGTTGGGAGACTTCATTGGAGTGGTGCGAATTGACGGCGGCGTTGTTGGCGTTCTCCGGCCGAGATGCCTCCAGCCACAAGTACGACATCGTTCCTTGCCCCTTGATTGACCTGTTATGGTATCTGGTTGTCAAAATTTGATGAATTTAGGGCAGCGTGTGGGGCCCACACGCAGCCTCTTGCGGCGGCTTGTGGTAGTGCGTTCGAGCTCCTAGGGAGCTTGTGAGGGTTCTGTGGTCTGGTGGTCGTCGGTACGAGTATTTTGATATATTATTCTTAGAATTTGAGGGCTAAGATAGTTATGTTTCAGTGAGTTCATTTCTATTTGTGTTTCGATTTATGAGAGCATGAACTTTGAAATTCGTGCGTGATATTGAGTGATCCGGTGACCTTGAGAGGTCTCGGAGGAAGAGTTATCTTGAGTGACAAGTCTTTGGATTAGGTTTTGAGTGATTGAGTTAGTTCGAGTCATGTTGTTTCGATTGTTATTAAGTTTTCAATTATGTCACTTAGGTGACTGACGAAATGGGTGTACCTCACTCTGGGGCGATTGAGGACGCAGCAGGAGTATGAGGTGAGTGAACCTCACAGTGTTCGTATTTAATACGAGTTAATTATAGTATATGAATCGTTATATGCAAAATTGTTTTATGGAAATGATATTTGTTTTAAATTGAATGAACTTGATCGACTACGGTTCATTGGTAAGTAAAATGAATTTAATATAAAAATAATTTTTTAAGTATTTTACGATCAATGAACTATAGTTGGTATTAGTGGACAGTTCCTGAGTGAATGCCTACGTATATATATATTTACGTGAAATATATGTATTGATGATGTGAAAGCGTGAAATATGTATATATTGAGAGTGTGCATTTGGGTGAATTTATTATGTTATGAAATTATCATAATTGTGAATGTGTGAGTTGTGTGTTGTGCGATTGGGTTGGTACGGAAACCAACGGCCAATGAGAGATCTTTCTGTGAGTGATGGGGATTTCTCATGTGTGTCAATTAGGGTCCACCCTGTGAGTGATGGGGGATTCTTGGCAAATATATCGGGAACTAAGTCTTTGGCCGAGTGATTGGTTACGATCAGTTAGAGCTCTAGTTTGTCTGCTTGTGTACGTTATGGGAGTACCGTGTGGGGTACTTGCGTCTCATGATTATGTGCATGTCTAGTGGGTAACCATGTGGGGTTACCAGAGTCTTGTGTCTGACTTTAAAAGTGAGTTTATTGTGTTCTTCATTTGTTGTCGAAAAAGGAGCATGTTTTTCATGGTTACCAATGATAACTTATGATTTGTCACTAAGTGACTTGTATCTCTTATGAGTAAAGGGAGTTGGGTTTTAAAAGAAAACAAAGTGTGCAATATTTTTCTTGAGTTTATGATGGCAACTTCTTGACTTCGTTTTGGGGTAGTCGGAGTTCTTATTTACTTTCATTAGTTATATATTTCTGTTAATTGTTTGTGCGTGGCTTCCTGAACTAAGCTATATGCAGGATTCACGATTTTAATTATGTAAGACTCGTACATTCCTAAACTATGATTTTAAGCAGGAAAGTCTGAATTTTACCTTGTATATTTGTGTGCCTGTGGTATTATGATTTGAGAGTTGCTGCGTGAGTCTGAGCTTACTCACACGAGCTTTAAAAAGCTTACCGGGTTTGTTGTTTACAATCCGGTGCACCAATCCATTGTGTAGGGATTATTTGTGCAGGTGCAGATTTGCGGAGTTGAGGCGGCGGTTGATTGTGTGAGTAGAAGTGATTCTACTCATTAGTCTTGTTTTTCTTTAAGTATAGTGAGACATGAGGGAACAATTATATTATCTGATATCTCACAATTGTTTAACATTGGAAATGTAATAATTTGTAATTTATTTTTAGTTCGTTGTGATTATTGAATTATCACGTTTTCGAATTTGAATTTTATCGGTTTAAATTTGGGGCGTGACAATTAATGCATCTCTAGGTTTAGGTCAACTTAAAAAAGATAATGTTATCATACAATTAGCTGATAGATCTAATGCATATCCAAAGGGACTTTTGGAAGATGTGCTTATGTCGGTTAACCACTTAATTTTTCCAACGGATTTCTATGTTGTTGGAAATGGAGGAATCACCTGTGGTATCAACACCACTTTTGCTTGGGTGACCATTATAAGGACTGCTAGAAGAAAAATTGATATGCATGCCGGCTCATTGACCATGGAATTTGACATATCCACTCCCGGATTTCCCCTTGAAATTCGAGATGGACATGTATAACCAAATTTAGAGAATAATTATATTGAAAATTCGACATAACCTCCCCTAAAAGTGGACTACCCCAAGAACTGTAAATTAAACAATACACTTCTAATATGATGCATCTCCATTAAACTCACAAATATGACCTGTTGTTCCTCACAAAAACATCTACCACCAACCCAAAAATATAAGGGTTACTATCCCAACCATTACATATTAAGAATTCAATATTCAACCCATGGTTACATCAGAGCATAAGTTACAAAGTTTAATGAAGCACAAATATAAAAGAGTACGAAGGGAAACAAATCCTACAAGTGTGGAATGGGTGATGGTGGATAAGAGAAATATCTAAACGTGGTGCGGTCCGACCTCAGCGAAATCTACTTCCTGAGCAAAACGAAAATCCAAAGAGTCCCGAAAAAAACATAGGAAAACGTGAGACAAGCTCAATGAGGGGGCAAAAATATAGTTATAAACATTCCTTTAGAAACTCAATTTCCTTGAAACCATTTCGCTTTTGCAAACCTTTTTGCATGCAATGAGCGACAATTGTAGAAAATAATGTGGGATTAGAAAACATGTGAATACTTGAAGAATCGAAACATGAGGTAAAGTCATAGTGAAAATAAATATATCTTAATAAAATTTCATAAGAAAGGAAGGTAAAAAGTAAGGGTGAACACGATATTTTCTTGAAAACTCTATCAGTGCAATTAACCTATCAACTCAAAACTTTACCAAACTTGTACTTAAAACAAAACTGGTCATGCACCTACAATAAACTAAGTCAGAATAAGCAGAGCGTGGCAGACAATTGGTCATGCACCTAATCGGCGAGACAGTGCACAGTCGACAGTGTGGGAGCGGCGCCGGACGAGGATTGAGAAGTTTAGGGGTTTTGCCGAAAGATTCCGATAATATTGGAGCGTTTTCTCCAAAAAAAAAAATGTGGAAAACGTTATGTTTTCTCTTATTGTGGTCTCTTGGTTTACTCAGAAAGTTCTCTAGGCTTAGAGATTAGTCCATGTCGGGATCATGTCAGAACACTTCCTCTCGCATGGTCATCAATAATGAATTTAACTCCAATCAACACGGCGTGATTCGAATCTAGATATGGCAGCTCCTTACCCAATATTTTACAAATTCCTCCAAGAAATCATATTGAACCCGGTCCACTAGGTCACTACCCGGCCCATCACCTACTCTTTTTCCCCTCTGTTTTTCTTGTCCGAAACAATCTAGGGTTCATCTTCTCCTACCCCAAAACCAAAAGCCACTCTCTCTTCTTCTTCAAACCCTTTTCTCCCATGGACGCCGAAATGTCCTCCGATTCCGGCCCAGCCCTCATAAAGCAGCTCGCCTCCTGCAACGCCGCCTCCCGCGGCCGCGCCCTTCGTGTCCTCCTCAAGACCTGGCTGCCCACCCAGCTCAATCTCTCCGACGACGACATGAAGAAGCTCTGGAAAGGCCTCTTCTACTGCATGTGGCACGCCGACAAGGCCCAAGCCCAGGCCCAGCTCATCGACCGCCTCTCCTCCCTCCTCCACAGCCTCCACCTCCCTCTCGCCGTCGACTACTTCTCCTCTTTCCTCGTCACCATGCGCAGGGAGTGGTCCGGCATCGACGCGCTGAGGTTAGACAAGTTCTATCTCTTGATCCGTAGGTTTGTAAGTAACTTGTTTGATTTAATGAGGAAAAATAGTTGGGAATTGGAGCTTGTGAAAAATTTGATGAGGGTTTTGATGGAGGGGACGTTTTTTGCAACCGATAAGTTTCCGGGGAATGGTGTGAATTATCATGTGGGGAGTGTGTTTTTGGAGGAGCTGAGGGGGTTTATGCCGGTGAGGAAGGAAGTTGTTGAGGTTTTGTTGGTGGGGTTTGTTAGGGTTATGGCGAAAGCGAGCGATAAGGTGTTGGTGGGGAAGGTTAAGGGGTGTGTGTTTGATGTGTTGGTGGCGAATGGGAGGAGGTTGGTGGAGGCGAGGAAGGCAGGGGAGGAGGTGGATGAGGGGGAGGATGCGGCCGTGTTTGGGCCGGTGGGGTTGTTGTTGGGGTTTGCGAGTAGGTTTCAGGAGATGGGGGAGTCGGAGGAGTGCTGTCAGGGGAATAGGAAGGTGTTGTTTGGGTTGGGGGAGGAGTTTTTGAAGCTGGAGAAGGAGGTGGCGGCGTTGGGGATTGAGGTTGAGATTCGTGAGGGTGTGAGGAATGAGGATGAGGAGGGGCCGAGTTTGGTTCCGATTGTGGGTGAGGGTATGGAGGTTGACAATGCGGAGAAGGGTGAAGTTGCGAATTTGAAGAAGTGTAAGAAGCG
The DNA here is from genome assembly GCA_963682095.1 of Potentilla sterilis. Classification (NCBI taxonomy): domain Eukaryota; kingdom Viridiplantae; phylum Streptophyta; class Magnoliopsida; order Rosales; family Rosaceae; genus Potentilla; species Potentilla sterilis. The sequence continues at coordinate 47,576,688 of OY821758.1, read as the reverse complement.
TGAGAAGGAGCCTGGTGGTGCTGATGTGAAGGCGGAGAAGAAGAAGAAGAAAAAGAAGAAGGAGAAGAAAGAGAAGAAGGATAATGGGGTTTTGGATTCTGACTCTGAGAAGAGCCATACGGATAAGGAGAATGATAATGCAGCTGCAAATGGTGAGAACCCAGATAATGAACAGGTTACTGATGGTGATGCGTTGAAACTCGATGATTATGCGATCTCAAACCTCCAGGTGCAGTTTGAGAAGATTGCTGCGGAAGCCGGCTTAGACCATGATCTTCCAAGTGCCTGTGAATTGCCAACAGATACAGCTAATGGTACTGTCTCGAAGAAGAGAAAGAGAGTGAAGAAAGCTGATGAAGAAGTTGTGGAGGATGGCACAAAGGGAAAGAGTGGGGAGAAGAGTGCAAAGAAAGTAAAGTTTTCCATGAAAAACAACTTGGTGTGGAAGCCCCAAAGCCCTTTACCCCCTCAAAATCTCAGATTGCCCCCCTCAGCTACGCCTAGAGGAAGTGCACTCAAGCAAGGAGTACCTCCAGGTCCCATCAGAGAAATGCCTCCTGCAACCAAAAAAGTGAAAAGAGTTGTGAAGAAGACTCGGAAAGTTGTCAAACGCGTAAAGAAGTTAAAGTCTCGTTCTACTTAGTAGGTATTGTTTTACTCGGTTATTTTAGCTGAAAAAGTTTGTTCTATGTTTAGTTGTCACTTGACTTACACATATAACAATTTCCCCTTTCGTGATATTTCTTGTTGCCCCTCTTATGTTGGGTTTTTGGTATTCTCTTATTCATGAAATTGAATGAAATGATGCACTTTGACTGATTCCTTTTTATGAAGCTACCTTACTAATTCATAATGAGAATGCACTTCTATTGTGTGATGTTTGATTGCCTACGATAAGAAAAGAAAGAAAAAGAAAGGAACTGGTCTTTTGTTTTGTGACATCTTGACTAATTGATGTTTGTGGTCTTTTGTTGTCGTTTTGTCATTTTACTTGGCTCAATAGTCTGTTAAGCTTGTATAGGGTAGGCGGGTAGCTGATGAAACAAAAATCAGCTACAATAATTTTTTCCACTAAGTTGTCGATTTCTTCTTGTCTCATTGCACTTATCACAGATTGCCATCATCAAATATAACATTGTGCTAGTAGTGGAATGTTTAGATCGGTAAGAAGACCTAAGTTCCTTATGATGTAACTTTAAGCAGATTTGCCTTTGTCTTTATGAATTCAAGAGGCTATAAAACGGGTTCGTCATAAATCATACTGCATGTATCTTTCTAAATCATACAGTGCTTTGTTTTGAACTACAAGCCTTTTTATTTTTTAATCTTGTCATTCTACATCTAGGAAGTTATGACTTGCTATGATTATATTGAGTTCTGGATGCTTCCCAGATACGGAAAAAATAATGGACGATTCTCCATTGAAGATTTACATCATTTTCATTGATCATCATATGACTGCGGACTTCCCAAGTGCCTCATTTCTATTTTATTTCCTTTTTGAAACATGCAAAGATATCTGTGACTGGGTTCTGCACCTGCCTCTGATGGATATATGGCCTACTGTTTATGTTGATGTACGACCATCTTATGTTTGACATGTACAATACACATCTACTTCACTCTAAATTTCATCCTACAGACGTGCTAAGGGCCAATCTCATTCACCCTATAGTGTGATCACACAAATCGCATTCCTATATGTGCATTCCTATATTGCGATCACACAAATCATACTGTATAGCCCTTCAATGTTATTTTATTTTGTAGAAGGTCTCATTGCACTTATCACATATTGTTAACATCACATGTCTCATTGTGCTAAGAGGGTAATGCTTAGATTTGTAAGCTTGTATAGGGTAGGCGGGTAGCTGATGAAACAAATATCAGCTACTATAATACTTTCCTTTCTGTTTGATTTGCTGCATATCCAGCATTCCACTAAGTTGTCCCTTTTGTTGATATAAACTCTCATTTTCACTTGTGACTTATCGCAGATTGACATCATCAAATATTCAAATATCACATTGTGTTAGTAGGGTAATATTTAGATTGGTAAGAAGACCTATGTTTCTTATTAAGTAACTTTAAGCAGATTTGGCTTTGTTTTTATGAATCATGAGGGTTTAAAACGGGTTTATGAGGTTATGAAACACAAGTGAGGCGGTGGAACTTTTCAGTGCAAATGCAAGAACTTTTCACTACCAGTCTACCACTCCCATTTCCAGTGTCATCAGCACTTCCAGTTTTCTCACCCACTGCTTCACTCTCACCACCCCCACTCTGCTTCTCAGCCACCACCGGCAGTGAGTCCGGTGACTGGCTTGGCAAGATGTCCGCCACATGTGATTTGACAACCTTACCCTCCTCAACATTCTTACTGTTGCTAGAGCTACCAACTTCAAAATTCTTCTTGCTACCTCTACCAGACTCTTGAACTTCAACTACTTCACCCTGAGTCTTGTCATAAATCATACTGCATGTATCTTTCTAAAAATGTAGTTAAACAGTGCTTCGTTTTGAACTACAAGCATGTTTATTTTGCTCCTCTAAATTGAGAAGGCGGTAAAGTTATGTAAAGTTCATAAAATCCTGACACACCGTATGATCTAAGGGTTCTCACACTTGACACCTCACTCGACTACCAATATTTGGAATTTCAGTCTAATCTCCGTTAACTAAAAAAAAAAGAAAGAAAAGGATGAGTGCGTCAAAAATTCTTTCTGTGCCGCACTCCTCTCTCTTTCTCTATTCCATCGATCAATACTCCTCCATAGTTGAAAATCTGTACAAAATAATTAATTGGTGTGCAAGTCTTAATGATATATATACACAATAATGCAATTATATACTTGATTGATGCAAGATCTGGAAACCAAGAATTTCATTGACAAAAGGTCTGTATCCAATCGACATGAGGTTTCCAGAAATCTCGTTATTGATACATTCAGTTTGTCCATCACTTCTAAAAGTTAATGTTGGGGATTTAAAGTTTTCTTATTTGAATTTCAGAACGAAACCATGAATGATCAGAAGCTTTTCTTTTCTCCCCATGGGCAAGCCTCCATGGAAGCACATGTCCAGGCGTGCAGCACATAAAAAGGATTTTGCCGAACAAGAACACGTCAAATCCCTAAACACTTCAAATTCCTAATTTTTTTTTTCTGGTTAACGGTTAAGTTAACGGTGTTTAGACTGAAATTTCAAATATTGGTAGTCGAGTGAAGTATAAGTGTGAGAACCCTTAGATCATATGGAGTGTCGGAATTTAATGAACTTTACATAACTTTACAGCCTTCTCACTTTAGAGGAGCCCTATTTATTTTTTAATTTTGTCATCCGTCATCTAGGAAGTTACGACTTGCAATGATTATATTGAGTTCTGGAAGCTTCCCAGCTTCAGTATAAATGATTGACAGTTCTTCATTAAAGATTTAGATCATTTTCATTGCTCATCATATGACTACCAGAGTGCCTGGTGCCTATTTTTTTCCTTTTTGAAACAAGCAAAGATATTCGTGACTGGATTCTCTACTGTTTATGTTGATGTAAGACCATCTTATGTTTGACATGTTACATTTGCATGGTCCAAATTTGGAAGTACAATCTTGATTGTTTATACTGTGTTTCTGAAGTATCAGGATTAATATGATTGTTGAGAGGTCCATTAGAAGGTGTCTTGGAACATGGATGCTAGCAGACAGAAGCCTATGTTTTTTTTTATATTTGAGAGAAATGGATATATTCTATTGGGCAAAGACCATCCCGGCCGAAGCCTACACTACCATCGGTTATGCAGGAGAAAAACTCCAATGCAATCCCAAATGCCTGGTAAAGTGGGGATATAAGAGTCGACAAGCCAACTCAAATGTAAGCCTAAAAACTAGACAATCTAAACACGAGCGAAAAATCACTTATTCAAACGATACTAGGAATTCCGAAACAAACAGGAAAAGGTATGGAGATAATGGATTACCTTGTCTTAGCCCTCTTGATGGCTTGAAATAGTTACCCTAGCCTCTTTCCCATTCAGAGTCACAGCAAATGACACAGACTTGACACAACCCATAATCAGTCTCACAAAACCGATAGCAAAGCCCATTCTGATAAGAACCTCTTCTAAAAAATCTCATTCTACCAGATCATATGCCTTACTCATGTCGAGCTTCAAGGCCAATTCCTCAATCCCTCCACTCTTTCTAAGCTTCAGATAATGGAAAGCTTCATGCGCCACCAAAATATAATCTTGGATTTGACGCCCCGGAACAAAAGCAGATTGGAAGGGGGATATGATACTAGGCAGGAACTCCTTCAATCTATTAGCCAGCATCTTGGAAAGAATCTTGTAAGAATAATTAAATAAACTGATAGGACGAAACTGATCAACTTTTTCTGGACAGGGAACCTTAGGGATGAGAACAATATTGGTCCTATTAAGCTGTGAGAGGATCTCAGCTGAATCAAAAAACTCATTTGCTGTGTCATTTATAGTATCATTGATAATACTCCAGAACTTGTGAAAAAACACACCATGGAAACTGTCGGGACCTGGAGCTTTTTCCTCTCCCATTTGGAAGGCTGCCTCTTTAATCTCATTCGAAGAGAAGGGTTGTGAGAGGGATCGGTTCGCTTGAGAGCTGATCACTGGTTTTACTGCGCTTAAGGCTTCATCCCACTCTCTTTCCCCTGAACTTCGGAAAATATCCTTGAAGTAAACTTCAATCTCTGACTTGATAGTGTTCTCTCTGTCTAACCAAGTGTCGTTGCTAGATTTCAACTTGATGACTCTATTGCGCAGCCTTCGTTGGATTGTTGTTAAGTGGAAGAATTTAGTATTCAAGTCTCCTGCTTTCAGCCAATTAATTCTTGATCGTTGTGTCCAGTACTTCTCCTCCTTCTCCCAACGCTCATTTATCTCACCAATGAGAAACTTCTCTCTATTACAATCAACATCAGAAGAGGAATCTTGAATAATACGTAGCTCTTCTAAATGCAAGTTGATAGCAGTTCGGTTGTTGGAGAATTTAGATCTACTCCATTTAGATAGGTTACTTGCTGTAAATTCATTGAATGGAGTTACTACCCAAATTTTATCTATTCCATTTAGATCTACTCCATTTAGATAAGTTACTTGCCCTTCCCAGATAGGTTACTCTGAATGGAGTAGATCTAAATTCATTAAAGAGATCTAAATTCATTGAAAAGATCCAACTTCTCTCTATTCTGAAGGGTCTCTACTACCCAAATTCAGACATCTTACATGCTGGGAAAGGCTCGCGTGCTTCGTGGGCTTGGAGTAGTCTTTTGGATGGTAAGGCTCTTATTGTTGAGGGGGCACGGTGGCAAGTGGGGAATGGAGAAAACATTGATATTTGGGCGGATAGGTGGATTACAGGGCCTAGTTCAGGTTTTCTTAGACCTATTCTTCCTGTGGATCAATCTAGACCGCATATAGTGAACGACATCATTGATTGGAACTCCCGAAGCTGGTGCCTTACTCAGATTCAAGACTTAATTTCTAAGGAGGAATGCAATCAGATTGAGCTAATAGTTCTTGGGGATCAATCTTTTGTCGATAGAATTGTCTGGCCTAACACAAAGAATGGGGAATACACAGTCAAGTCTGGTTACCACTATATTCACACTCTAAACCTTGTGCCTACCACTCAGCATGCACATTCCTCTCATAGAGTGAACACCTTGGTTTGGAAGTCAATATGGATGATTAAAGCCTCTCCTAAAGTCAGAGTCTTTATTTGGAGAATGTTGGTAAATGCGCTTCCAACCTATCAAAATTTGCACAGAAGAAAAGTGACCCTAACCCCCTTATGCCCGGTGTGTGAGTTGCAACTATAGAGCACACTTTTCTTCAATGTTCAGGTGCAGTGTGTGCGTGGTTTGTTTCTGAGCTACAATATAAAGTAAACTTGCAGTCTATTGATAATATTGATAGTTGGTTTGAAAAAATCATTCCCTTAACGGGTGGCTGTAAATCAGTGAAAGCAGAGTTTCTTACCAAAGTTGCTTATCTCCTGTGGGAGATCTGGAAAGCTAGAAATGACTATGTTTATGAGGGCATCCCAGTTGATCCGATCTTGGTTGCTAGAAAAGCCAGTCGAGCGGCCTTGGAGTTTACAACCTGCAAGAATCACAATGTTAATTCAGTCGTTGATCAGTCAAATGACCCTCATCATACTCAGGTAAGCATTCCTCTTCTCTCTACTTCTCCTCCTCCCCTCTATATCACTAATAGCCTCACTCATATGGGGGCAGTCCCAGCCCCCCATCCATGCCCAATTCCCCGTCTCAAACTAACCAATCTTCTCATCCCCGAAACGATTTTCCTTCACCAACCTCAAGCTTTCGCCATCACACCCAAAGCTTAGCCTCCCTTCTTCCAAATCCAACCTCAGCCCCATATCATACACTACACCACCACCACTACCACCACTTTTCATCTGATGCTGCCCTTCCCATCAATCAGAACAGCTCTCCTTCATATCTCCCCCCCACAAATCCACCCACCCCACAAACCATTACTCCAATTGCTCGTCACATTGTCCATCAACAAAATTTATATCCTGTCACCCTCTCTCATTCATGGAAACCTCCCCCACCTGGGCATGTAAAGATTAATATTGATGCTGCTTGGATTAAAGATACAAACCTCTCAGGTCTTTGTGCTTTAGCTCGGGACTGCCATGGGGCTATTGTTGATGGTGTTACTCGTTTTTGTTTATGTGGCTCTTCTCTGGAGGCTGAAGCTAGAGCTGCTTTGGAAGCTGTGGAGTTGTCAAATCGCATCCCTCATGTCCCAATTCTCCTTGAATCTGATTCAAAGAGTTTAGTGGAATCCATCATCAATAATTCAAGCTGTCATTGGAAAATTGCTCCAATCATCTCAAAAATAAGAAATGATCTTACCTTGACCCAAAGGTCTGCATGGTTTTGGATCCCAAGAGAAGCGAATTCTACTGCCGACTTGGTGGCCTCGCTAGTTGTGAGGAAGAAGTGCCCGGAAGTCTGGATTGATCGGCCGCCTTCTTCCCTTGTGTTTGTTCTCTCGCGTGATGGATTACCATGCCCTCCGCCTTCTAGTTCGACTTTTGGGTGCCCATAATTCTGCCGAGGTCTTGGTTGCCGCAATTTTCATTGGCGTCTCCACATTTGGAGCTCTGTTTCTTACTTTCTCTTCAATTGTTGCTTCTGCGTTTTCTTCTCTTTTTTCCTGTAGTTGGTTCTTTGGTGTTCTCTTCAGTTTGCCTTGTCTAGCTGTTGGACTTGGTGGCTTGGTTTGCTGGGCTTTGTTTTCTCTAGGCCTCTTGTTTGTTTGTTTCTAGCCTTGGGCTTGTTATTGAAATCTCATTTGACCAAAAAAAAAAAAAACGATACTAGGAATTGAAAGAACAATCTCCAAACTACCGTCCAAAAAAGTAGGCACTACTACTAGAAAGCAGTAAATAATAAAATATAATCCCGATATCCATTCAACCCGGGAGAAAACATCGATCATGACAACTTTAGACGCCTAAGACCTCAATTGTTGTACGTTTCCACTTGTCATGACGTTGGAGCAGTTTTAACCGGATAAAATAGAAATAGGGATGCTACTCTGCAAAAAGCCTACACAGGCCTGGCCCACGTGGGAAGGAAGGAGGAAAAAGGAACTCAGGAGCCCATTTTCTAGATCACCCTAAAGCAGCCTAGTAAATTAGGCCCAAAAGCCCAATTTCTGAGCTACCCTCTCATCAGAAACCGACAGGCAAGCTTTCTGGATAAGCGGACCAGCGCCGATCAGTCTGGCGGTCGTCCATGCACTACACTCCCCTCCACCATATCTGGAACTCTCAAGCTCGAAGTTTGACTTCTTGCCGACTGGACTTGTGATGCCGCCGCCCTGGATGAGATGCCTCTTTGGTTCGTCTTCACCCGGACAAGTCTACACCGCCCTAGACTCTGACTTAATCACCACGCATAGATCTGCCTCCAGAGTCTGTAGCAGGCAACGCCACTAGACTCACCACCCGGTCTCCGTCGACCTTCAAAACTGATCCTTGCAGTCGTCGACCTCCAACCACAAGGTGTACGTGGTCGTCGACCTCCAACGAACACTGGCCTACCAACCGTAGAGAAACGGTGCACCCTCTCATTTGAAGTAAACGAACCCGAGTCCGAAGACGCCCCTTGGTCGGCCGAGAAAGAGCTCGACACCTCCGCTGCACTCGAAACCCTAAGTTTTGGTATGGGGCTCCGAGTTTTTGGGAGCGCTTTTAGCAGACAGAAGCCTATGTTGTTTCGTTCATTTTAGGTAGGCCCGGCAAAACTTTGGGTGCTACACGTCGATGGCGCAAATGCTGGGAGTGGGGGAGCACTTAGCTGTAAGGCATGTGATTGAACAGAAGAAGAAGGATCCACCGGATTATGAGCTGAAGGAGGAAGAGTTGAAGGAGTAGTAGTTGAAGGACCAGCAGCAGCTGAAGGTCCGTCAGAAGCATCAACATTCGGCGTTGGCGTCGATAGAGGTGGTGCTTGTAGTGATCTTCTCATCAACTCCTGCCGTAGCTGACGGTCCTCCATCTCGAGGGTCTTCTTTGTCTTTCCAAATCGAGGTTTTGGAGGCATTCCTGATATAAGAGGTATATATATATCATAAGACAACTTTTGATACATTGAATATAATCATTAACTTCAGAAAATCTCTATAAATGAAACGCTTAACCAAACAGCATGAAATTTTGCAGGTCAATAGTTCACATATTGGAGAAAAGGTCCACAAAATTTAAAGCAAAACGGAGACTTGAAACTTAATAAAATCCCAACAGAAAACTGCTTCTGTACAAACACTCTCATTTTTCAGTAATGAACACATTCAGTTCAGAAAATCTCTATAAATGAAACACTTAACTAAACAGCATGAAATTTTGCAGGTCAATAGTTCACATATTGGAGAAAAGGTCCACACAATTTAAAGCAAAACGGAGACTTGACACTTAATATAATCCCAACAGAAAACTGCTTCTGTACAAACACACTCAGCTTGCTCTACTCACTTTTGCATCAGGTAAGATATATCATTGTTCCTAACTCCTAACAAAAATCCCCTGAATTTTAATAAAAGGAGAACAATAGTGCATTCGGGACTTACTTGTGGAATTGAGAAAGAAGCCGGAAGAGATGAGAATCCGCTGAATACGAGGTAGAAAGAGGCGGAAGAGAGGAGAATCCGCTGGAGACGGAAGAGGAGAAGCGGAGGCGGAGGCGGCAGTCGGGAGGTCGAAGGATGGAGCGGTGGTGGTGGGGGGGGGGGGGGGGGGGGGAGGGAGAAGAGGTGTGGAGGCGGAGGCGTTCGTCGTTTGGGGATTTAGGGATTTGGGGTCGTGGAATGAATTACATCGTCAAAACCGATGTGTTGGGATTAATCAACCTTAAAATCGGCGACGTACAAAGAAATAACCCTGTCGTTTAAGTCTTTCAAAAATTTCGCACCAATATTTGCCGCAAAAAATTGGTGCTTTGTGGCGCCTTAATTTTCACATATGCGACGGACACAGAGATTGTACGTCGTTTAAGATACAATCAAAGCGACTAATTAACCCAAAACTCGTCGTTTAAGATGCTAAATTTATTTTGACTCCAAACAGTTTAATAGTTGACCGCTTTGATCGAGCATGAAAAATTCACTAAAGAAGTTGAATTTTTTTGTGTACTGATATTTAGCTATAACGATCACATCAAACGGTAAAAATTAATATTTGGTGAATTGAGCCATCATAATTACGACATGCTTACTAATGTGGTATAACTTGATTAGAAGATAATAGTTAAGTCTAAAACTTTCAAAACAACTATATCAAAAATATCAAATTTTGGAAAATTGTGTGAAATAGCATTTGATTGTTATGATCAAATACGGTGACTGTCCAAAAATCAGTCAAATCGGACATTCATAGATCCCCGATCGATGGGTAAACCTTATTTAAACTCTTTTCTCTCTATGATGATACATAGAATCAGGAGGTAAAGGTTACTAAATTTTTATATGGTTGATTACGTCTCATCCATATGAGAAATTAATGTTTATAAGAGTCGACAAAAAATGGTCATTTAAAGGTACGTAATAGCATTTTTGTGTGACAATTTGACTTAAGGCGACAAACATATTCAATACACGTCGTTTAAACCCCTTTTAGGTGACTAGCAGTATAAACTTAGTCGCTTTAGTTCTTCTATAAATAAGTAGTAACAGTATGCAATTTTTATATGACAGACTAAGTGACTAATATAGTGTATGTTCGTCATTTAAACCGATTGCTGGCGACTAACATAGTATATGTTCGTCGTTTAAACCTATTTCTGGCGACTAATAGAATCAAAATCAGTCGCTTAAATATATTTAATATTTTGCATTGGACTCTTACTGTTATAGCTTATAAGTGTCCGTATGATAACTGAAGCGACACATATATTTATGAACGTCGCTTAGAATTTTTCTAAGCGACCCGTAATTAAAAAATCAGTCGCTTAAAGTGTTTTAAAATTGTTTAATTATTATTAATTTGTTTAATTAATGAATTTTTTCATAAAAGTTTTTTGGCGATATAATAGAATTTTAATTAAAAATTTATATTATTTGTTGGATAATATTTTTTTGGCAATAATTAAATTAGGGTTTACAAATTCAAATTACAATTTAGATAAAACACATAATTAAAAATTTAAATTATTTGTTGGATAATATTTTCAATTTTCATCAGATAATTCTTCCTCATACTCAGCATAATCATACTCTCTATCTTCCCCACTTTCTTCAGCTGCCTCACTTTCGCTTTCAATCTCGTCTTCATCGTCGTCTTCATCATCCTCTTCATCATCCTTGTCATGTTGATCATCCTCTTCATCTTCATCATTGTAACTGTGAACGGGAACATCTATGTGTGGAAGAGAACCGAAGTCCATGGTGAAACCAGATATATGGGTGTAAGTTGGAATTGAGTCCGCGGTAGGTTCTTGATAGGGTTCATCAACTTGATTCCTCCTATGACTTGTATTACTTTCATTTCTGGCAAGTGTGCTAGCACTGAACGTACCTCTATGTGACATCATATTAACGACTTTCCAAGGTTCACTAGCATTCGGATCATCTAGATAAAACACTTGTCTTGCCGTGGCGGCAAGAATATATGGTCTGTCCTCATACCAGCTAGTAGATGTATCCACTGATAAAAGACCATAATCTAACTTCAGACTCCCAGACACAGTAGGGTCAGTATTGTACCATTTACACTTGAACAAAACAACCCGCATGCCTTCTGAATATACTAGTTCCACAACGGCTTTAAGAATCCCATAGTATGCGAAGCCTCCCGTCTCTACCATGACACCACTATTTTGAGTCTTCAATCTCTGGTCTCGCTGCCACGTGACAAACTTAACTCCATTGACATAACAGTGTGAAAAAATACTGTGTGCTTGTGGGCAGCATGCCAAAATATGTAGTTCAGGCGTATACAGCTGACTTCCTTCTGCTTGCAGCCGAATGATCTGTAACATTAATACAAATCATAATGTGCTCCATAACATTTCAATGAGCATTATACAGTTCTTGCCTACTTAAGTGAGCATTTGCTACGTAACCTTCGACCTTGACGAGTTCGGAGACAACAGAGATATTGAATCGAGGTGGAATGGCGACGTTTCCGTCTCTTGTACCATCAGCCATATAAAAACTGCAGTATGTCACACACTCATATGCAATGTATTGCTCAGCAATACACCCCTCTGGAAAACATGTGTTTCTAACAGTCTTTTTATAGTCTCCGAGTTGCCTATAAAATAACATAGTTAGTACAATATATATATATCTATATATATATATATATATACATATCATTTTCAGTAGTAGTCAAAATGACAAAAATAACGCAGTACCTTTCCATAGGAAACATCAAGATAAAATGTACTGGGCCGGTAAGCAGAACCTGTTTAGGCAGGTGAATCATGAGATGAACCATGATGGTGAAGAAAGCGGGAGGAAAGATCCTTTCCAATTTACAAAGAATCATGACTATTTCTTCCTTCATGTCACGAACGTCCTCTTTCTTCAACTCTCTAGCACATAGTTTCTGAAACCATCTGGACAACGCTATTAGAGGCTCAACTACGTAATATGGCAGATATGGTCGGATAACCACTGGAAGCATACATTGGAGAAGTACATGGCAATCATGTGTCTTCAATCCATAAAACTTTTTATCATCTACATTGACCTTATTCTTCAAACTTCCTGCATAACCATAAGGGTACTGAGCATCTTTAATCCATTCAAATATCTCAGTCTTTCCCTCAGGGAGAACTGTATACGGTGCTTGAGAAACTTTTTCTTTTCTTTTCTGTGTGCTTGACCCGGGTTTGAACTTCTTCCACAACCTCTTCCGTATCCCTAGTTCTTCAAGACCTTCACGAGCTTTTAGATCGTCCTTCGTCTTTCCTTCCAGACCGAATATGGTCCCACTGATGTTGTCGTACACATTCTTCTCAATGTGCATGACATCTAAGGTATACCTTATTCTCGATGTGCTCCAGTATGGCAACTCCCAAAATATACTAACGTGAGTCCAACAGAGTTTCTCTCTAGTTGCTTTAGGCTTGAACTTGGGATGCAAACTCTGAACAGGGTAGTCATGAGAGAGGATACTGCTATAAATCTCATCCCCAGACCAAGAAGATGGTGATTCCCTTAACTCAACTTTCCCATTAAACTTATTTGCTGCTTGACGCCAAGGATGTCTCCCGGGTAGCCATCTGCGGTGACCCTGGTATGCCATTCGCCCTGTTAAGTTGTTTGAATCAACATCTTCCAAACAAATGGGACATGCTTTATAGCCTTTTGTCTGGATGCCTCCCAACATCCCTAATCCGGGAAATTCGCTAATGGTCCACATCACTGCAACTCTCATTATGAAGGACTTTTGCTCATGTCGGTCATAAGTCAGAACTCCAGTACTCCACAACATCTGTAGCTCATCGATCAATGGTCTCATAAACGCATTCAAACACTTTCCTGGAGACTTCGGACCGGATATTAACAATACAAGTATGTTAAATTCTTTTTTCATACACATTGAAGGAGGCAAATTGTAAGGCATTGCCACAACAGGCCACGTACTGTGAGAAAGACCCGTTGCACCAAAAGGATTAAACCCGTCTGTAGCTAGTCCGAGTCGCACATTCCTAATGTCGTTGGCAAATTCTGGATAGTCCCTATCAAACTCTTGCCATGCTTCCCCATCTGCCGGGTGTTTAAGAAAATCAAGATCTGAAATCCTTTCCCCGTGCCACCGCATTTCCTTTGCTGTGTGTGGCGACATATATAAGTGTTGCAACCTCGGTGTTAGAGGGAAGTAACGAACCTTTCTTACAGGAACTCGTGTACCCTGTTCAGAATATATCCATCTTGACTCCTTGCATATGGGACACTTGTCTATGTGTGCATTCTCTTTATAAAACAACGCACAACCATGGTGGCATGCGTGAATGATCTCATAACCCAGACCCATGTTCTTTAGAATTTTTCTTACAGCTCGGTATGAATCAGGATACTTGTTTCCAGGAGGAAGCAATTGTTTAATGTACTCACAGTTTTCATTAAAACTTTTATCTGACCATTTATTATGCATTTTTATCTTCACTACTTTAAGGATAGTAGTCAAAACAGTCTCCTCACAACCATGATACAATGGAGTCTGGGCTTCTAATAACAGCCTGTTATATTTCTCATAAGCTGCTCTGGCAATAGGGTCTAAATCATCAACATCATTTACATAATTTCCATCATCAACATTGTCTGGCGGAAAAAATCTATCAAGATATGGAAAAGCATCATACAAAATTTCCGTAGTGGGATCTGTCTCAGGTTGCACAATACCACTGGAAGATGCCTTCTGCTTAAGATATTCTTCCCTCTGCTCATACAATGAAGGAATGTTTGCAGCCTCACCGTGATGTATCCATGTCGTGTAATTATGCATCATACCGTTTTCTCTCAAGTGCGTAAACATCTCATCCACTGTAATCCACCGCTTTTGCAACAGACAACGCTTACACGGGCACCTGTGCACTTCCCTGTCACCACTACTATTATGGAGGACAAACGCACAAAAATCTATTATCCCTTGAATGTATTTCGGATCACCTCTAGATAACTCGATCCAACTCTTGTCCATATTGCCTGTCATATGAAAAACATACAAAAATACACAGATTTAGTAACCAACAACATAAACATTCGTGTCATATTCTCCACCTTATATCTGCGGGTAGGGTCCTATCCCATTCAGGAGAACACTTCCTTTATCAAGCCTCTTGCCCCCCTGGGTTACGTTTTCGGTTTGGAAAAATTTCGGCAGCATCTCCCTACAGTTCCCCAAGTGCACGAATATCTAACAACCTAGTGTGCACTCAAGGAACAATGTAGAGAGATACTGTCGAAATCAATACCAAAAACCAAAAACGTAATCGCAAGAAGTGCAAGCACACTCGACAAAGTCATGTTCTCCCAAACTGTCCAAAAAAGGGACAATTCGAGAATCAAATGTCCGTGTTTGATTCTCGAACGGGAATGCTAAGCTAAAAACATACCGGTGAATGCGAGAGTTAAATCACTCTCACATGCTCATCCGGATAATGAACATAAATGTATCAATTAATCAAAAAACGTGAAAACACTAATGGTTTTCACATTTACACACAAATCATTAATAAATTAACATCAATTGGTTAATTAAACACAAATCAACAATAAAAAATAACACAACATTCATCATATACAAAATTAAAACCAACAATATAAACACTAAATTCAACCTATCTAACACAAAATACGGTGAAAAACAAAAATTAACACTAAATCCTTCATATATTCAATAAAAAAAAAAAACCCCCAAAATACATAATACACAAAATCTAAACCAAGATTTTAAACCCTAACTCCAACTAATCTAACACAAATATAGTGAAAAAACTCAAAATCAACACCAACTCAATCATATATCAAAACACCCAACACTAAAAACAACACAAAGTACATTTTAAATCAAATCTAACTCAAGATTTCAAAAACTAAATTTAACTAATCAAAACCAAATATGGTGATTAGAATGAAGAAAAGAGATTATACTAACCTATAAAGTAATGGGAAGAGAAGACCCAAGTGATTAGACCCCGAAATCGGCGAAATCGGCCGTTTTTTTGAAGTTTTTCGCAGCTCACAGCTCTCCCTCTTTCGTTTCTTCAACTTCTGGGTTCTGTTTAAGATGAGTGTTTATAACAGAACGTAAAACATTTAAGCGACGGAATTTGACAAACTGAGTCGCTTAAGATATACACTAAAGCGACTGATTTTTGATTCTCATAAAGTCAGTCGCTTAATATACTCTAGGCGACTATAATACTCGTCGCCTCAGGTTAGTCGCCTTAAAGATTTTTAGGCGACTCACTGTACGATTATGCGACCTTAATATAGTTAGTCGCCTAAAGCCTGTTTAGACGACTGATTAATGTCTGTCGCATTCAAAGTCCGTCGCCTTATGTCTTGAATGGTGTAGTGGCCATTGTGCATGCTGATCCCCGACGTTTATCTGTTAGGTTCCAACACATCTAGACACAGTACTATCAGTTGTATCCCAGCTTTTTATATGTATCCCTCAGTATTTGAAAACTCCATTCATGGGTTCAAATACACAAGTTATTGAATAAGAAGGAAGAATAGAGAGAGAGTTATGTGATAAACGATTTACATATCATTCATGCTTCGAATTTACATTGATTGCGGTCTAGATAGTTTCCTTTTGTTTCTTTTTTCATTTCTTATAGATTTCATTTAAACAAAAATTATTTGATTTACCGATGAAGATACCTAAATACTAAATTAAGATGACATCCCTCATGAAATCAACTAAAGCGTATATGCTCAAATCAAGAATCGTTGCAACGTCCCTTAAAAAGATAGTTTCAATTGAAAAACGTATATGTTCAAATTAAGATGACATCCCTTAATTATAAAATCATCATATTTAAAGTCGTCTGAGCAAGAATATGAGTTACGCTAGCTGTTACGGGATCCGCTCTACAGTTTAAATGAGTAATTAGATAACTATGGTATGATTGCTGAAGAAGAACTGGAACCTCCTCAATAATGTAGCCCAGCACATGCAGAACTATCTTCTTCTGAAGTCACTGCTTGAACGAAATACACAGGTAATCACTTTGAGAATAAACTTAATTATCATGCTGAGGTGATAATGTTAAACTGAATTGCAGATTTAAAAGCTAGCAATTAACTCGACATGAAAAGGAGAAGTACCATAGCTAAAAGCATGAGAAAATGCAACCATGAAAGAGCCACTCTGGTCGTCTAACACACACCCAACGACGGCCACCCTTCAAAAAACTGGGCTTAAGCTTGAAGCTGCCAACCACATTGTTTAATTATCTTCATTCCACTTAAAAATCGCATAGTATGACACTCCACTACTGTGGGGTCACAACCGAAGCGATGAATTTTTGTCGTCGCCTCGGCACAAAAGTCGTCACTTCAACACCCTACCGACAACAAGTCGTCGTTTCGAGGTCGTCGCTTCAGATTCGTCGCTTCGATTCCAAGCGATAAATAATGATTCAATAGTCGTCGCCTCGATATTTCAAGCGACGACAACAAACTTCGTCGTTCAAGAGGAGCGACGACTTTTGACCAGTCTGCGGTATGTAAGAGTTACTCTTTTTTATAAAAAAAATCAAATGTAAGAGTTACTATGTGAGTTTGGTTACTACCAAAAACACCAGCTTAATCGATCTGAATATCAATTTTTCAAAAAAGTACCCGTTCCTAGGGTCTTGGTCTCTTGGACTTGAACCCTAACCCGGAATTCATATAGCCGGATAGCGTGAGAAGCTGCGCATTGTTGAGTATAAAAGATCAAATCCAAATAATCATTTAATACTGAAATTGAACATCACCATGTAAACACATAATCAAAACCAATATCAATATTATACCTACTGCATTAAAGCTGATTGTCATTGCTTGCTCTTCAAGTAACTCCGGTCTTCAAGCTTTAGTCTTCTGAATATCTCTCACAATTGTTCCTTGAATGAGATAGGATACTGAATGCGTTAGTGATGATATCAGGGACTAATGCTCATGTATATATAGTAATCAACTAGTGCCTTGCCCATTAAAGAGTCTTAGTTTATCTCTACAATCTTTCCTTATTGCCATGAGATTCATATCAAATTCTGTATTGGATTCTTACTCAACATATTGATTATATGTCTATCAATATATCACAAAGATTACATTCCTTATTCAACCCTTATTACTTAGATAATGTTTAATCAATTGCTTAATACTCAAGACATAAAATTATTGTATAAGTCCAATTTATTCTTTCAATCTCCCATTGGACTGTACAATCATTCAAATGTAAGCAAAAGAACCAAAACATAAAATAAACAATAAACTGTAGGCATGCGTGAGCTGAACAAAATGTATAAATCTAAAAGCAAACAACTCAGTCACTTCACATTAACAAATGCAGAACCTAAGATCTAACAAATTCAACAGAAAATGCAGATTGAAGATCACTGCATAAATTCCTGCAAAGCACAAGAGTTCCAGATATAAACTAGAGTAGAGCTAATGACATTTTCACACATATATAACTGCATTGTCAAAATTCTCTTGTCCTCTGTATGGTTTTAAAAAAAAAAACTCTAAAATCACAAGTAACTTAACACCAGTGGACATGAAAATACTTGTTAACTGAAAAGGCGAACATGTACAGAACAATACTGCATATAAGTATCCACTTGAACTTCTCAATAACTTGAATAATAAAATTGAAATCAGAAACTGAACTTAATATAACTATGAAAATAGTATAAATGGAATTCTTCAATTTCATTTGATAATAGAGTAAAGTTTACATAACCACAAAACATAAATACAAGAATAAAACATAATGTTAACAATATATATGGTGCATCGCCAAGCATATTCAACGACCTTATAGACTGGCCAACAGGCGCGATAGGTCCTGCTTCCGGCATGCATCGGCTAGACCGACACCTCGGCTACATCTCCATTGTGGAAGATCACCGGTGCCTCATCCGGAAGGTATGCCACAGGGCTCCGCAAGAAGCTTCGTGAGTAGAAAAAGTGTGTTTGTGTCCCACATCAGAAACAATGTAAAGGAGGAAGCCTTCCTTGCTTATAAATAGAAGGCTTCCCCCTTAGATATGGGGATCTTGGACCCTTTGGCATTCCACACTTGTAACATCACCAGACTTATTGGCCGATCATAGTATATTCTAAGTGGACGTAGTCATGCCCTCCGGCGGCATGACGAACCACTATAAACCCGTGTTAATATCTGTCTTTATTATTATTGCTTATGTTAGGCCCTGCGGGTTCTGATAGAGATAATTGGCGCCGTCTGTGGGAAGAGTTACAAAAGTTTATGTTGCTCCACCAGCAGGCTGCCCGGAGAGCAGGTCCAAATAATCAACAGGCCAGCAGTTTTTATCCTGGCCAGCAGGCAACCTAGCCCAGGTCAGCAGCCCAGCACGGGTCAACCGCCCAGTCAACCCACCTAGCGGGTCACCCCCAGGCCCAACACCCAAGTCAACGGGCCAGCATGCATCCGGTCAAACTGGTCAGCAGGAACCAGCGCCGATGTCACCCGGATATCTTCTCTGGACACCCCAGATCCTCACCCCTGCAAGTATGAATGCACTCCGTCGGCCCGACTTTCGTCACATTGGGACCAACAAGCTCCTCTCTAGAACCGATCGTCCTACCCTCCGGTGTCGTTGGCTTCATCTCCGGGTCTGATCGATGGCCCGTCTCCCTCTCCAAACCGATCGGTTTTCTCTCTCCGGGTGGTCGTCCTCCACTCCGGGCATGAGACAAGAGAAGAGAATAGAAGAGATAAACCGGACAAGAAGAAGGAAAGAGACAGAACAGAAGAGACAGGAGGAAAGAGAGAGACCTGCAACTGGACACGCGACGCCTCCTGTGCATGCCAGCCCCAGGGAGCAAAGGCTCGTGCCTCGCAGTGCCCAGCAGGCCGAAGCACTAGTCGCCTCACGGTGTTGCCTCCCAGTGACTCAGGCCGAGCAGCGCCTCCCGCAGCAGAGTCATGCATAGTCTCCAGTTCTCGGGCTCGCGCCATAGCACATGCAACTCTTCCCGCTAAAAACCCTGCACATGTACCACCGGGCTTTATAAACGCAGGAGAGCTTGTCCTCTAACACAGACAACTCTTCCCGCAGGCTAAAAACCATGCACATACTACACGCCTGCAAGCACAAAGGCTGTGAAAAGTTTGGGGACGGCATGGCCAAGCCACCCCACCGGGAGATAGTATCCTCTAACACAGGAGCTTCTTCACGCAGGCTAAAAACTCTGCCTGCACGAACTTAACTATGAGCGGGAAAGCCCCGCTGCCTTTCCTTGCATATCCGGACGTAAGAACAAACCAATGGAAATATTCAAACTCCCGGTCAAGTCCTATTTCGAATTGGGGGACTTATTAAATGCTATATACATACCACACTTCAGTGATAGCACGATTGTATGCATCGCATTTCAGTGCACGCATATCCGTATGCATCGCATTTCAATACATATATGTATGCATCACTGAAAAGTGCACGCATATCCGTATGCATCACATTTCAGTACTGCACGCATATCAGTGTGCGTCGATCATTTCATGATGCATCGCTCATGTCAATGCTGCATCTACAACCAAATCTCCCCGGGCGGAGAGGCGGGATTATTCGAACTCTCGGCCGAGTCCAAATCTCCCCGGGCAGAGAGGCGGGATTATTCGAATGCCCAAAACTTCTTGATCTACACGCAAATGTATCAAGTGATAAATGTGAGATATATTCTACTCATGAACAACTGCAATTCAGTAAAATCCTCCGGGGTAGTACCAACGGGAAGCCACCCGGCAAAAAAAAAAAAAAAAAAAAAAAAAAATATATATATATATATATATATATAGTTCTCTCCAGCCAGAGTGATCACCGGGTACGCTCGGTCAGCCCGGCCAGCATGGTCAGCGGCCCAGCAACCTGGTCAACAGGACCTTGGTCTCCAGCGAAGCCTCAGCCGCGCCCCTTTCCCGGTTGCCCCCCTCCCTGACATCTCCCTCTCTGGTCGCCCTCCCCTCCGGTGCAGACGCCTTCTTCTCCAGGTGCAGGTGCGGGTGCGATGCTTCAGGTGCGGGTTCCGGTGAGTCTCCGAGTGCGGGTGCGGTGTCAGTGGTTCTCTCTCTTCTGGTACGGACTGCCCGGTCAGCGGCCCAGCAGTTGCTCAATCATGGTCAGCGGGTCAAGGTCTCCAAAATGTCAACCTCAGGGTGAATTTTCTCTGGACACCCGCTGGCGTCGCGATCCATTCCAGACCGCGTCCGGAGATCCCGCCCGGGTTTGGGATTTCGCACCGGCCGGGTCGAACATAGCAGTGGCACGCTGCGGAAGATCATCGGACTGCCGAGCTGGACTTTGGAAGCAGGAACCGGCAAGCAGGTTCGTCGTGTTCAAAGCTTCGGAACGCGTTCGAGGCCAGTTGCGGCGGCGGCTGGGCCAGGCACAGGAAAGACCGTCCGATTTCGTAGCGTCGGTAGCCCCCATTGAAGTCTTCCTTCCCATTGGCGTCCCGCCGGAGCAGCAAGTCAGCCGCCTCACCTACGGGGCCGCCCGGGTGTCTCGTTGGGAAGACCAAGAGTGTCGTGTGTCGTTGGTTATGAACCGGCATTGTGAGGTACCAGAGCATCCCATCTCGCAGCTCGCAGCTCGCAGCCCCAAACTCGCCTCCGGCTAAATCCCTGAGACTCCTCCCCTCCCCACCTGGCAGCAGCTTGGTGCGAGTCAGCCCCGATGCTCTTCATCTCCGGTCGCCTTCCTCTCCGGGCATTTGCTCAAGGCACCCAGCTATAACACTCCGAATTTTGAATAATAAAATTCAAATTCGACAATGTTAAAATTTACAAATAAACTCAATCACTTAAAAGTTATCATACAATAACCAAGTAAAACAACAGAGTTTAAGTGCGTGGCTCTATACATTCAAAATATTACATCATCGACAACATAGATGTAAGAAAAAAGTCTCTCACTGTTACTCTCTAACCCAAAAAAATAATTACAAGCTCGACCAAGGCCTACACCTACTAGCCGTGTGACTCAGATGCCGCTCCTTGGCTGCTGGTCCTCACCTGCAGGTCTAACCCCTACACCATCAATTGGTGCACCGGGTTGTAAACAACGAACCCGGTAAGCTTTCAAAGCTCGTGTGAGTAAAACAAACAAGTTCAGGATAAAATAATTAAATCAACAAAGGAAAACACTCCCAACCAACCACGACTCGTGCATTATAAAATTCACTATGCACAATCAACCAAAAGAGTAAGATTAGGGGCTCACTGACCATCGTCATTCCCCTACAAATCTCACAAGGCAAACAGACTAGAGCTCTAACTGATCGTAACCAATCACTCGAGCAAAGGCTTGGTCCCGACATATTTGCCATAAGAATCCCTTTCACCACTTAGGCGAGATCCTCTCCCCACACATGTAAGATCTTTCACCACTATTGGTGAGATCTTACTTTAACCGTCGGTTTCCATACCAACACAACCACACATCACACCACTCACATAATCACATATATGATAAATTCATAACAGAATACATTCACCCAATTGCACTCACATTATATAATTCACATAAATATATATATATATATATATATATATATATATATATATATACGTAGACATCCACTCAGGAATAGTCCACTAATACCAACTATAGTCATTGATCGTAAAACCCTTTGAAAATCATTTTTATATTAAAATCATTTTACTTACCAATGAACCGTAGTCGATCAAGTTCATTGAATTTAAAACAAATATCATTTCCATAAAACCATTTTGCATATACGATCCATATACTATAATTAACTCGTAATCAACTCGTATTTAATACGAATACACCGAGGTTTACTCACCTTAATTCACCAGAAATGGTAATTATCCGTTTATGGTCGAGTCGGATCGCTGCAGGATCGGGTCAGATCTAATCGCAGCAGTTCCGGGGTCGGGTCAACGGTCAACGCGGGTCACGGTCAACGCGGGTCAACGCAGCTTGGGTCGGGTCTGAACTGCTGAAACGGGTCGGGTCGACCCGATCGGAGACGTTTCTCGATCCGGTCACTGCGGCTTGAATCGGCGACAACCACCTACACCAAGAGGACCGCAAGGAGAAGACGAACCGATCGGTGGGTGGCACGAGCTCCGGTTCCCCCAGACGTGGTCGCAGCTCCGCCGTGTACGGCAGCAGTGGCTTCCTCCGCTTGCTGCCCCGAGCACAGCCACTCTCCGGTGCCGATCCTTAGCTCAAACGGAAGAGGACGTCGTGGTGAACATTTCGACAGGTCGCACGCCTCTAGAGGTGGCCGGATGAGGGAGATCTACGCGAAAGAAGCTCCGGATTCGAATTGGAGACGATGAACAGTAAATCGCGATAATTTCTGATTTTTTCTGAAATTAAATTGCTATTTATATAAATTTCAGATTTTGGAATAACTTCAACAGGTCGTAACTTTTTCATACGACGTTCGTTTCATGCGTGCCACGTGTCTACGAACTCGTATCGTCAAGCTCTACGACTGTCATGAAGGAAACTTGTCGAAATTCATGACGGATCAGAAAGTCAACTTTTAGCCCCTCGAAATTCAACGTTTTTCAAATCTTTAACTCTCGAAACTCTCGAAACTCACTTCCGACGTCTCGCAACAACTAATTAAAACGTACGAAACACAAATCCTCAAAAATCATCCTCCAAATAGTTCACGATTAAATTACAAGAAATTAGTAATAAAAATCGGGTTATTACACAGCTCCCTTCCTTGGGCACCCACCAAGCGGAAAAGAGAGGAGAGAGAGCAAAGGAAAGCAACCAGAAAGAAAAAGAAAGAAGAGAAGAAACCAGAAGAGAGAAACGAAAGCAGAGAAGAGCAGAGAAAAGGAAGAAGGAAAAAGAAATAGGAAGAAAGAGAGGGAAATAGAAAGAAAAAAAAGAGGGGTCAACCCGGTCAACGGGCACAGCATGTCAGCAGCCCCGCCCGGTACAAAAAAAAAAAAACAAAAAAGGGGGAATTTTTGCTCAGTTCACCCAGAAACAACGATTCTCCATTCTAGAATTTGGTATGGGCACCCAACCCGCAAGGATGCATCACTTCCAGTACATATCAACCAACGGCAAAGGCATTCCACCGGGAAACCTGGGGACTCGGTATTCGAACGCCCGGTAATGAGTCCATCTTACTTGAGGAGCTGGGGGACTAGTGGGGGTGACGTCACTCGGTCGTCACCTACCCTTGGCAGTACATGATTTTAACTCCCCAAGTAAGATTGTCTCTTACTTGGGAACTTGGGGGATTTGTTGACAATATATATCGTGCACCGCCAAGCATATTCAACGACCTCGTAGACCGGCCAACCGGTGCGTTTTTTCCTGCATCCGGCATGCATCGGGTATACCGACACCTCGGCTACATCTCCATTGTGGAAGATCACCGGTGCCGCATCCGGAAGGCGTGCCACCGGGTTCCGCAAGAAGCTTCGTGAGTAGAAAAAGTGTGTTTGTGTCCCACATCGGAAACAATGTACAGGAGGAAGCCTTCCTTGCTTATAAATAGAAGACTTCCCCCTTAGATATGGGGATTCTGGACCCTTTGACATTCCACACTTGTAACACCATCAGACTTATTGGCCGATCATAATATATTCTAAGTGGACGTAGTCATGCCCTCCGGCGGCATAACGAACCACTATAAACCCGTGTTAATATCTGTCTTTATTATTATTGTTTATGTTAGGCCCTTCGGGTTCTAGCAGAAACACATAATATTGAAAATCTGTAAATAAATTTTGAATGCTCCCACTAAACTCCATAATCTAACTTCTCAAGAATACCTAGTTTAGCACAATGCTTCTTAAAAGTCTCAATTGGTAATGGTTTTGTAAAAGAGTCTGCTAACTGTTCTTCTGTAGCAATGTTCAAAATCTTGACTTCACCATCCTCGACTCTTTTCCTCACACCATAATATTTGAGATCAATGTGCTTAGAATTGGTTGATCTCTTACTGTTTTTACAGAAAAATACTGCAGCCTCATTATCACAGTATACACTTAGCTTATTTGGAATCACATGGCTTAGTATTTTGGTCTCTATCAGAAAATTTTGGATCCATAGACCTTCACACACACCTTCATAAACAGCTATGACTTCTGCTTGCATAGTAGAGGTTGCAACTATAGTCTGTTTCATGGTTTTCCATGCAACACCTCCTGCTAACATATACACATATCCACAAGTAGACTTATCTGAATTTGGATAATTTCCAGTAAAAGTAGAATCTGTAAAGCCTTCTAAAACTAAGTTTTTCACTTTCTTATAAACAAGCAAATGGTTTTTGATTTTCTGAAGATATATGAGTACCTTCTTACCAGCATTCAAATGTTGAATTGATGGATTACTTTGAAATCTAGAAAGCATGCTAAGTCTGGTCTAGTGCATACCTGAGCATACATTAAACTACCAACTAATCTAGCATATGACTTTGAATACATATCAGCTTTCTGTTCTGCAGACATAGGCAATTTGTTTTTATGCAATTTATCTCCTTTAGACATAGGGACTTCACCAGAACTACAAGTTTTCATTCCAAAACGTTTCAGAATTTTTGTAATGTAACTTGCTTGTGACAAACCTAATAAGCCACGTTTTCTATCCCATTTTATCTCAATGCCTAAGATAAAAGATGCTTCCCCCAAATCTTTCATGTCAAATTTCTTTGACAGAAAGATTTTAGTGTCTTTAAGTAATTTAACATTACTGCTTGCCAAAAGAATATCATCTACATATAGTATGACAAAAATAAAATTATTTCCCACAGTTTTGAGATAAATGCATTCATCAATAATATTTTTTGTAAACACAGTAAGAGATCAACCAATTCTAAGCACATTGATCTCAAGTATTATGGTGTGAGGAAAAGAGTCAAGGATGGTGAAGTCAAGATTTTGAACATTGCGACAGAAGAACAGTTAGCAGACTCTTTTACAAAACCATTACCAATTGAGACTTTTAAGAAGCATTGTGCTAGACTATGTGTTCTTGAGAAGTTAGATTCTGGAGTTTAGTGAGAGCATTCAAAATTTAGTTACAGATTTTCAATATTATTGATAGGAGCATAATGTGCGACGATATTAATGTGTTATTATCCCTTATTTGTGCTTTGTTAAGCTTATTTAGAGTAAGATAGAGTCATAATATAGTTTAGTGTGGCTTTGGTAGAGTTTTGGAGAAAATGTGCTTAGTTGTCAGAAAAACAATTAAGTATAGAAATATGAGGAAAAAGTGCAAAATATGTTATTTTCGTGATTTTGAGGCCTGTGTTTGACTGACCTATCCTTTTAAAAATTTGATGAAATTTGGTATGCATATAACTGGAAAGCTGAAGTTTATTTTTTCAAAAATTCAGATCAATTGGAGCTCGGGAAGTCACCCAAAAGATGGCTGCAACTTGGCAGTTTGAACAAAGATCACCAGGGACTAACAGGATTTTCCTGGGACTGTGTCCCAACTTCCAGAATTTATTCCGGACGTTTCACTTGGAATTTGAGGAAGCCCTTTTATATGGAGAAATCCCTATGAGTCTAGCTTCTCCAGGACTTGGAATCACATCAATCGGAGCACTGAGGAAGGAGTTATACCAGATTTACTGGAGAAAGGTCAATCTGCTGAGAAATAGAGTGGTTTCCGGTTGCACAAGGAAAGCTTTCCTTTGGACTTTTGAAGCATGGATCAGCTGTAATGGACCTAAAGACATATCCATACTAACTTAATGAGAAGATTCAAGTCCAAGATCAGGTCAAGAAGAGTTTAGAAGAAAATAATTTGGATAACAAGAGAAAGAAAAAGAATCCTGATTAATTTCGGGAAAATTCTTGTGCATGTCATCCAACTTCCACGGACTCTACCGGACAGCTCACTTTGAACCAGATGGCGAGCCACATATGGATAAAAAGCTACGGGAGTCTAGTTTCCAAATCCTTTAGAATCACCTCAATAGATATTTTCTAGAGATAGTTATGATGTAATCAATACACGGAGATCATTCTGCCGAATTCAGAAAATCAAGGAAAACCTAAACCAATTCGGTATTGGTTTGTGGCCGGCTTCTCTAGGTTATTTCTTCTATAAATAGCCATGTAATAGACAGAAAAAGGATCTCTTTCTCTCACAAAATTCTAGCGAAACTCTACCAAAGTAAAACCACAAATCCTATTCAGAAATTTGTTGTAGCCGAACCATCTTCATCTACACAATTCGTACCATCTTCCATAGCCGAGTTCATCCTTTGCCGAAGTTCTTCAAGGTTCTTCTAAAGTGTGATTCGTCTAACTCATGGCTTCTTTAATTTTCTGTATGAATTACAATATCATGTTGTATGATTTGTTGGATTATAACTCTTGGTTTGTATACTTTATTAAGGATTTCCGAATTTTATTAAGGATTCATATATTGCTTGCGAATTTGATTCATGGTTTATATGTGATTGCTGAATTTGATTCAGGGTTCCTATGATATATTGTATGTATTTTTACATGTTGTTTTCGTAAATAATTGGTTTAGGGCAGTAGGTTTTAATATATGTTCTTGCTGTTATTTGATTAATTTTTATGAGTTCGTGCATCACAAATCGTGTGCTTAAGGGCTGACTTTGTGGCTTCTCCTTGGGTACCGATTTTATATACCAAAATAATATGAATTGCTTCATACGCTGAGTTACTGTGATTTAGATTGTTTATTAGGGCTGTTATAACCATGAAAATTTACATGTTAAAGCAAGGTGAGGTGACGCCATACTTGTGGCATGTCTCTGATTCGGCTTATTGTGCTTATGTGTTCTTCGTGTTTACCTTCGACGCTGAGTGTTTGAAAACTGATTAGCACTATGTTTAGGATTATACGCTGAGTTAATTCTAAATAATTAAGAAGTCTTAACGATTAGATGAACCGCTGAGGGCTCTAATTAGAATTGGAATTAAATTTGTCTAAATGCTATGTGAAATATTGTTGCCTTGAATCTTTTATTTCGATTAATACATGTGTAAAGTGATTTTGTGTTATGTGTTCTTGTCACTACCAGATCGGACAGAATAGCCGACGAAAAAAATGTCGTCGACTATGCCGAATTTTCATCGGCTATTGCCTCTATCGACGAAACTTTCGTCAGCTATAATTCGTCGGTAAAAGGGCGTCGGTAAAACTAATGGCCGACGAAAATAACAAAATCGTCGGCTATTCTCGAGTATGGCCGACGATATTACCGACGAAAATTAATTTTGTCAACCAAACCTTGGCAAAATATCCGACGAAATTCGTCGGCTATTCTCGAGCATGGCCGACGATATCGTAAACTATAGCCGACGAAATTCGTCGGCTATTTGTTCTGTAATATAGTCGACGATTTCATCTATTTCGTCGGTTATTCCGTCGGAATATATTAATATTTTAATAGGCATTAATTAATTATAGCCGACGAAATAATGTCATTTTCGTCGGCTATAACGGTTATAGCCGACGAAATTTGGTAAAAATCGTCGGCTATAGCACTTATAGCCGACGAAATAATGCCAATATCGTCGGCTATTCTTACATTTTGGGGGAAAAAAATTAAATTAATTTCTAAATTACCATTCCAAGCAACCTGCAATTCACAATGACAATCCTTGCATTTACACCAACAAGAAACACGTCTAAATGACTTAATTTGTTCCAAGATACATAAAATATAACCCTAATCAATAATCATCACCTAAAGCACTAAAATCCACCACGTCATCCCCAGCATCCTGCTGTCCATCATGCTCGTCATCCTGCTGAACGAACTCCGGAGGTTGAGGCATTGGAGGTTCAACTAACGGCTGAAACGGGGGCGGGGGTTCAAGGCCTTGTTGTTGTGCCGCGAACATAGCATACCACCAGTCTTGTTGGCCGGCGTAGTTGTGTCGCCGAATTCTCTCGCATTCAGCATGCCAACTGGACATATCCAAATGATACTGCTGTGTTCTGCGGTGTTGCTCCTGTGATCTCTCGAACTTGGCCGCCAATCTTGCATTTTCTTCTGCCAATCTCTGCATTCCCCCCCCCCTCATCTGTTGGCTGTCCCCGCCTCCTTTCTTTTGAGCTCCCTTAGTGGTCTTTAGGAGCCCTATTCCAGAACTTCCCAAACCCCGGTAGTCGTATTGGTTGACCGGTCTGGGAAGGCTGCGTCGAACATCCTCGCTGGCGTTTAGACATTCGATCTGTCGACCTGGCGCAGGGCTTCTTGCAGATCTGCCTCTGAAATGTTCGGTTGTGTCTCCCGAACTACTTCTTGCAACACTTCTTCTTCGGCCCGGTTCACCCTCTCCTAATTGAACGGGAAAAAAAAATTAATATTCTAACAAATATATAATTAAGTAAAATTAATAATTAAAATTTTCAAATCGTAATGAACGACTTACGAGCTGTTCTGTCGCTTGTGGATAAGCCTTCTTGAACGTCTCCACGTACGGGTTGCTATCAGGATGATCTCTAAGCACCTCCTCCTGATATTGTGAAAACGGCCTAGAACCAGCATGATGGGGGGTTGTGTTACGGCGGCGGTTCACAGAATTTATGCGAGACCGTTCCTTCAAACAAATAATAAAATATTAGAAAAATGCATAAAAAAATATTAGTGTAATAATTATAAAATAATTAAACTAATAATTAAAATATTAACAAAATAAACATTTATAGTTAAGTTTAGTATTTACCTGCATAAGTGGGTTGTTGAAGTCTACTGTCTTCAACCAACGCCACTCGTACTCCCTGAACAGGAACTCTCTTGGAGTACCCATACGACCATGTCTATCGTATTCGGCAAAGTGGGTACGGAGCTCGTTCTTCCACTCTTTGAACCTACGGAAAAAACAAAAGTGCATTAGAAATATTATTAATATCATAAAATATTTCAAATTATAAGATGAGGAATTCCCAACGTACCTCGAGTTCTGTATCGCGTCCGCCCAATCCTGCTTGTGTTCGGCAATCTCGAAGTATGCCGGAAAGATAATATTTTATTAGTTTTACAATTATAACAATACCGAAAATTATTAAATATTACGATAAAGAAATTAAGCGTTGTTAACCTCCCTCTTAATTTCTTCCGGCACTTCAGCCCACCGGGTCCACAACATAGGGACTCTATCCCAAATCAGTGCCCCCACGCAACCCGCGTAATCGCGGCGTTTTTTCCCCTGAACCTCCTGATTAGGGGGTTCGTTGATCTGGATCCTCCCCCTACTGTCAACAGTTCTCCTGAGCGTGTCAAAACATATGACACCTCTCGTATTCGGCCTTGAACTGCTAGCGGCTGTCCCTATCACATAAACGACGATTGGTTAATAAAATTAAATATTAGTGCGTTAATTTTAATAAAACATTTAATTAATAAAATCAAATGTTACCTGAACTCGATGACCCGTCTGTCGACTTTCCTTTTCTCCTCGCCGAAATCAGGAGCTCAGGTCTCTCAAATGGCTGCTGATGGTATGCCTCCGCAACACTCACGTACTGAGGCATATCAGGCCATATGGGTACACCACGCTCGTCGACCTCGGGTATCGCAGGAATGTTGTACGGGAGGTAGAGTTGATTTGGGAGAGTAGGCCCCTCAGTCGAGTCAGCAGCAGACGGCGTCGGACTCGTCATCGGCTCCCGATGAACCTCAGACATACGGACCTCAGGAACGTCTGCAGCTATCTCGTCCTGAAATAGCTGCCTACTGGACCTCGGAGCATCTGGCCCGAGAGGGGGACGTGAACTGCTCGACTGCCGCCCCGCCTGGAGAAGGGTCTGGTGCCGAGAACTCACACTCCTCCGCGGCTGGGATGAATCCACACTCCTCCACGGATGGCTGGTGGTCCTCTCATGTTGGCTAAGGGTCCTCTCGGAGTCTCCGGAACCGGCAGAACTTCCAGAACCCCTAGATCTGGAAGAACGACGGCCTCCGAATAACTGTCTGAGTGCATCGGCCATCTGGAGCTTGAGGCATTAATACATTAATTAATATTAAATTATATTACATTAAATAACAAATTCTAATTAATATAATAACCAATAATACTAACATATTTTAAAACATACTAACAAATTAATATTTAAATTTTAACTAATTTTAAATAATACTAACCATTAATATAAATATAACCATTTATATACAAATATAACTATATTTCATCATTAACATATATATACATACAAATAACCATTTATATATTAACATAAATATAACCATTTATATAATTAGGCTACCAATTTATATATATTTAATTTAACAATTTATATATATATCAATTAAAATATACATTAATATATATATATATATATATATATATATATACAAATATGTGTATATATGAACAAATATATAACAATTTATATAATTAATTACCTACCTGGATTTATTAACAAATATATAACAAATATATAATTAATTTATTAACAAATATATCAAAATTTATACAATTTATATAATTAATATTAACAAATATTATATAACAATTTATATAACAAATATATAAAAATGTATACAATTTATATAATTAACAAATATATAACAAATATATAAAAATGTATACAATTTATATAATTAATATTAACAGATATTATATAACAATTTAACAATTTAATTATACAATTAAAATAAATTTGGAAGAAAAAAAAAAAGGTAAACCTAGCTCGATCGGAGGAGGAGGGGAAGGAGGAGGAGTAACGGTGGAGGCGCCGCCGATTTGAGGAGGAGGAGGAGCAGAGCGGCGGATTGGAGGAAAGCTGCAGTCGACTTGAGGAAGGAGGAGGAGGAGAGAAAAAAGTCGGCTTGGGTTCGGGACTTTCTGATTTATAGCAGAAAGAATAGCCGACGATTAAAAATATTTCGTCGGCTATTCTTTGAATGTCGTCGGCTATTCTATGAATATCGTCGGCTATACTTTGGAAGATCAACAGCCGTCCGATCTGAGCCATCCAACGGCGGATAATAAAAAGGCGCGGATCGCAAGAGTTTAGCCGACGATTTAAAAGATTTCGTCGGCTATACTTTGGAAAATCAACAGCCGTCGGATCTGAGCCATCCAACGGCGGACAATAAGTCAAACCTCTAAACGCTTAAAAACGGAAATTAGTCTAGTTAAACGACGGTTTATGGCCTGACCTTCAACAAATAATAGTTTCAAATCAATGAGACGCAACTAATCGTATAAAAATTTTCCTCAAAATATTTACCGAACGTCAGACTACCTATAGGAAAACGAAAGTAAAAAACAGTCTACCGCAACATTCGGCACACAGATTTTATCGGAATCTTGTCATTTTTCAACCGTGGATGTATTTTATCATTTCGGTCATATCTTATTTCACAACATTTTTGCATTTGAAGAGTTTACGTACAGTAACTATTTGAAACTATACATTCACTTAAACATTTAGTAAACAAGTTAAGGAACATTAGTGCATATGTTCTGATTTTGAATCTAAAAGTTTACAAAATCTATTCCAACCGTCAGATATCACCGTTAAGATTAAATACATGTATGGAAAAAAATCCAACTACATATGACAACGTTAAAGGCTCGATCGGAACGGTCAACTGGGTCAGTCAAACCTCTAAACGCTTAGAAATGGTAATTGGACTGTCTAAATGACCTTTTTTTGGCCTGACCTTCAACAGATAATAGTTTCAAATCGATGAGACGCAACTAATCGTATAAAAATTTTCCTCAAAATATTTACCGAAGGTAACGCTACCATTAGGGAAACGAAGGAATAAAACCTTTGACCGCATCTTTCGACACCCAGATTTTATCGGAATCTTGTCATTTTCCAACCATAAACGTATTTCATTATTTCGGTCATATCTTATTTCACGACTTTTTTCTGTTTGAAGGATGAAGCAATGGTTTATCGTTAGTGATAGAAAATGGAATATGGTCATTTTTTGTTTTTGTTTTTTTAAATCATAGCCGACGAGAGACTCGTACTCGTCGGCTATTCTTTTGTCTTTTTCTGTCTAAAATAAAATATGTATTTTTCAATATAGTTATAGGCGACGAAATAATGAATTGTTCGTCGGCTATTATGAGTATAGCCGACGAAATAACAAATTTTTCGTCGGCTATTATAAGTATAGCCGACGAAATAATGCATTTTTCGTCGGCTATACCATGAAAAAGGTAAAAAAAATCAGTAGGTTTACACCTCTCGTTTTCCTATTTCCTGTTCATATATAATCAAAAGTGAACATCAAGAAAACAGAAACCCAGCAGTCAACATATTTCAAATTTTTTTAAAGGGGTTTGGAATCCAGCCTAGCTGGGAGGCTCATCCCCACGCCCGTTCAATAGAAATTAGTGGATTCCAAATGAAAGGATGACATCATCTACATTACTTAATCCGTCGGATTGTAATCGGAATCATCGGATGAGTCTTCTTCGGTTTCTGAATTTCTCGATACGGGTAATCTATGTCTTTCCTCACCACTAGAGTCCTCGTTAGTTTCTTCATTTGGATCAACATCAACAAGCAGTGGCTCTTCACGTCGAATTCGCACCGGCGTGTCTAGGCGAATAAAAGAGGAGTCAGGAATACCGTTTGAGTTGGGCTCTTGATACGCGGTGCCACCTTCCTCGGTCTCTTCAGCCACTCCAAGTGTAGACGCCCGGTAAATGTTGCGATGGTGGATAGTGTTGACTACTTTCCACGGGTCACCCTTGGCGAGATCATCAAGATAAAACACTTGTTTCACCCATGTGGCTAAAACGAACGAGTCATCCTCATACCATGATGTACTAGTGTTCACAGAAGTTATGCCGTATTGATCGGTTTTCATGCTCTGCGGCCGTGTGTCAAACCATCTATACTTGAAAAGGTGTACTTTCATGTCTTCCCCATAATGCAGTTCCACAACTGAATGGAGAACACCGTAATAGTCAACTCCATCATCCCCACCATGTGCCATAACCCCTAAATTTTGTGTTTTCAGTCCGACGTCTCTCTCTTCACATCGAAATAACACACCATTTACCTTGCACGTCGCATAAACTTTTGAATAGACCGGCCTCATCGCTAGAAGTCTGAGTTCGTGCGACCAATTTGGGTGATTATCATTTTTAATAAGGACCATCTGCAACCATCAGAATCAACTATAAATATGAATAATTATACACAATAATATATAAATACGTATAGAATAATGTTAAAGTTACGTACCCAGCGGCCGAAATACTCTGCGAATGTCCGGTTGTGGTAATCGAGATCACCTCTTACTTGTTCACAGTTCAGATGCATGTTGTTCCAAAACTGAACTTCTAAACAATTAATTAGTACCCACCAATGTGCAATGGCTACCTCATAATCTTTCAACTTGTAGGAAACTGACATTTTTCCACCGAGTACAACATCGTCGGAGAGTATGGAAAGATTGAACTGTGAAGGTACATCTTCCGGTATGCTTTCCTGTAACGCTCCTAAATACAGCTTCATGTATGTGACGTACTCGTGCGCAATATATGCTTCAGCTATACATCCTTCAGGTGCGGATCTATTTTGGACAAAATCACCGTATTGTCCAAGTTGCCTATAAATCAAGTTTTTAAAGTGTTATGATAATACATTAATACTAAATCACATATATTGATGAAGAAATTAACATAAGGTGTAAAATACGTACCTTTCCATCGGATACATCCAAGTGAAGTGCACAGGACCGGTAAGCAACAACTGCCGAGGAAGATGGATCATGAGGTGAGGCATGATGTCGAAAAAATTTGGAGGAAATATCATCTCAAATTTACACATGATATGAACGATGTCTTGTTGCATTTCCCGGAGGTCAGATTTTCTCACTTCCCGTGTGCATACCTTCTGGAAAAATCTTGCCAACGCTACTAACGGCTCCACAACGTGACGGGGAAGGAACGGTCGAATGAAAACAGGGAAGAGACGTTGTAGCAGGATATGATTGTCATGACTTTTCAACCCGTAAAGATTGTTGAATTGTCTGTTCACACACTTGGCTATATTTCCAGCAAAGCCTGAAGGATACTTGGCCCGACTTATCCAATGGAAAATTTCTGGTTTATGCTCAGGCTTGACAGTGTAAAGAGCTTGAGGCATTTTTCTCTTCCCTTGTACCATAGTTGTTTTCTGATATTCATGTTTTGCAGATCAGTGCGAGCCTTAGGACCGTCTTTCGTCTTCCCCTCCAAGTTCAGCGTTGTACCCACCACACTTTCAGAAACATTTTTTTCTATGTGCATAACGTCTAGGAAGTGACGGATCAACAACTCACACCAGTACGGGAGTTCCCACAATATGCTCTTATGTGTCCAGAATTTGTACTCCTCAGATCTTTCAGGTGTTTCCGCTACAATATCGGGATGATTGCTGAGGGGCCCAAAATCGTACTTATTAAGCACTGCTAAAATTTCTCTTCCCGTCCATCTTCTGGGAGGACCACCGTGTTCTTCGGTTCCATCAAATGCGGTGGACTCGTAACGCCAGTGGTGATCCTCCGGAAAGAACACACGATGACCCATTATGCATATCTTGTTGCAATGAGGGGTGCTCCCATAATCGCTGAGGCACTCTGGACAAGCCTTGTATCCCCTAACAACGCTGCCCGACAACATCCCATAAGCAGGAAAATCACTGATGGTACCAATAACCATGGCATGCATCTGGAACGTCTCCTGCTTGTACTTGTCAAAAGTGGGATGACCAACGTCCCACAATACCGTAAGCTCTTCAATCAATGGTCTCATATACACATCGAGACATTTCCCTGGGTAACAAGGCCCCAGAATCAACAACGTCAACATATTATATTCCTTCTTCATGCACATCCACGGAGGAAGGTTGTAAGGTACCAAAACCACCGGCCATATACTGTATGAAAGACTCATGGTGTCGAAAGGGTTGAACCTGTCGGTTGAGAGCCCGAGCCTGACATTTCTGACATCTGACGCAAAATGAGGAAACTCATTGTTTATATACTTCCAAGCCGCTCCGTCAGAGATGTGGAGAAGATGATCATATGTAAATAATAGTTTTAGGTTTATTTTCGTTACATTTAGTAGTTGATTAGATACAAATCTCAACCCCCCATATGATTATGTAATGCTTTGTGAGAATTAAATACTCTTGATTTTCCCGGATAGAGCGATCCTTACTTGTCAATACTACACTCGACACAAGAAGGGTAATATATGTATGAGATTATTTTGCAAGTACAAATTGTGCTCGTATTATGGTCCCATCAATTATGTTTTATTCTTGTATTTATGTTTTGTGGTTATGTAAACTTGATTCTATTATAAAATGAAATTGAAGAATTCCATTTATACTATTTTCAGAGTTATATTAAGTTCAGTTTCTGATTTGGATTCTTACTCAATATATTGATTATATGTCTATCAATATATCACAAAGATTACATTCCTTATTCAACCCTTATTACTTAGATAATGTTTAATCAATTGCTTGTTACTCAAGACATAGAATTATTGTATAAGTCCAATTTATTCTTTCAGAGTATACATGCACGCCCCTCACTCGCGCCCTAGGTTATATAAAATCTCGGTAGTTCAACCATATAATTCGGCCACCAAGATGCATGTTGAAGAACATCACCAAATTGCTTCAGGACATATATACATATACTAGAATATGGGATGGCAGAAGAGGGAAGTGATCAATGATAGCAATGGAAATGAAGAGTATTTATAGTGGTGAAAAGAAGAATGAACTAGGCCTGCGTTTGCAGGAAGAGATTTTGGGTGACTTGGCTCTTGGGTGTATATATATGAGGGATATGGGACCAAACACAGCTATTAAGAATTTAAGATTGATAATTGACGATTTTATTGAATTGCAATTTGCATGGCCATCCTGCCCATCCATGATAGAGATAATATCTTCTTCTACGTTGGTACATGATCGACGTTTATATAAGAAGCTACGTACCTAGCTAAAGCCTTAGAGAGGCTCCATTCATAACACATCATTTCACAGCTAGCTGTAGAATTCTTGTTGGTTTGCGCTTGTTAATTTATTACCTCTTCATTTTAGACCTCGCATAATTCTTAATCATCACTTGCATGCCTTTCACAAGAAAGCAATGTTAGGCTTATCGGAATATATCCTCTAGCGCGCACCTAGTTATTGAAATGAATGATAATGATGTTTTAACCTCTTATCCAATCACTTGTTTACAAAGAGTGCCACAATGCAAAGATGGTCAAAAGTTTGAATGGGATGGGCGGAAACCCAGTATTATCTCTACATTATAGAATATTGAAAATGAATTTATATAGTAGCTAGCTAGGAGACAACCAAAAGTGTTAAGAATCTTCTTTTGGATTAATTAAAATATTGAGGATGATTGTAGTGGTTAATCATGAAATGGTTATAGTTGGTAGCTGCTGGCCGAAGGGTTTCTTTCAAAATTGTTGGCTTTAGTTTGTGTATTACAGCAAATGTTGTGGTGTCAGTTTGGCCAAACCGCAGTCTTCTAGTCTTACGTTGCTTTCATGCAGAGCTGGTTCTTTGGAGCTTGCACAAGATGGAACATTCCTTTGTATTTCAAGGTACGTATGCAACTATGCATGCATGCATATCAGTTATCACCATTGTTAATTTCTTTTTTCTTTGTACTGAAAAATACTAAAAGGAACTTCGAACTACGATGACGTTGGGACTTCATTTCATAGATTAACAATATTGATTGCTACAATGAATTTGGGAATTTGGTTGATTAATAATGTTTGAAGTTCAATTCTTTTCCTTTGCGGGTCTTCACGAAAATAAACCAAGTGAGGATTGTTGAGTCGATCTCAAAACTGAATACATAGCCACAATTAATCATTTTGGGCACTGATATAGGACCTTAAAAATTTAGGCCTCAAACGCCTCAATCTTATATGTCATATTTTGTCACATAGACACATCATCTTTTTTAACAAAATCATGTCACGTCATTCTTGAGCAAAAGACAATTATATCCTCCATCAATTTAATTCATCAGTGATAGTTTCTTACCTATTCAATCACTAGATTTCATGAGGTATAATTATTAGAGCAAGTAACGATTGTTTACCTTTTTTATAGAGATAATTTTACATTTTGACTTTTTAATGTATTTATTTTTTTTCTTTTACTCGTATGGTTAGAATTACCATATCAATATACATACCATATTATTCTATATAACATTTAAAATTAGATCGATTTTCTTTAAAAAGAATTAAATATATAAACTTTTTTTTTGACTATTTTTTTAAAGGTTATTTTTGACGATTTTTATATGTATATATATATTGGACGAATTTTTATTGGACAAGTAATATATATATATATATATATATATATATAATTCACGTTTTTGAAAAAATTATAATTTTAAAAATTTATGTATTTTCACATTATATTTTGGTGCCTTTCAAAAAAAAACATCATATTTTGGAGTCTAAATTTAGGTACGAGTGTAATGAAAAGTAAAACTAAAATAATATGGTTTTTTATAGAAGAAGAAAAAAAATCTAGAGCCATTAGATTTGTAATAGATATGATTGTCTTTTACTCAAGAATGGCATGGCGTGAATTTGTTTAAAAAGATGATATTATTGTAGGAAGGTTATTTCCGTAACTTCCTGGATGTGTCTTGACCTAATTAGACTAGTATAGTTGATTCTGTATTAGATAAGGAATTCCTAATGTATCGGGATACTTGATGTAATGCCTATATAAATGTCTCTCTATCAATCAATAAACACACAGTTCTCCCTATTATCTTTTCTCCTTGAACACGTTATCAGCACGAAATCTCCCTGAGCTCTAGAAAAACCCTGATAACTTTTTCCTCCCCCTCCATCCCTTCCGTCGGCCGCACCTCCCTTCTCGGGACCCGTGCGACTCCTTCTCGGTCTCTCCTAGGCCGCAGCCCCCCTCTGGCCGCCTGCCCTTTTCACACGGCCGCCTGCTTATTCGCCTGCTCACCGGCCCCCACGCTCGCCAACCAACTCGCCCATTCCCCTCGTTGGCTCGCCTACTCGCTCGCCCGCCAACTCGCCCATTCGCCTCGTTGGCTCGCCTGCTCGCTCGCCCGCCAACTCGCCCATTCGCCTTGTTGGCCCGCCTGCTCGCTCGCCCGCCAACTCGCCCGCCAACTCGCCCATTCGCTTCATTCGCGTGGCCGCCTGCACGTTCGCTCGCCATCAACTTTTCAAGATAGCTCCTCTAGCTTACTCGCGTAAGCAGAGGCTCGCGAACCAGACAAGAGTCGAAGAACAAGCTTTACGCTCGCGTTCCTTTGATCAAAAGGTAAAAAATTTCTAAAAGTTCCTGCTTTTGAACTATAGATATATTATATCGGGCGCTATTAGCCTTTCTTCTACTGCTATTCCGGCTATTCTTATATCGCCGATGAGACCTAGAATGGGGATTTCATCACCCCTACGGTCGCAGTTTTAAGTGATGGTCCTGGGGGAATCACGTTGAAAGGGAATTAAAAGAAAAAGAGATGCTTATGTGGATGTCTAAATATGCCACTGTTTGAAGGTGCGGTATAAAACCGCCAGTTTATGCATCAAAAAGAAAAAAAATTCGCATCGAAACTAGTTTTCATGTGACCGGATATATCCCTTCTCATTCCAATTTATACTTGATAGTATCTGCTTAAAGCGATACTAATCCGACTTTTTATTCTCTTGTAGATGTCGTCGTCGTCACCGTCACGCCCTGATTTTGAGATCTTGGATCTTCAAGGCAAAGACTATCATCGATGGGTTTCCGATGTTGAAATTGCTTTCCAAAGCAAAGGCTTTCCAGCCCTTCTGACTGATGCAGCCGCCACCACCCCTTTTGGGGACCATGCCAAGGCTCAGGCCCTCATGTATTTGAGGCGCCATATCCACCCGACTCTGAAGCGACAATATTTGTCGGTAAAAGATCCCAAAATTTTATGGGACACGCTCCAGCAGCGATTTAACAATGTCCATGACATGCTTCTTCCAGAGCTCACCCTTAAATGGGAACAAATCCGTTTCTCGGATTATGACAAAGTAGACAAATACAATCATGATATGATTAGTCTACAGGCGGATTTTGGCACGGTTGGCGTCATCAAAACCGATAAAGATCTTCTGGAGAAGACATTTAACACATTTCCCATGTCCTACGATGTCCTCGGACATCAGTATAAGATCTCAGTTGATGAAGGCAGAATCAGGTCATTCGCTGACCTTATGGCAATATTGGCTAAAAAAGAACGTCATTCTGAGATTAGGCTCAATAGTAGCCAAAGACCTGTTGGTACAAAACTAATTCCAACACCACAGGCTCATTATGGGAAGGCTTCAAAACAGAAAAATAAAGGCCGCCATGCCCTGTACAATCCGGTACGTGGAAGAAATCAGAATGCTGGAAACAAAGTGACACGACACTCCAACACTTGGAGGCGAGAAGGTGGCGAATACGCACCACCTTCAGGGGGAGGCCGGACTGGCCACGGACCCCGTCTAGGTCCAGTACCAAACCCTCCTAGACCTCATAGCAATAACCGGAATGCTCAATTTGCTCTGTGCTACAAGTGTGGTTCCTCCAAACACTACCATCGCGATTGTCGAGCTAGTAAGGATATGTTAAATGCCTACAAGAAGTACAAGAAGTTTCTGTCCGAAGAAAGCAATTATGCTGAGGACGAGATGATTGATGCAAATTATGTTCATCATGTGGATTCTCCAAAGGCGCAACCACAAACTCTTGATATCTCGGATTTTGACTAGCCTATGGCTTTTCTAGTTTATCAAGTATTGTAATGGCATTCACCATTGTAATGACATTCACCATTATAATGACACTCGCCATGTTTTTATGACTCTAGTTAGTCTGTTTATTTTGGAATTGGAAGAAGATGTATTCAAGTTGGCACTTAATAAAATTTCTCTGTTTTCCCATAATTGTGAGAAATTTTATGTTTTAATGCAATCAGGTTCGTGTA
Source organism: Potentilla sterilis (assembly GCA_963682095.1). NCBI lineage: Eukaryota > Viridiplantae > Streptophyta > Magnoliopsida > Rosales > Rosaceae > Potentilla > Potentilla sterilis. The sequence continues at coordinate 47,536,466 of OY821758.1, read as the reverse complement.
TTAATAACTCACGTGGTTCTTGTGACGCCACCTTTGGGTCACATAGGCTCTATTTTTTTGGACTTATAATCCCACCTACGCTCAATCCCTAAATAAAAAAAAAAAAAAAAGGGGGGTGGCAAATGGGCCGCCATCGGCTCACTCAGGTGAAGTAGGCTCGGCATCCGCCACACTCTGGTTCCACGACACCATGTGTCTTTGACATCCACAGCTTCGGCTGGTGTGCAGTCTGAGAGGTGTTTTAACACCGATCCTAGGAGGCTAGACCTCATTTTATTCCAGCCACCAAAGGTGTTCTACACCACAATCTGCGAAGCCTCAGTTTCGTTTTGGTTTCTGATGATGTTTGCTTGGTTATGTAACATTCAACCTTACACTTTCCGACTTTAGTCGACGTTATAATGTCCAAATGCCATGTGATACACTCGATGGGATTTTCATCCTCTTTCTTTCTCTATCCTACGGCGTAGTGATTAGACTGTGTCCCGCGAGAAACTAACCCAAGTTTTCGTCTCTTTGTAGATGTCTCGTGGTGAAGTTGAGTGTCTAGCTGATACTGGAACTACCCACACTATTCTAAGGAATATGCAGTTGTTTACGGATTTAATGTCGTATCGCTCTTCAATGACAACATTGATAGGTACCTCACCGGTTGTCAAAGGGCGAGGAACCGCTGAATTTATGTTACCAAATGGTACCGTTATCAATGTCATTGATGCTCTCTATGCGCCGAGAACAAATCGAAACCTGCTGAGTTTTAAGGATATCCGTGCCAACGGTTATCACTTGGATACCTATGCTGAGAATGGTGAAGAATACTTATGCATTACTTCTCAAGAACACGGCAGCCGCCGTATCTTAGAGAAGATGCCGTGCATTGAAGACAATGGTTTATATCTCACTACAGCCCGTGTCTTCGAATCATATGCTGTCACTGACAATTTTTGTGACACTAATGATTATAAGCTTTGGCATGCTCGACTAGGCCACCCTGGCTGTAATATGATGATCCGGATTCTAAAGAACTCCCATGGACATCCATTTTTCAAGTCGAAAAAGCGATTGGAAGAACCTCTTACCGCGACTCAACATCGTGATGTACGCAGGAGCCAAGCTCCTCGCCAGACTGTGGCCTTAAAGCCACACTCACCACCGCCCCCCCCCCCCCCCCCCCCCCTTTCACAGGGTTTCGGGGCCGCGCACCTGGCGGATGAGGACGTCGCCTTTACGCCGCACGTCGTGCCGTCCCACCCTTCACAGGGACATGGGGTGTCACCACATGTATCCTCTTATGCCACAACGGTAATTTCCAATGCCCATCGCTCATTCTGTAAGGCTTGCTCGCTTGCTAAATTGCATGCTCGTCCTTCATTCGCCAAAGCTTCAACTGATAATATACCATTCTTACATCGAATCCAAGGTGATATTTGTGGACCAATCAAACCAGAATGCGGCCCATTTAAGTATTTTATGGTGCTGGTTGATGCGTCGACACGTTGGTTACACGTCGCGTTGTTGTCCACAAGAAATGCTGCATTCGCCAAGCTTTTAGCTCAAATCATCAAGTTAAGGGCTAACCACCCTGACCATCCTATCAAATCTATTAGGATGGATAATGCTGGCGAGTTTACCTCCAAAGCATTCGATGATTATTGTATGTCCATTGGGATTGAAGTAGAACACCTTGTTCCTCATGTTCATTCTCAAAACAGCCTTGCAGAAGCCACCATTCAGCGACTCCAGCTAGTGGCTAGGGCATTGGTTATGGGAACCAATTTGCCAGTTTCTGCTTGGGGATATGCAATACTGCATGCAGCGATGCTTATTCGTTTTCGACCCATTGCCAACAATGCGTTTAGTGCCTACCAGATGGTAACTGGTTATGAACCTAATCTATCGCACTTACGTACTTTTGGTTGCGCAGTTTATGTGCCAATTACGCCTCCTTTTACGTATCAAAATGGGTCCACAACGACATTTATGCATCTATATTGGCTATGATTCGCCAACGATAATCCGCTATTTAGAACCAACCACCGGTGATCTATTTACTGCGCGATTCGCAGATTGTCATTTTGAAGAGACACACTTCCCGCTGTTAGGGGGAGATAGGAATGCACTCATTCCGAATGAATGTCAGGAATTGACATGGTGTGCCCCCAACAATTTGTCTCTTCATGATCCTCGCACTGCTTAAAGTGAGCTTGAAGTGCATCGCATTATCGATCTTCAGAAAGTCGCGGAATCGATGCCCGACGCTTTCACTGATATTGCGAAAGTGACAAGATCACACGTACATGTTGCAAACGTACCGGTAAGGTTGGAGGTCCCGAATTACGGGACCGGTTTGGCTGCCCTAAGACCTAGTGCCGTCGGCATATCCTCAAGTGAGGGTGACGCCGGCGACGGCGCCATCGTACGCCGTGGCGTCGCTGTTATTGAATCAGATCGCAACGGTGCCCTGATGGACTTTGAAGAGGCAGCAGCTTCGACCTCGGCTCCCACCAGGAAGAGGGGGAGACCAAAAAATTCTCGAGATAAAAACCCTCGAAAGAAGCGAGCGAAGGCACAAAATCCGCTCATCATCGATGATGCGAATCCATCGCATGAGATTGTCTCTAACTATAGTTATGTCCATGAGTCAACTGAATCATTTATGTGGGATGACACAGAACCAATGATGACTCCAGAGAACAAAGAAATCTCGCTCAGTATGAATAACGGTGTCTCTTAGTGGATAGAGCCTCCACACACGTCGATGATATATATGTTTATTCCGTCGCACAAGAGATCATCCAAGACGACGAAGTTGAACCACGCTCAGTGACTGAATGTCAAACAAAGAGCAGATTAGCCGAAGTGGAAAGAAACAATACAGGCAGAACTTGACTCATTAGATAAAAGGCAAGTCTTTGGATCTATTGACTTGATCCCTAAAGGCGTTAAACCTGTCAGACATAAGTGGGTTTTTGTTTGTAAGCGCAATGAGAAGCATGAGATCTTGCGATATAAGGCAAGACTTGTGGCGCAAGGCTTCTCGCAGCGTCTTGGTATTGACTACAAGGAGACGTATTCTCCCGTAATGGACATCATTACTTTCCGCTACTTGATCAGTTTAGTAGTGTCCGAAAAACTGAGTATGCAACTGATGGAAGTAATTACAGCATATCTATATGGGGATCTAGATACGGATATCTACATGAGAGTTCCTGAAGGAATTCATGTGCCCGAATCAAAAGACTCTAAACCACGGAGTGCTTATGCAGTTAAGTTGCAACGTTCACTGTATGGACTTAAACAATCCAGAAGGATGTGGTACAATCGCCTACGTGAATACTTGATTCGGAGGGGTTACAAGAACGATGAGTTATGCCCATGCGTGTTCATTAGAAAGACCGACTCTGGATTTGCTATTGTAGCTGTCTATGTTGATGACATGAATGTCATCGGTACTTCAAGTGAGATTGAAGAGACAGTTTCATTCTTGAAATCTGAGTTCGAGATGAAGGATCTTGGGAAGACTAAGTTCTGTTTAGGACTTGAGTTAGAGCATAGAACCAAGGGTATTCTGGTTCACCAGTCTGCTTACACGCAAAAGATGCTCAGGCGTTTCAACATGGATACATGTACGCCATTGTCTACTCCCATGGTTGTTCGTAGTCTGGATATAAACAAGGATCCATTCCGTCCCAAAGAGGATGAAGAAGAGATTCTTGGTGCTGAGTACCCATACTTAAGTGTGATTAGGGCACTTTTGTATTTGGCACAGTGCACTAGACCAGACATTGCTTTCGTTGTGAACTTACTAGCTAGATTTAGCTTAGCGCCTACGCATCGTCATTGGAACGGTATCAAACATTTGTTTCGTTACTTGAAAGGTTTCATTGACTTGGGACTGTTCTATCCCTTCAGCACAAAGAGAGAAGATTCCGCCGATCATCCTCCTCACACCAACTTTTCTGGCTGCCTCGACAGTACTATCGTACGCTGTGGTACTGTCACTGACGCTAGTAACATAGCGGATGATGATGGCGACGCGTCCGGCCATTCAAATGTGTCGTTCTCTGGACGTCTCCCTTACTCAAAAACTCCCAACAATATGTTAGTTGGTTTCGCAGATGCTGGGTATCTCTCTGACCCACATCTTGCTCGTTCCCAAACTAGTTATGTTTTTACCATGGGAAATACAGCGATATCCTGGAGATCAACCAAGCAAACTTTGGTTGCTACTTCATCGAATCACGCAGAGATCATTGCCCTTCATGAGGCTGTTAGAGAATGTGTCTGGCTAAGGTCAGTTATTCGCCACATTCGTGATTCGTGTGGACTAGTGTCTACCACCGATAAACCTACGTGTATCTATGAAGATAATGTTGCCTGCATTGAGCAGATGAAGTTGGGTTTTATCAAAGGTGATAACACTAAGCATATATCGCCCAAGTTCTTTTACAATGTGCAACAACAGGAATTCCTGAACATCCAAGTTAATCAAGTGAGCTCAGATGTAAATGTTGCAGATTTATTTACCAAGTCTTTGAGAAAATCTAAGCATGTGAAACATGTGAAGAGCCTAGGCATGCACCATATATCAGAGCTCTAAGTTTGTTAGACTTCAGGGGGAGTCTACATCACATGTTATTCACAAGTGTAGTGTTGGTGTGTTGTGCTCTTTTCCCTTCGTCCATGCATTTTATTTTTACCCAAGAGGTTTGTTGACAGTAGCCGCAGAGAGGCTACAGCAGGCCCACAGACCCGCAGCAAGTGCACCAGGGCCCGGCCCAAGGCTCGGGACCGGATCACCAGCACCCGGCCTCGGGGTCCAGCACTCTATCCCGCCTCCAGAGACCCTGGGGCCGGGGACGCCAGCCTGCCGAAGAGGGCATCGGAAGGTACAAACATAAGGGAGCCAGTCCCACATCGAAGGGTGAGGCCAGCCCTCACCCCCAACCACCTATATAAGGGCCCCAACTACCCTCTTTATTAGGTAACTTATCTCTCTCCCTGCTTGCATACGTGCCTTGGTTATATATATTCCAACTATACTAACTTAGGCATCGGAGAGGAGAAGACCGGTCCGCCTGGTATTTCCCTTAGTGAGCAGGATTGCAGAAGATCAAGTTGGATTCATCGAGTATCTACTAGGCTCCCGGGTTTAGGCAGAAACAATTGGCGCCGTCATACCTGGATAGATGCTCTCGAAGCGGTTGGAAAATTCACAAGCGGTGAGAGGTCTTCAAGATATACAATGAAGAAGCCATGCAGCCGGTTGAATGATCATAATCGTGAACTGCCATGGTGTCGGAATTGATCGTCGAAAACAGCAACCCAGCCCGGTTCCGGGTTACAGGCCAGTTCCCCGGGACGCAGGCCTCGAAGTTTAACAGAAGAGTCGATGTCCCACTTCGCCCGAAACTCCCTAATCTCTCTTTCATCCATGCTTCTGACTGGCTCATCGCAGAGAATCACTCTGTCACCATCCAGCAGCTCGTGCCTTCTGGGCCCGCGGCTTGCGCCACCATAATACGCAGATCTCCCAGACGCCATAATCCTAACACAAAAATAATTCAGATCTGCAGCAAGGCGGACGAGGAGAGCAGAGGGCAAAAGGTTTAGGCAAAGTGTGGTAGGAGGTGAGCAGAGTGGACAATAAATAGGGCAACAAGAAAAGCAAGGCAACCCCAGCCGTGGATTCCCTCCATCTCAGACCGCTCCCTGTCGACACGTGTCCCAGCATGGATAAGGGATCCCATCCATCATAACTGATGGGACTGATGGGCTCTCCCCTTCATCGCATGTCCGCCACCTGTCCCACTTACCAGCGGCATTTAGGGAGATAGGAGCGAACAACGAGGCGTCCACTCCCCTCGTTCCCTCAGAAAGTCAACTCCGAATCAATCCGGCACCATGGCAGTTCACGATTATGATCATTCAACCGGCTGCATGGCTTCTTCATTGTATATCTTGAAGACCTCTCACCGCTTGTGATTTTTCCAACCGCTTCGAGAGCATCTATCCAGGTATGAACCCTCCTAGCACCATCTTCGTTGCATATCAGTGGGGGACTCGTCTCGATATGGCATGTCGCCCGGTCGAGATCCGCCCAGCACTATGGCATTCCACCGGCCCTGTGACATTTAACCCACTCCAAGGCATTCTACCGGTTGTCACCTTCCTTCGCTTACGGGCAGGAACGAGCCAACAACAACTCAAGGCTTCTAAACGCATGGGCTTTATAAACCCGGGCGAGTTTACATCTAACACATGTACTCTTGTCCAGCAGGATAAAAACCCTGCATCACACTGAACTGTGATACATTTGGGGATACATGGCGAGACTCGTTATCTCAACGCCACTCCACTGGGCAGATTGTTTCTCTAACACAGAACAAGTCTCCCCGCAGGCTAACAAACCTGCACATTACCTCAACGCTTAACCAACAAAAGCTGAGAAGAACTAGCAAGTGTTAACCGATGCCTCGGTACGGCCGTAACACTCTCCGGGGTACCTGTTGGCTTAGTCCATGCACCAACAGGCCCTCCCGCAGGCTAGCATCTCCGGGACTCGTCTCGATATGGCAGGACGCCCGGTCGAGCTCCCGTGAACTCCGCCTCGCACCGATATGGCAGAACGTCCGGGCGAGGTCCAGTCTGCAAGTTCATCCGGGACTCGTCTCGATATGGCAGGACGCCCGGTCGAGCTCCCGTGAACTCCGCCTCGCACCGATATGGCAGAACGCCCGGGCGAGGTCCGGTCTGCAAGTTCATCCGGGACTCGTCTCGATATGGCAGGACGCCCGGTCGAGCTCCCGTGAACTCCGCCTCGCACCGATATGGGCGAGGTCCAGTCTGCAAGTTCATCCGGGACTCGTCTCGATATGACAGGACGCCCGATCGAGCCTCCGTGAACTCCACTCCATACTCATAGCACCACAAAACTTAAGCACAGTACTATCTATATTGCAAACGTACTTATAAACTTTTACTTACCGTCAGTAACAGGTACTCACCTCGGTCACGCCCAATCTTTAACGCGAACTTGGGGGACTGGGCACCGGTAGGTTGGTAACCCTGCAGGTCTGCGGGGCAAGAGCAAGACAGAGATAAGTCCCCATTCAAGATTGCACTTGACCGGGAACTTGGGAGACTTGTTGACAGTAGCCGCAGAGAGGCTACAGCAGGCCCACAGACCCGCAGCAAGTGCACCAGGGCCCGGCCCAAGGGTCGGGACCGGATCACCAGCACCCGGCCTCGGGGTCCAGCACTCTATCCTGCCTCCAGAGACCCTGGGGCCGGGGGCGCCAGCCTGCCGAAGAGGGCATCGGAAGGTACAAACAGAAGGGAGCCAGTCCCAGATCGAAGGGTGAGGCCAGCCCTCACCCCCAACCACCTATATAAGGGCCCCAACTACCCTCTTTATTAGGTAACTTATCTCTCTCCCTGCTTACATACGTGCCTCGGTTATATATATTCCAACTATACTAACTTAGGCATCGGAGAGGAGAAGACCGGCCCGCCCGGTATTCCCCTTAGTGAGCAGGATTGCAGGAGATCAAGTTGGATTCACCGAGTATCTACTAGGCCCCCGGGTTTAGGCAGAAACAAGGTTTTTGTTTTACTGACAAGGTTTTAGTGAGGCAACATGGTAAGCACCATGAAGACATTAGGCGCTCGACACAAGGGGGAGTGTTGTAGGAAGGTTATTTCTGTAACTTCCTGGATGTGTCTTGACCTAATTAAACTAGTATAGTTGATTCTGTATTAGATAAGGAATCCCTAATGTATCGGGATACTTGATGTAATGCCTATATAAATGTCTCTCTATCAATCAATAAACACACAGTTCTCCCTATTATCTTTTCTCCTTGAACAGATATGTCTATGTGACAAGACATGACTCATAAGATTGAGGCCTTTGAGACTTAAATTTTTTAGACTAACAATCATTTTCCAATCATTTTATTCATTAATTTATGAATTTTTCATGAAGCTTGTTCTCCATCATCACCAAGATAAATCCCATAGCGACTCGATCTGCATACTGAGCCACCGCTTCAGTGATCTTACCGATCCTCTTACCTAGTCCCCGAGACTTTCAACCATGTAGAAAATAATCACTATTGACCCATTAGGGAGGGAAGAGAGATGACAAATTGAGAGGGGTATTTTGGACACAAAAAATATGGAAAAAGTGAAAAAGTGGGCAAGTGGCATGGGAACATTCTCTTACAATCTTTTGTGCGGGTGGGAATTTCTTAATACATAATTACCCAAAACTACAATTTTATAGTGATATTTACCAATAGTAAGACCTAATTTTTTTGTATACCATCACCATAGAATTAACAGTAATGGGTTGTTAACCCATCCACGACTTAATGACATAATTAACCCTGAAAATTCATAAATTACAACTCATGTCATCCATATATATATCAACATATTCCTCAGATCTCAGAATTAGGGTTTTGCTATTCCTAACCTCTGATTGAGAGCGAAAACGGCGAGGCTGGGCGGCGAGCGGCGCGGCAGGGTGGCCAGGGACGCGAGGCAGCTAGGCGGCGAAATCAGATGGAGTTCAAGCCAACCGAGGAGATCTTGATTTCTTCCAACAAACGTAGGGTTGGAAGTCGGATCGGGTCAGGGAGTCGGCGGCGGATTTAGGGAGGAGGGGGAGGAATTAAGCAGGCGCGACGGAGGCGATGGAGGACCACTAGGCGGACCAGGAGGAGGAGGAGGAGGCATTCGGGTTGTTCAGGATGGACGCGAGGCTCTGGCTCGTGCTGGAGCTGGAGCTCGGGTCGGACATGGAGTTGGATCGGGTTTGGGCCATGCTCACCGTTCTCTTATTAGAACCATTGGTGAGGTTAAGGATTAGGATTTTATTTGAGGCTGAGTGGTATTGGAAGCGCGACGAAGGACGACGGAGTTTTTGAGGCTCAGTGGCATTAGAAGTGCGGCGGAGGACGGCGGAGTTTCTGAAGGTCAGTGGTATTGAAAGCGCGGCGGAGGAAGGCGGAGATTAGTTTCTGAGGCTCAGTGGTATTGATTTCTGAGGGTAATTTCATAATTTATGGTTTAACAAATTCTGTTAGTTTTGGATGGAAACTTACTAGTGGTAATTTTAAAAAGAAATCTTGCTACCAGTAAGTATTAACATAAAATTGTAATTTTGGGTAAAAACCTCATTTCTTAAACCTTATTTTGCTAATGAGAAAAATTCCCTCAAAATATGGGTTAATGGACATTTTCTCTAATTTAATATATATGAAAAAGAAATTGAACAAGGATGTAATGAGAACTAGGGCTGGGCGTTTGGGCCCGAAAGCCCGGCCCGAAAACCCGAAAAAAGACCGACGCGGGCCGAGCCTGAAAATTTTTAGGACCGGCCCGAGGAAAGCCCGGCCCGAAAATGGTATTGTCGGTCCGAGCTCGGGCTTGAATATTTTTGGGCCCGAAAGCCCCGCCCGGCCCGACTTTTTAATATATATAAAAAAAAAAAAAAAAAAAAACAGTTCCAAACCTAAGCCTCGTGCAGTCCGCAGTCGTGCCCTCGTCCCGTCCTCAGTGTCGCCTCCTCCGCTCCTCCTCGCCAGTCGCCTCCTCCAACTCTCCAAGACGGCAATCGTCCTGTCCTGACCTCCGCTCCGGCTCTGGCTCTCCTTCAAGTACCACAGCTCGGCAGCTCCGGGCCTAGACCTAGGTTCCAGGTTGCACCTCCTCCAGTCCTCCCTGCGCGTCCGTCTCCATCTCCGCCTCCTTCCTGCGCGTCTGTCTCCGTCTCGCCCTCCTCCTCCTTCTTCGTCGGACTCTGACTCTTCTCCACCAGCTTCGAATCCATCACCGTCAGCTTCTCCATCTTTTTCTTCTTCTTCTTCTTACCGCCAGATTTCGCAGGTTTGGGATATAATCGTGTAATTGTGTAATTGTTGGGCTTTTGAATATATTGTGTTCCCGGTCCTCTCCAATTTAGGCTTCTGGACCACCCAACATATATTCAAGGTAGTTCGCCGGAGCTGATGATCTGTGGCTCGGTTTAGCTGATTTGGGGGTTTAAGATTAGCCCTGCGCGGCTTTGTCTTTGCCTCCTCCGTCTCCGTCTCGCCCTGCCCTGCGCGGCTCTGTCTCTGCCTCCTGCATCTCCGGCTCGCCCTGCCCTCCGCGGCTGCGCCTCCTCCGTCTGCGCGGCTAGGCCCGAAAAAGCCCGAAAGCCCGACTCGGCCCGTCGGGCTCGGGCTCGAGCCGGTCCTCATATTGGAAAAAACCCGGCTCGGCTCGGACCGAGGAGGTCGGGCTTTGGGTCGGGCTTTGTGAATTTTGGGCTCGGTCCGGCCCGCGCCCAGCCCTAATGAGAACCACAAGATTAGAGAATGTTGGAATTGAATGTTTCACAATCAATCTGCATGCTTATGCAGATATGTATGATTGACAAGTCCGTTGATGTTATGACATTATATATATTAACGTTATTGATTAAATGAATTTTGGGCAATTGATTAATTACAAATGTTAAAAAAAAAAATTGTTTTTCACAGGCCACCGCAGAATTTGATTAATTAAGGTAAATCGTCTTTTTTCTATTTTTTGGGTTGATCAAAATTTTTCCAATCTTATTTAATTAGTGGGAATAAAAGTTCCAAAATTTGGACTAGTAATCATTAACCCAAAAGCTAAGTGTGAGCTGTTGAGTGTATCTCGAAAGTGACTACAAAGCCACAATCATCCATGAAGATTTCATGAAGCTTGCCTCGCTCCATCACCAAGGTATATCCCCAAATCCCAAGTGACTCGATGTGCACGCTGAGACACCTTCGACTATCCTACCGCAGTACCGCTCCTCTTGCTTAACCTAATTACAGGCTGCTAGGGTTTGCCGGGCAGAGTTTTTTTTTTTTTGCTAGGGCAGAGTTCGAAGGTAGAATGTAGCTTTCAATTGCAACAACAAGCCAAAGATCTAATCTACCTCGAATATGTATGCGAGTGGATGGGATGATATCGGGGTTGACTGATGACATGGCTTAATTTGCTCATTCATTTGGTGGTATCTAATTAATTTCCAAAGACAGCTAATGAAGATATATTCATGTCCAAGTCCTCACGAATTGCATGCATGCATGGCCATCCCCATCATGTTGACTGCTTTGTTAGTTTTCTACTAATTAAGTACGTTCTAATCAAATTAATTTCCTACGAACTTCACTCTTTCAAAAAAGAGAAGCTATATATTGTATTGGTCTTTGTACCAAATTTTTTTGATATTATTTAATATACTGAATCATGTTGCAACACCAAGATTCACAACAAAATGAAACGTACAAATCCTTGCCATTTCTTTTAATTTTACAGCCGATTAATTACATATAGAGATATCACAACAGGCTGAAAATCAAGTAGCTAGGGTGCACTCAAGAGGAAGTCCCTGGGGGAAGCGCTTGGCATCTTTGCAGTAGTCGTAGATCATATAGTTCTTTTGAACCCATTTCATTCTTCCTTGCCCTGTGGCATCCAGTGATTGGGTGAACCATGCCTGTTTTGAAGAACTAGAAGGAGAAGAAGAACAAGAGGAAGAACCAGAAGACCAAATGCATGCTTGGGCGTTGAAGTTTCTGTACGAGGCTGTGAATGGGGCTTTACTCCAGTCTGTCTTCACAAGTCCACCGCGTGTTGCCCAATCATCTGCGTTCCAAAGGCTCGAGTAGATCCACATTGCTTGGTTCTTCGGAAATGGGAGTCCCCTCGATCCTAAGTTCTTGAACTCTCGAATAGGTGTACCATCCACAGAGAATCTGTTAGACAAATATATAACAAATAATTTTTAGGATTGCAGCTACTGAATAATTTATCTAACCATCACTGTCACAATTATAAAATATTAGCCATCTATGAAGTAGAGTGAGATAGAGTTATAAATATTTACATGATGCTTTGAGGGTTCCACAAGATGGAGTAGGTGTGGAAGTCTTTGGTGGGATCGAACCAAAGATAAAATTGCTGCTCTCTATTACCCTTTCCTTGTGTGAAGACATTAGTGTGTAGAATATAAGGATCTCCGCTTAGGTTGCCAAGAAACTCAAAGTCTATTTCATCATGAGCCGACCCCAACGAAGATAGCTGAAAGGTCACAGAAACATAAATTAAGCAGACATGCCCGAAGTAAGACACATATACGTAAAGACTAAAGAGTATAAAAGACACGTGTTATATTGAGTTCAAATCTTTAACTGGACGTCGATCTGGACATGATAAGTATACTCACGTAGTAAGCTGTAACGGTACCGGCGGAGTTACCGGGCACGAGCTTAATCTGCATATCGATTTTTCCAAACAGGTACTGATTCCTGGACTTGAATCCCGACCCGGAAGTCTTGTCGAGGCCTAGCGTGAGCAGCTGCGCATTATTGAGAATTTTAGCGCGCCCATCGCCCCACGTTATATCGAAATCTTGGTTGAAGTTACTAGCCGATGCGGCTACCAAGATGTTAAAGAACATTACCAAAACTAGAACATATGGCTTAACCATGGCGTTTCAGTCAGATACTGAAATGGTAAGGCAGAGAAGAGGGAAGTGTTGGATGATATGCATGGAGATGGCGAGGATTTATATAGTGGTGGAAAGGAGAAGGAACTAGGCAGCTGTAGCAGTAGCAGTAGAAGTACTACTGGTGGTGTTGAAGTGGTTGGGAAATATGCATTTCTTTTGCAGGAAGCTAGAGAGATTTGGGTTGACTTGGCTTGGGTGTATGTGAGGGAGTTTGGGACCAAGGAGGACAGCTAATAAGGATGAGAACTGATGACGTTTAGATTTGATCGAATTGCAAATTGCATGGCTTTTGGGAAAGAGATAATATCTTCTTCTTCTTCGATCAACACGATCAATCAACACGGTCTTGATCGAGGTATGTGTATGAGAATTGAGAAGCTACGTAGCTAGAGCCTGAGGGAGGTTCTATTCCTGTTTCCTACCATACCATATCACACAGCTGTAGAAGTCTTGTTGGTTTACTGTTAACCTCTTATATCTAATCAAGTCTTGGATCACTCTAAATAGTTAAATAGTTTCTGCAAAAATTTATACTGAGCTAAATGATTAACTAAGATAAGGGAACTCTTCCAGTTAAGACTTCTAAAATGGGGACTATTTGAGGACTTCTTGTCTCACTTACTTTCTGATTACATATTGTTGAGAATATACATCTTACATGGGAAAAATGAGATTTAACTTGTGGGTTTATAAGAGTTTGGGCTACTTCTTCCATAGCCAATTGGTTTTGGATTGGAACCCCAGACTACTTTATCGTGGTATCAGAGTGAGTTACCCACGTACACATGTGAAGCCCAAATGGCCACACGGACTCCATATCACCCAAAATGTTGTCCACGTGTATGGCTTGAAAATTCGCCACACGTGCGGAGGCGTGTTGAGAATATACATCCCACATGGGGAAAATGGGACCTAGCCTGTAGGTTTATAAGGGTTTGGACTACTCTTTCCATAGCCAATTGGTTTTAGATTGGTTTATAAGGAGAATAGATTTCTACATGGTATCAGCCTAATTTCGATCCTCACCTTTCTCCTCTGTGTCATTTCCATATCTCCTCCCTCCATGGCTTCTTCCTCTCAAAGCTCCTCTCGATCAATTTCCCAAACTCACCAAAACCAATTGGCTATAGAATAAGTAGCCCAAATCCTTATAAACCCACATGCTAGGTCCCATTTTCCCCATGTGAGATATATATTCTCAACACATATTCACTTTCTCTTTATGAGTAGATCATCTCAGCAAATTGAAAATCGTGAGGCACTCATAAGTCTGATTTACCAATTATAAACTTGGTGAAAATCGTGAAGGCACTCATATAGCTGGTTTCCAATTTATTAGGGTTGCTAGATGTCCACCAATAGTGTTGAGTCTTCTTTTGGATTAATTAAATTATTGAAGATGATTAAGGGGGCTAATGATATTCAAGTTACTAGAGCCAGCGAAAGGGTTCCTTCAATTATTGTTGGCTAGCATAGTTTACAAACGTGATAGTATGCAAGAAGGTCTGAGACGTGACATTGCTTTAGTTAGTGTGATACAGTAAAAGATGATATGTAATGGTAGGTAGTGTCAATGGCGATGTTTGCCAAACCAGTCTTCCAGTCTTCCGTTGCTTTCGTGCAAGGCTTCATTTTATCGAATACGTATACATGCAAATCACCTCAAGTACCAATAATGTTATTTTTTCTTAAATTATACTGAACAAAAGAAAAACAAAGTTCAAAGTACGACCATGTACGTATTGATTCAGTATAATTTGCTTCAAAACATCACTACATATTTACATGTAGCTAATTGTGAAATATTGAAACATCACTACATATTAACTTGTAGCTAATTATGATCAAACGAATTTGTTTCAAAACGCCGTGGGAATTAACCAACTATATATATCCTGCTACGACGACAAAGTTGCAGGAATGAACTTTCGTTTAAACGCATTCGATCGGAGAAACAAATTTTTTTTGCCAACTCATTCTCTGCTATATATAAAAACAACATTCTCTTGATACTTCTAGCTGGTGTGCACCGATATCTCTTCCTCTCTGTACCTCAGCTGCTCTCCTTTTTTGGTCAGCTAGAGGAAGGATGTGTAAGGAGTTTTTGTTTCTAGCTTGTGTTTTTTTATTTTTGTTATAAAAAATATATATATATATATATATATATATATACAGTCTTTTTCCTGTGCGGACGTCCGCACGCACTGTTCACGGTGCGGATGCGGCGTTTCCGGCCACCGGCGAGGCGGCGACGCCGTATCCGGCCACTGGGCTTTGCTCCCCGGTGGCCGGCGACCCCGTCTGTGCCGGCCCGGGGTCCATCGCCGGCCGGAAAACCCAAAAATGCAGAAAAATGAACAGTACTTGTCATTTTTCTGCTTTTTTGGGTTTTCCGGCCAGCTGCCGGCCGGCGATGGACCCCGGGCTGGCACAGACGGGGTCGCCGGCCACCGGGGAGCAAAGCCCAGTAGCCGGATACGGCGTCGCCGCCTCGCCGGTGGCCGGAAACGCCGCATCCGCACCGTACGGACGTCCGCACCTGAAAAAAACTTTATATATATATATATATATATATATATATATAAACAAAACAAAAAAAGATGTCAAATAGGGAAACACTTTACAGTGCATATATAGATATCTAGAGCAGGTTAGTTTAAAACGACAAAATATAATGAATATCAGTAAATAGTACTCGAATTGACATCATCGAAATACAAAGGAGACAAAAATTTCCACAAAATTTCAAATGCATGGAAAGTTGAAAAAACTGTATGTTCTATTGTCGTAATCTGTTAACAACGTAGCATAAACATCAATTCCCATCAGATGTTGCTTTCGTGATAAGGCTGATGGTTGGGGTTTCCAGACAGACAAACACAAATTCATTTATAAATTCCCTTAACAATGCATTTCAAGCCAAATTATAAGGTTTGTACTAGCTAGCTAGCTTCATTTAACTATTTCTACGGTCAATAATAGTTTGCAAACCCTAACACTAACCCTAACCTTACTAGCTATTGGCCTAGGCGGTCTGAATACTGAGTTGCCTTGGATCGAAGGCAGGGGAAGCTATTCTGCAAGTTTGTTGATTTGGATCTTCCTCCGTAAGACCATGATTGATTGTGGTATCGTTTCGGCATAATGGTGGTGATACATGGCGGCGGCCAATGAAGTGCAAGGAGGTGATCGGATACTGGTGGCAGTTTCACTCTAGGTGGGTGTTTTGGTGGATCACCTCTTAGTCGAATTGCTAGGAGTTGCTACTGTGCCATATCGTGGATCACTCTTTGCAAATTGTTCACATGCCTCTTATGTTTAGAGAGCTTTGATTTGAGGTGTCCAAAGTGAAATTTCTTCTATGTAATGATGAATCATGAGTGAGCAATGCCAGAAATAGGATCAAAGAATTCTAAACTATAAAGTATAAAGAGAGGAGAGTAGATCTCATTTTGTTAACCAAGTTAGTATTAGGATAGGTCTCCCTGGAAACCACGAAATCTACCTGAATAATATTAGCCAGCGCAAGGTAGGAGCCAAGACAAGGCGAGTTAGAACTCTTTGGAGACCTTTTTTGTTTGAGACCAGTCCATATACTCTTCTCTTGGCAACTTGTATAGACTCAGAAGGGAATATCAACACCGAGTCCTTGGGAAAGCGGTACTCCATTGATAATGTTTGGCGTCCAACACTGAGATGCTTTCAAAGTTGGCATCTAGCTTGTACAATGCATTGCATAGGCTACTGCCTAAAGGTATATATGTACTCACAACTATACTACGATGGGTATTTTGGGGATGCTTATTAAATGCTTTGATTATGCACTTCAAACCTCAGAACACATAAATTATTCAAGAAAGTTGGTTTATCTCTAACTATGTAGCTTTATTCGGAAACAATTGCGAGCACAAAGTATGGGTTAAAACCCTAGCAATTACTCGTAAGTATAGGACTTAATAAGTTATAACATACAAACCACCCAGAAAACACCTTAGGGAATGGGAGAATAGCTGCTTCAAATAATAGTGCAAAAATAAATAGCTCATAAAAGCTGGCTGCTGATATACTCTCCATAATGTAACATAATGGGCACCTTGATTTGGATTAGCATGCTAGAAGTCACAAGCAAATTCCAACTATAGGACTATACTAGCTCAAATATTATACTTAGACCCTTTGTTCTATATCTTATCCATCCGAAAGGAGAACTCTGATAGACAGAGGAAGAATACCCAAGGACAAAACAAATGCTGAAAAGTACATTCAGATGCCATTTTGGTTTATTTATCCTTGAATCTTATCTATTTCCATGAGACAATTCTACATGAATGATAAGTTCTTACATCATGAGTATGGTTGTGGCCAGAACAAATAGTTGTCCAGCAAACTGTATTGAAATAAAGATAGGAATACCAATACCATATTTGTCCTAGTAGTTTTTGGATACATATGCAAGTTTCCAAAGATACAGACCTCATTCCCCCAAAAAAAAAATGCAGACCTCCGGTAAACTAATTTTAAACTGTAAAGCAATAAAGCATATATAACATTATTCATGAAGCAAACTCCAGTGCTGACTTCACTAACTCCAATATCTTTGAAAATATAGAAATCATACAATTTACTGTGTCCCCATATCGACTTTATTTGACAAATGTTATCCTGGTGGTGTTCTAGAACTTATGGTTCCCCACCCTTAGATATGAAGTCAATGACTGAGCTTCAATGAATAAATTTTTATGTTTTTATCTCAACTTGTGATATTAGATCCAAGGGTATGTGATAATTAATCCCTTTTACTGATCAATACAAGGTGGAACTCATTCATAAAGAACACAGCTTTATGAAACCCAAACAACATACATACATACAAGCGGATAATACATAGACAAGTAAAACATATAACACAAGCAAAACAAGCTCTAGACAAATGGATAATTCAAAGCCACTAAAATCACTGAAAGGACTTACTTACAACAGCTTTCAATGCAACTGAAAGCAGAATTGCAAGATACTACAACAAATCCACACGAGTCTGCACACAAAACAGATACGCACAATCTCTGAGGCCAATAAGTTCTCAACCATTTTTATCTTTATCTAATCTTTACTATCTAAACAAAAGATTTTCAACCCAGACCGGTAGACGAGGCCAAAGAACTCATGCTCTCTATCAACATGGACGACTTGACAGTGTGTAGTATATCTTAACAATGCTAATAGAGTTTACTTCCCAAGCAACAAAAATATTACACAATGTGTAGCAAAGGTTTACAGAAGCACAAAAGAAATAGTGCACTCAAGTTCATCATTAACAAAGGTTTTACAACAGCACAGTCCTTGTAATTTAACCAAACAACAGTAGCGCAAGCTAAAATTACAGGGAACAGGAAAATAAGATGGTTCTTTTTTATTTACTCATAATCTAATGTATCTCAAGTATTCCTCCTACATCTATCATGTCATTAGACATGTAAAACTCCCACTAATTAGTCCACATAAAATGTATACAAATCAACAAACAAACCCAACCGTCCTCCCCCTATTAGGAAACAAACAACCAACTCAACATCCCATTACAACATCAACACTAATATCAATATGAAACACAGAAAAGAAACAAAAGTGAAGGAGAGATCTGTACATGTGAAGAGAGTAAAAGTAGCTGTTACAGTGTTACACATGCGGTATGTTGGCGAAAGAGAACCCCTTGTATCCCTTGTAAGCATAGTACGCAATCCGCGTGTAATACGACCCCGGAATGAAGAGAATCCCACCCAGAATGGCAAAGAACAGCCCTGAAATTTCGGAACCCAACAAATCACAAAACCGAACAAATTGAAAATCAATGAAACAAAATCACGGGAAGAGTGAAAAGGAAAGTACCGTGAGCTTTGTCGCCGCCGACGCGGTTGTAGGCCATGAGGATGCCGATGACAATGCCGAGGGTTCCAGTGACAAGGAGGGCGATGGCGAGAGCGATCTCTTTGATGGGCGGCTTGTTGTTGACGGTGTAGGAAGTCTCCATCATTATGTCTTCGTCGGTGATCGAGAATGCGTGATCTACGTAAGCCATGGTTGTGAGATCTGTGTTGGGAGAGTTTAGGGGCTTCGGAGGGTTTCTGAGTTTAGCTGAGGAGGTCTGAATTCAACTTTGGGTTTTTCTAAAGTTTGGTGGTGGAAGGAGAAAGTGTACGAGTCGTATAAGATGTGTTTAACACGGAGCTTTTGAGGTTATCTGTGTGCTGCCACGTGTGGAATATTATGTACTAAGTTTTTTTTTTTTTATTTATTTATCATTTATATTAATTAGTGACAAAAAATCTTGAAGAAGTGTTGTGTGTTTAAGAGTCTTTGGATTAAATACAAAGTCGACCAGTTTGGTTGTTTGTCTGTTTTTTTCTCTTCTATTTATTTATCAATCACAACCTATTTAAGCAACAACTTCACTGCTCATGTTGTAGTCGAAAAAAACTTCACTCCTCAAATATTGGTTTCATGTGCTTTTGCTACTGCTAAAGAAATAGGTAACGAGATAGATATGAGTTAAGTAATTTAAAAAAAATACTTGTGTTCATACCAGTATGTATGTGTGCGTCCATATTCTCTCTAATTTGTATATTTTGGGCAATGTAATCAACGATTTTAACCGTTCAAAAGTTGAATTAATCAATAAAGATCATCTATGCAAAAATTCGGAATAAAACAAGATCGTTTACTCATTCGATTGCATCAAACAAATGAACAGTTCTAGTAAAAGTTGGGAGTCTTATGATCAACCGTCCATTAATTTAGTGTCCGATCAGTTTTTCAAGATTAATAATAAACAAAATTACTGGAAACTACTTAATGACAAATAAAATTACCATTAGCATAAGGCTTAATTTGGTATTGCGTTTTGGGGTAAATAATCACTTATAATTATTATTATGGGTTAATTATGTGTTTAATAAATGTTTTATAAGGTGCTTATTTATAATATTTAGTTGAAAATCACGATTTAAAAAGTAGGTGAGATGTTGCTTATTTAAAACTCGATTTTTCCATATTTAAGTTTTTTCACCTCAATACCAAATTAAGCCTAATTAAATATTAAAAAAAAACCATTAATATTAAGCATAACTGAACTTCTAACTATTAAACTCTAGCTACGAAGGGTTTGGTGTGAACCATATAGTCTCATCGTCTCCATGCCAATGTTCCTTAGGAAAAGTCAAAGGTTTTATGGTCTTGTTTGTCAATGAAAACACCCCAGAGTTGCATCGGAGATGATGGCGGGAATCGAAAGCAAAATAGATAGAGTTCCTTTCAACTGAATTATCATGTGAAGAGACAAATTTGATGTTCATCCCAGCCATGAACAATACTTGATCACCAAGTTCAACAATCTCTATCCACTGACGACTCTTATACTCAAACTTCAACACTCGAAATCCGGTGGTCTCTTGAAGATGACCCTCATGCAAAATCAGAAACAAGTCCTTTGATGAATCATAACCTCTCACTATGCAACAATCCAGAGTATAATTTGAAATCATCGTACTAACGTTTTCGGGGTGAAGAGTGACCAACCTTTCTATCGTCCAGGTATGAGCTCCACGACCTTGGGCATCTATTTGGATGTCAATAACCATCATCTCACTTAATGGGGAAACACCTACCGCATATAAATTCCCATCAACTATTTCTATATCCCAAACCCATTCGAACCGATCATTATCAATATACTCGATGTTGGTCCATGATGTATCAGTCGGGGTACAAAATTTCAGACGACGACCTTTTTTTCCACGGTGGAGGCTAGTCACATAACACTTGCGACGCTGCGGCTTCTGTAACCTCGTGGATGTCATTGGTACTGAGGAGGCTACTACTTTTAGTAAGTTGGCCGGGAAATCAGTTGCGCCGTGTGATGGGAGCACAACTCGAGCACCTGATACTGGATTCAATAAGAAGACACTACAAGCATCAATCATGATCAACCATCCCTCAATTGATCCTACACAACGTCCCCAATCTGATTTGAAAGCCCAATCTTATTTGAAAGCTTTCTGATCACTCACAAAGCAGTTGTTGTTTGATTTGATGTAGAATGAATGACGAGAATCGCGCACGAGCCATGGGACTTGATGATCAGCAGGAAGGCAACGTTTGCTGTCAATGGCGCCTCGCCAACAAAGGCATACATCTCGACATCTAAGGTGATCTGACATCGGCAATCGTCGGAAAATTAGTGCCATGATATCATCTGGGAGTCCCCTTGACCATCTATCGTCAAAAATATCATCTGCTGCTTCTTCTTCAGATCTATATATTTTTTCAGTGACAAAATCATCTCCTTTGGAGTTGTGTTGCTTTCTTGATAGACGAGGCCTGAATATTTTCTTCATTAACAAGACGAGACGGTCAACTGAATCAATCCATCTAGACCTGTATTTTTCTTTCAGTGACATCATATATCTTCTTTATCTTTTTCGAAGTTGTATTGTGTTCTTGAGAGACGACGCCGGCCTTATTATCGTCTTGATTGTTAACTGGATTACTCCATCTAGCTAGGGTTAGAGATCGAGCTTTATATATAATATACGTGCATTTATGGGATTGGGAATTTGGGACTCTATTTCAAAGGCTAGGGAGATGGATTCCTAGGCCAAGGCAGGCTTGGCTCGTCAACAAGCCACTGGAGTAATGCTCTTTGGTTTGATCTTTCCTCCGTTTTCGTTTCTTTAATTTTATTTTTCTTATTCTGTGTTCTTCAGTTCTGTACTTCTGTTCCTCTATCAAAAATCTGTGTAGTCATAGTCACTGGTTAATTTCTTTCTTTGAACCATTTGCATGTTCATGATTGACCAAATATAAAACTTTGCATGTTCAACAGATTATTTGTAGTTTCCTACATGGTCGTGCATGTTTCCATTTGTTATTCAATAATCTAGTACTACTCTAGTTGAATTTCCAGATTCTGAACTTATCTTTCTCATAGTCACTGGTCTTAGATTCTCAAATGGAGGTTTGGTTTCTATGTATTTGATCATCTAATTAAGGAGGTGACAGCATTTGGATTTTTTTCAGATCTTGAGGTGTTTTCTTTGAAATAAAGATGAGCATGATTATGATTATCAAACTTCCCTCAGAACCCATTTTCCATGAGCATGATTTGAATGATGAAACTTACTATGCAGACATATATTACTAGTGAAACCCTCATCAACTCTATTTAAACCCTCATCATTTTATGAAAATGATCGTTGAATGTTCCATGTAACAGATTGTTAACGTCTACCTTCTCTTGCTAGCTTATACAGTTCCACAGATAAAAAAATTATTTTTTTTTCTTTATATAAACTCGAGTTTAACCGAGAACAATGCACTCAGAGTATAGTTGATGTAACTATATTACTCCATTTTTTTTTTAAATATAGAAACTCATATGCCTATAATAAAGTTACTGTTCAAGGAAGGATAATTATGTAACTTCCTATGTGTCTTAACCTAATTAGACTAGATATGTAGTATCTTTAATAGATAGGGAATCTCTGATTATTCGGGATACTTGATGTAATGCATATATAAAGGTCTCATTATCAATCAATAAAATAACAATTTGTTTATCCTTTGTTTCTCCTACAACACGTTATCAGCACGTGGCTCTAGCCTTCTTCTAATAGCCCGAGAAAAAAAAAATTCAGAAACCCTAGGTTTTGTTCATGAAAAGAAACCAAAACCCTAGATATTTCTTTCTGCCGGCCACTGTTTGTCGGCACAAAAGGCCAACCCCAGATATTCTCTTCTTCCGACAACCACTTTGTCGGCAGAGAAAAGAAACCCAGAATTCGCATTCTGCCGACGACATATTTGTCGGCAGAGACTGAAGATTCTCAGGGCACCCAGAAAATTAATCTGCGCACCCATCTCTGATCGGCCTCCACAGCAAAGCTGCCGCCGACTCGCTCAAACCCTCTTGCTGCAATCTCAATCCAGCAGCACCAGAGCCCTGCCTTCTCAGCGCGCCCCTAGCCCAGTTGACGCCGCCAAACCCGGCGTCTGTCCGTCGTCGATCGTCCAAGGCAGCGCCGCGGCCCTAGCCCCGACGTCGCTATCTTCCTTGCCGACGCTTCAGACCTCCATCTCTAGTTCTATCCCCGGTCGTTTACTCTCCTCCTTGGCCTCAACGCACCACAGAGAGCAATCCAGAGTTCCCGGATTCGACGAACCCGACCCGTCTGCAACCGTGCTCGACCCGGTTTCGTCAACCCGACCCAGCCCTGCCGGATCCGACCCGGAGCTGTACCAACAACCCAACCCGTGTCGGGTTTGAGCCTCCTGCCAAGCCCAGCAGCCCTTTTGGGCGAAATATCGTCATAAATCAACCTATTATGACGATATGTACGCGATAAAGAGAAGCAATTTTCCACATTTCGTTCAAGAATCGAAGTGACTATTGTAATTTGCACCAGGATCAGAACTGAGTCCTCAAGCACAACTTATAACGCAGTACACTTAGTGAACAAGCAAGTAAGATTTTCTTAAAGTTCATACTTTATCCAATTTCAATTGTTTGGACTTTTATTTTTTCCGGAACTTTCAAACTCCCTGCTACATCATCCCCAATCTTCTGCTTCTCGGGAAGATACAAAGGGGCCCCACCCATCCTGGCGTATCACAGTATTTAAGGGGTAACTGTGATGTTACCATCCAAAGTTGTGCTTGTGGCTGTGATGTCACTGTGAACCACAACTCTTCATGACTATTTTATCACGATTCTGACAAAATATTATCGATGCTTGTGAAGATCCTAAGGGAGTCACAAATGGACAAACTCATAATGTGCGACGAAAATTATCGGTGTAACATCGATGTGACGGAAATTGTCACAGCAAATATTGAATTGAGTAACCATAATCTTGGTCTCGACCTAAATTCAATACCTTCCCTCTTGTTCTTTTGAGAAAAAGAAAATTTGACCGCAAAATGCGCCCTAAAATGACAAGTGACGAAATTCATGTCACACGTTCAGAAAAAGAGGGGGAGGCTACGCCTCGAAACCCCCATGTCATAAAGAAAAAAAAAACCATTGAAAAAAAAAAGAGAATCATGTCATTGATATGGTTCTACATCGGTTCACTAATTACAAATAATGCAATTATATGGTCAATGTATACAAGAGATACATGGAAGAAGATGAGATTATATCCTCATGATTACGGATTTTAAAAGCAAAAGATAATTTATGATAAAAATGAAGCATATGACTTCGATTTCATAGTCGAAGTGACTACAAATCCATTTATTTTGTGAAGGCATAGACCTCACATGTGTGACTAATGCTACTTAGTCGATACACTCTTTATTGTCCAGACCTCAATGTAACCATTGGCATTTAATCTTAATTCTCTCATATTGTTCAAGTAAATGAATGGACGAGAATTTTATGATGCATGCATGGTTCGATTCCCTAAATAGCTATATGTGAATGCAATGTATTGCATTACACATTTACATGGCATGCATGTTGATTTGAGTTCACCAATCTAATTGGTGTTGTTAACTCGAAAATCACAAAAATAAACGAGTCTATGCTCGTCAAGAAACAACTAGACATGCTTGCGTACATGCGCGGATGCATGCGCATTGCCCGGCCTCGGCTTCGGCACTCTTGCGCACACCAAAGCTTGCGTTGCCTAGCCCCAGTTTCGGCCTTGGCTTGGCATGAACACCGCTTGGCCAACAGCTCCGCCACAACCACATGTTGTCGCCGCCTCGGTCTCCGGACCTTGGCCTGCACAACGGCCAGCCTAGCCTCGACCTCGGCTTTGGCCTGCACACGGCCCGGCCCGCAGCCCATCCCTGTCCTATAAGCTCATGCACACGCCCCGACACGTCTTGGCTTTGGCCTCAGCATGCCTTCGGCCCTTTGCATGGCCTTGGCCTCGTCAGGTCCTCGCTTTATGCCTCGGTAAGCCTTAGCTTCGGCCTCGGCTAGCCATCGGCAACTCGCATGACCTCGACTCCAACATCAAGCCTCAGCTCCATAGGTCATTGCCTTTGCCTCGACACGCCTTGGTTTCGGCCTTGGCATGCCTGGGTATTTTCTCGGCCTCGGCCCGCCCGTGCACTACCTCGGCTTCGGCCTAGGCAACATTGCACCCGCCTATACATGACAAGGTCTTTATCTTGCCTTGCTTCATCCTCGGATAGCTAGCTCATATAGCCTCGGTCCTTGATACTTAGTTTTTAGACATTTATGTCAATACAGTATCGATGTTGGCTCATTTGGTTGTTTTCCGGCTCTATTTTTGAGCGTTAACGGATGTATTTACTACTCATTTAAGCATGCCTATGTTTTATCTTGTGATATTACACACCATGTAACACACTCTATAGGAATTAAATATATATTCCGATTTATATGACTTGGCATAAAACCTCGTCTCTACACTCTTATGAATATATCATAGAGACATTGAGTGTGTAGCTAATCTTCATGGATATCATAAATTCATTGTGACTATGATGACTAGATCATCACATATAATCTATGATGCATGGACACGTCGAAAATGTGTCGTATCCCATATTGGACACGGATACGGACACAATACGCTCAAATACGGTCGGACACTGTTGACAGTAGCCGCAGAGAGGCTACAGCAGGCCCACAGACCCGCAGCAAGTGCACCAGGGCCCGGCCCAAGGCCCGGGACCGGCTCACCAGCACCCGGCCTCGGGGTCCAGCACTTTATCCTGCCACCAGGGACCCTGGGACCGGGGGCGCCTGCCAGCCAAAGAGGGCACCAGAATGTACAAACAGAATGGAACCAGTTCCACATCGAAGGGTGAGGCCAGCCCTCACCCCCAACCACCTATATAAGGGCCCCAACTACCCTCTTTAATAGGTAACTTATCTCACTCACCGCTTACATACGTGCCTTGGTTATATATATTCCAACTATACTAACTTAGGCATCGGAGAGGAGAAGGCCGGCCCGCCCGGTATTCCCCTTAGTGAGCAGGTTTGCAGGAGATCAAGTTGGATTCATCTGTATCTACCAGGCCCCTGGGTTTAGGCAGAAACAATTGGCGCCGTCTGTGGGAAGCTTGAAAGAAAAGCCGTGTAAGCAACACCGTTGGAAGAGAATTCGGAAATGAGTCAAGAGAAAGGTACCACCGAGGAGGGACGTGTTGCATTAGTGCAGACGCTCACCTCCACCCCAGCCGTCACGCGGGAGCCGCGCGGCGACCAGGGCAACGGTCAGGAAGGAGGGAGCTATGGGGGACCGTCCGGCATGCCGGGGCCCCACCACGACAGCTCACGCTGGAAAGGCCCGGCAGGGGATGAAGACAGTCCAGAGCAATGGGGCTTCTCCTTGACGTTCTCAGATGATCCGAGCGATCGATCTGAGAGCCCGGACCAGGACCCTACGTATAGCCCCGGTCATAGTAGTATGGCGGGAGAGATACGGACAATGGCCGCAGAGGTCAATCGTCTAAGAGAGGAGAGCGACAGGGACAGAGCTAAGTCCAACGCCCGGTACGAAGAGATGGAAGCGGTGAATGCTGCCCTAGTCGCCGCCCTGGAAAGGGGACAACAGCGTAGTGACGCCATGGCCGAGGCGCAGGCGGCACTCCTACCGGTCCAACCTCAACACACCGAGGCAGGGCAGTCTTCGGGCCGTCGGCCCGGTGATCCCGTGCGAGAAAAGTCACCTCCAGGCGCAGTCCCGCCGAAAAGCACGTCAACCTCCCGCCAGCTCCGCGCTTCGTCTGGGGATGAAGTTGAGACTCCGACCGCACGGGCGCTGCAGATGTTAGCCAACACCGTGTCGGACTTAAAGGCCCAAATGGAGGCCAACGAGAGAAGAGCTGCGCGACCGATGGAGGGCGCCCGGTTTAATGAGCGCATGAGTCGGGGAGATCTGGCAACCAGAAGTCCCTCAAACTCACATATTCAGGGTCCGGTTGCCAGTATCAACACCTGGACAGTTTCCGGTCCCAAACATGCGCCAAGGGATACTCCGATGCAGTCTGCTGCAACATCTTCCAGGAGACTCTGTCTGGAGAAGCCCTCAGCTGGTTCTACGAGCTTCCTGCGAACTCGATCGAGGCGTTCGAGCAGTTAGCCGACCGGTTCGTAGGCCGCTTCATTCTCTGAGTCGAGGGAGCCCGGACGTCGACCATCCTCTTCAACTGCATACAGGCCCCCGGAGAGGAGCTGAGAACCTTTGTCAACCGCTGGCAAACGGCTACGGCCGGGGTTCGGAACCTGGACAAGGGCATCGCCGAGATGGCGTTTAAGTAGGGGCTCCGAGCGGGTAAGTTTTCCTACGCCGTCCGGGTAGAACTCCCGCAGGGGTATGACGAGTTGATGGCTATGGCCATCCGGCATGCCCAGGCCGATCATGAGACCTATGGGCACCACCTACTGAAGAGGAAGCGGGATGAGCAGCAGGAAGACCATCCCCGGGAAGAGAACCCTCCGCCCGGCCAGGAAGCCAAGCCCAGTCAGCGGACCGAGAACCGCACCGCTCGACCCAGCCGAAACGCCAACAACAGAAACTGGCCACAGCGGCAGTAGAGGCCCTATTCTAATAAACCCCAGAACGAGCACAAGCCGGTGCCGTACCGCCAAGAGCGCCCCCTGGCAATCATGCCAGCACCACCGGCCGGTCAAGAAGTCTTCACCGCTCTCACCACTTCCTACGAGGATATCTTACTTGAGAACGGGAGAGTCATTCCCCCACCGCCCAAGAGAAAGTACCCGAAGGGGAAACTTACAACGGCACAGACGGGCAAGTACTGCTCTTATCATGATGAGGCTACTCATCGAACAAATCAGTGCTGCGCTCTCAAGACAGCGGTGCAGGGTTTGATCGATAACGGCCAGCTCAAGCGGTACGTAAGGGAAAGAAGAACAGACCCCGACCGGGAACGTGACCAGGCCTGGTAAACCCGCTAACTCCGAGCGGTTAGTTTGGCATATCTTCGGTTAAACCGTTGTAAAAACAAATATATGCAAACTACTTTTGAGAAAATTTCACCGGCTCCACCAGTTCAAGTATATTCATAATCAACCAAGTATACAAGCAGTAACCGTTCCGGAAAGATTACAAGGAGAAGAGCAAGGAAAATCCTATGGAGCCACGACTCCGCCTTCAGCAGGCAATCCGCCAGCCTCTCCTGCGGGACCCTCGTCGTTGACCTCAGTTCCGGCGTTGACTCTGGCTCGGGTAGACTCAGCACCGTTGGTAAAAGAATCCAAGTCCGAGCGAATCGCTTCTTTCGGCTGCCCCTCCACCGCCTCCTGATGGATGTCCGACTGCTCATGGATATCTCCTTCAGCAGCAATCGACATCAGGGAAGTATCTAACCACCCCTTCCCCGCCCATTCCGTGTACGCATCCGAGATGCCCTCTTCCCTGGCCTTCTCTAGAAACTCCAGGAACTGATCGCTCTCGCGGTACTTGAGAACAACCCGCTCGTAGAGTTCCGGGTCGTCTTCCCCGGTCGCAGCAGCAGTGGATGCACGCAGAGCGGCAGCTCCCACTTGGAGCTCGTCCACCTTGGCTTCCAGCTCGGCCCTCTCCTTCTCCAGGCTCCGGTTCTGCTCCTCCAGCTTCTTGGCCCTCTCCTCCGATCTGGCCTTCTCCCGATCCGAGCGGGACTTCTCCACCTCCAGGCGCTGTCGGGCCTCCGATAAAGCAGTTATCTGTCTCTTCAGCTCCGACAGTTCCTCGCTCGCGTCCGGTTGATACAGACTATACAGCAGCTGTGCAACAACAGAAACAGTTAATCGGGCAGTAAGACACACCACCTACAAGCAGTGTAGTGGCACCAGTTAGTGCTTACCCGGAGGACGGATTCCTTGCATTTTGGGCGGTTCCCGCCTGCCAGGGATCCAGAAACCCCAGGTTTGTCCAGACCAAGGCCGGCCAAGTCCGCCGCCACTTGCCGGACGAGTGCACTATCCGTGCTTCCCCTCGGTGCCTCCGCAGGCGCGGGACTATTCTGCCGGGCAGCGGCAGCCCTCTCCCCAGGGGAGTTAGTTTGCGCGCCGCTGGTTATCCTGAACCGTTTGGCCAGGTTCTCCCGTGCCGACCCACCGGTAAGCGTCACCAGCGCGGAGGAAGGAATGTCCCCGCCTTTCCGTTTCTCTCCCCGGCCTTCCGGAGAAGAAGATCGTGCGCCTACCCGGGCGACACGAGCCACGTGCGGCACAGACACCGGCCGGTTGGGGATCCTGTTCACTCCACCGGGAATCCTCACTGGCCCCTCGGTACTCTTGCCCTTTCCAGGCACCGCAAGGGCCGCAGCATGATGGGTCTTCACCCGCCTCAGGAGGTAGGCGCCGTCATCAACATCCATGGCCCTCGGCTCCGGATAAGTCGTGAGCTGGTCGGACTCCTCGTCCACTGACGTCCGCGAGACGGTCTCGCCTTTCTCCTTCAGCTTGTTAGGGAGGTCTTCCCCATCCATTGAGAGAGTGGTTTCGGGCTTGATGACCGCTCGGGAAGATGCACCTGCAAGGAAAGCGAACAGTTAGCATTTTGCCAGAGCTAGCACAAAGTATCACCGCTAAAGGGCTTCCTACGCACCGGGACCCCGCCCGAGTTGGCAGTATTCCAGCACTTCTCGCCGGATAAAGTTGAAAGAACTCCGTTCCAGATCGTCCCAACATCCGAGTATGGTCGAGATCCTCTCATGCTCCAGATCGGATAGCTCGAACGACTGGTCGCCAATGGGTTGGAAGGCGCCAGGAACCCAGTACATTTTACTCCTCGCCTGCCACCTCCCGCCCACCATCACCACCTTCTTACGCCAACTGTTGTCTACCCATGTAGGCATATTGGTGACGATCGGTTGATGGTTCCGGGCGTTGAAGGACAGGCAACCCCGGGACCCTTGTTTCCTGGAGTAGGACAACCTATACAAGGACCGGAATTCGTTTACCGTTGGCATACTCATTCCGGACAGATCATATAGGCAGCCGAGGCTCAATAATCGCCTCCACTGAAGCCCAGGAAGCTGCGCGGGCGACACTTGCAGCGCACTGAGCATATACTGCACGAAATTTGGCAGCGGAAGCGAGAGTCCATGCCGGAACTGGTCCTGATGCACGACAACCCAACCTGCCACCGGGTTGCAGGCTGACTCTCTAGGATTCAGGGGCCACAGCAGAACCTCATCCGGGATACCCCACGTTTCCCGGAATGCTGCAATCTCTCCAGGGGTCATGCTACCCTCTGGTTCATCACACACCACAGCATCCTTCCCTCTGCCAATGGTGGAGCTCACGGCCGGAGCATCCACAAGGCGCACCCCGTGCAGTATTTCAGTCTCCGAGGATTCAGCCCCGGAAGACGAAGACGAGGACGGAGACGAAGCCCTGCTCCCAGAGCAGTCAGCGACTTCGGTCTCCGGGGATTCCGAACCGAGCCAGTCCTCCAGCCGCTCCGCATCATCCACGAGGGGACCCCTGGCAGCCGATTCGGAAGCCCGGTCAGAACTTGAAGAAGACATCTTAACCTAGGGGAAGAAAACAAAACCCTAGCGCTCGTCAGCAACAGGCTACACCAGCGCCTTCTACGGCCTCTCCCCAAGTTTGCCGCAGAGCAGTTCAGTCAGCGACAGAGATCCCTCCCCCCCCCCCCCCCCCCCCCCCCGCCGCAAAGCAACAAAACGGAACAACACCTGCAGTTGCGTCTGCAAATCTCCTCTCGTCGAAGCCGCACGCTGCGTGCTGGGATTCGCCGGCGTGTACTTGAGAACCCCATCTCCCGCCGCGCCTAGGCCTCTCTGGTAGAAGTAGTTGTTGCCCGTCCCCACCGCCGCGTGCATGATCTGAGAGGCCAAGCGCGGCTCAAGGGTGTCGATCGTGGAGGCAAACTCCACGATCGCCTCGTCGGACGCCCCTTCCCCCAGGGTGTCTCGCGCGATCCCGAAGGTGATCGCGTCGGTCTCCGCATCTATTTCCGCCTAATTGACAAGAAAATATAATAAACGAATTAATAAAAAAAATATATAAATTAATTTAATGAAACACTTTTATTGATTATGGGCGAATACTTACCACTTGGTCGGGACGCCCCGGATACATCTGCGCATGAATCCACGACAACGGCCTCAGCGGTCGGTCCCTCCTCGCCATCTCTGCCCACTGCCTCCAGGAGCGGGCGCCGCCGTGGTTGGGGTGCTCGTTCCTCTTGCGGTTGTCGCTGTTCGTCTTCGAGATTTTCTGTATTATAAGAACAAACATATAAACGCAAATATAAATTAGTAACTAAATTAAAATATTAGGAACTAACCAAAATAAAATTATTAACTAATTTAGTTACTAACTAATTTAATTTAATTAGTAACTACTTAACTAACTAATTTAATTTAGTAACTAACTAACTTACTAACTACCTAATTTAATTTAATTTAATTTAATTTAGTAACGAACTAACTAACTATGTAACTAACTAACTAACTTAATTTAATAACTAATAACTAACTAACTAATTAATTTAATTAAGTAACTACATAATTTAATTATTAAATAACATTAAAAAGTTATATACTAGGAGGCTAAATTTTCTTACCGAGACCCTGTCGCTCCCGAAGTAGGCTACCAGCCATAGCCACTCATACTCCCTGTACCGGAACTCGTGGGGGGTTGCACCTCGCCCCAAGCGCTGCTCCACATGGTACGTCCTGTAGTGCGTCGTCAGCTCGTTCTTCCACTCGGAGTACCTATATTAACAAAACACAACTGTTAGATATATTCGTACACTGTCAATAAATATATTTATACAAAAAAAAAGTGAAACACATAACCTGTTCTTCAGCTGCTCGTCTCTCCACCAGTCCAAGGTAGGATGGACTCTAAACCATTGCTGCAATATTATAAATTAATTAGAAAATATTTTTATATAGTTATAAGGACTGAATTCATAAATGTTTATTTTCTATAATAAAAATACGATTTAACTCACCGACAGTGCATTGTACACTCGCGCCCTGATGTCATCGGGCACAGAGTCCCAGTCGGGCCACAACAGTGGGACCCTGTCCCGCACGAGCATGCCCGTCGCGTTGATAT
This sequence comes from Potentilla sterilis, assembly GCA_963682095.1. Lineage (NCBI taxonomy): Eukaryota > Viridiplantae > Streptophyta > Magnoliopsida > Rosales > Rosaceae > Potentilla > Potentilla sterilis. The sequence continues at coordinate 47,504,847 of OY821758.1, read as the reverse complement.
ACTTGGTGGTGGTGTCTCTCCTCTCAATCGGGCGTCCATCCTCACCGGGACCGGGCAGGATCTCTCTGATCCCACCGGCGAGCTCCCTCTCCAGGGTCGACATGTTTGTTGGCCCTCTGGTCCGTCTCGTCCCCGCGGGTTTATTGACGAGGACGCCTGTTTCATAATTAAAATGAAGATATAGTTAAATAATTATTTAAACTAACTAATTAAATAATTAATTAAACAATCTAAATAATTAATTAAACTAACCAATTACCTGCGTCGTTGTACTGCTTGTCCTTCTCACGAACGGCCCACAGGCCGCGACAGTCCTCTGAGTCGAAAGGACTGTAGACGTAGGCCTCCTCCCAGGGAATCTCGTGGGGCCGGTCGTGCCTCCAAATCTGCCTCCCCCTGGCGTCGTACTCAGGGATGGCAGGGAGGAACTGGACCATGTACATCCCCGATGGCGGAGACATACGGGGCGTGGACCCTGAGGCGCCTGCTCCCCCTGACGGTGGGCCCCGTAGCTGTGGATGCTGTCGCTGTGGGGGGACAGGGAGCATCTCTGGAGGGTCCAGATCCTGGAACAGTGCTGAAGTGCACTTGGGTCTGGTGGCTCTGCGTCCTCCTCCGACACTCGAGTCAGGGCCCGCTCCCGTCGACTCATACGAGGATCCCCCACGTGGATCGCTCGGGGTCAATCCCATCAACGTCTCCTCTCGTCGACTCATAGGCCGGCCTAGGCCCCGACGACCGCTGGATCCGCTCCCCCCACGGCTGGCTCCTGCCTGAGCGTCGGGGTCGCTCTCGGTCCGCCTGCCAAGCCATCGGTCTACAAAGCGGCGGTTTCCTGCACAATTAGTATATAAATTCCATAAATTGCACAAAAATTCCACAAAAAAATTAAAAACTTCATTCAATGTATATATACCTAAATATATTTATACCTAATTATATATATATATTCCGAAATATATATATATAGATATATATATATATATATATGTATATCCTTCTAAAAAATCTTGTTAATTCCACAAAATTAAAAAAAATTCCACAAAATTCCTTAAATTTCACAAAAAAAAATAAAAAACTTCATTAAATATATATATACCTAATTATATATATACCTAAATATATTTATACCTAATTATATATATATAATTATATATATATATTCCGAAATATATATATATAGATATATATATTTATCCTCCTAAAATTTTTTGTTAATTCCACAAAATTAAACAAAATTCCACAAAATTCCATAAATTTCACACAAAAATAAAATACGTCATTAAATATATATATATACCTAATTATATATATACCTAAATATATTTATACCTAATTATATATAAATTAGTATACTAGTATATAAATTCCACAAAATTCCACAATTAGTATATATATAAAAACCCTAAATTTAACAAAAAATCCACAAAATTAGTATATAAATTCCACAAAATTCCACAAAGTTAACAAAAAATCCACACAATTCCATAAATTTCACAAAAACCCTAAATTCCACAAAAAATTCACAAAACCCATAAATTTAAAAAAAAAAAAAACAAAATTCCACAAAATAAATAAAAACCCTAAATGAGCAATCGATCAGGACTACCTGACATGGTGGTGCAGTCTGGACGAGGAGCTTGGTGGGTGCGGCGGCGACGGCGGCTAGGGGCGGGGGATCGATCGGCTCGTCTGGTTCGGGTCGGGGAGGCGTCGGGAAGCTCGGGCACGGGGCGGGGAGGGGTCGGGTAGGGCAGGGGAGGGTCGGTCGGCGTCGGGAGGCGTGGTGGTGGTCGGTCGGCGTCGGGGAGGCGTGGTGGAGATTAGGGATTTCGGCAAAAATCCAGAAAATGAGGGAGAGGCGCCTCTGTTGCGGTTTAAATCGAAGGACTATAGCCGACGATTTAATTTTAATTCGTCGGCTATAGTCATAGCCGACGACATTCGTCGGCTATACTCTGACCCGACATCCGGGCCGGGCCGAAGTTGGGCTTTGCGGGCCGGTTATAGCCGACGAAGTACGGATTTCATCGCCTATAGTGTGGACTATAGCCGACGATTTGATTTTAATTCGTCGGCTATACTCGTCCGGGCCGGGCCGAAGTTGGGCTTTGCGGGCCGGTTATAGCCGACGAAATAGTTATGTCGTCGCCTATAATATGAATCTCGTCGGCTATATTATGAATCTCGTCGGCTATACTTCACGCTCTCAGCAGCCGTCAGATCTCGCCCATCCAACGGCGGACAATGAAACGGCGCGGATCGCAAGAGTTTAGCCGACGAAGTTAAGTATGTCGTCAGCTATTCTTTGGTCAAACTACAAAGTCAAACCTCTAAACGCTTTAAAACGGAAATTGGCCCGTCTAGATGACGTTTTTTGGCCTGACCTTCAACAGAGAATAGTTTCAGATCGATGAGACGCAACTAATCGTATAAAAATTTTCCTCAAAATATTTACCGACCGTCAGGCTACCCATAGAAAAAGGGAGTAAAAAACAGCTAACCGCAACATTCGGCACACAGATTTTGTCGGAATCTTCCCATTTTTCAACTGTAGACGTATTTCAATATTTCGGTCGTATCTTATTTCACGACACTTTTGCATTTGAAGGGTCTACGTATAGCAACTATTTGAAACTATACATTCACTTAAACACTTAGTAAACAAGTTAAGGAACATTAGTGCATACGTTCCGATTTCGAATCTAAAAGTTTGGAAAATCTATTCCAACCGTCAGATATCACCGTTAAGATTAAATACATGTATGAAAAAAATTCCAACTACATCTGACAACGTTAAAGGCTCGATCGGTACGGTCAAACTGCAAAGTCAAACCTCTAAACGCTTTAAAACGGAAATTGGCCCGTCTAGATGACGTTTTTTGGCCTGACCTTCAACAGAGAATAGTTTCAGATCGATGAGACGCAACTAATCGTATAAAAATTTTCCTCAACATTTTTACCGAACGTCAGGCTACCCATAGAAAAACGGGAGTAAAAAACAGCTAACCGCAACATTCGGCACACAGATTTTGTCGGAATCTTCCCATTTTTCAACCGTAGACGTATTTCAATATTTCGGTCGTATCTTATTTCACGACACTTTTGCATTTGAAGGGTCTACGTATAGCAACTATTGGAAACTATACATTCACTTAAACACTTAGTAAACAAGTTCAGGAACATTAGTGCATATGTTCCAATTTCGAATCTAAAAGTTTGGAAAATCTATTCCAACCGTCAGATATCACCGTTAAGATTAAATACATGTATGAAAAAAATTTCAACTACATCTGACAACGTTAAAGGCTGGATCGGTACGGTCAAACTGCAAAGTCAAACCTCTAAACGCTTTAAAACGGAAATTGGCCCGTCTAGATGACGTTTTTTGGCCTGACCTTCAACAGAGAATAGTTTCAGATCGATGAGACGCAACTAATCGTATAAAAATTTTCCTCAACATTTTTACCGAACGTCAGGCTACCCATAGAAAAACGGGAGTAAAAAACAGCTAACCGCAACATTCGGCACACAGATTTTGTCGGAATCTTCCCATTTTTCAACCGTAAACGTATTTCAATATTTCGGTCGTATCTTATTTCACGACACTTTTGCATTTGACGGGTCTACGTATAGCAACTATTTGAAACTATACATTCACTTAAACACTTAGTAAACAAGTTAAGGAACATTAGTGCATATGTTCCGATTTCGAATCTAAAAATTTGGAAAATCTATTCCAACCGTCAGATATCACCGTTAAGATTAAATACATGTATGAAAAAAATTCCAACTACATCTGACAACGTTAAAGGCTCGATCGGTACGGTCAAACGAAGTATGGTCCATTTCGTCGGCTATAATGCTTATCTTTCCGAAAATTTGCCATTTAGGGCCTGAAATAAATTCATGAACATCGCACAAACAATTCAATACAATTTCCCATAAACTCGGAAAACAGTAATTATGGACGAAAAAAGTATTCATACATGCATGCACCATCGTACACAAATTCCACATAAAGAGTATACTAAGGATGGTAATCAGAATCATCCTCATCACTTGAGTCAGACGTAGTATAGTAGTTCATATCTGGCAACCGGTGCTCGTACTCGTCGTCTGAGTCATCGTCTGCCTGATATAGACGATTCGGATTAACATCATACATGGGCACCTGACCCCTAGGAAGTCGAACCACTCTGCCCGGCGTCACATTATTATCGCGGATGGTTGAGGATTCCGGAATGTCGCCGGCGTCCGGCTCTTGGTATGCGGTCGCTTCTTGACACTCTGTGCTCACACCAAGTGTGGTAGCACTGTATATGTCTCGCTGAGACACATGGTTAACTATCTTCCACGTGCCTTTGTTCAATGGATCGTCCAGATAAAAGACCTTTTTGGCCGCTGTGGCGAAAACAAAGGGGTCGTCTTCATACACACTAGTGGCGGTATTCACCGAAAGTATGCCGTACTGATCGATCCGTATGCGGTGCGGCCTAGTATCAAACCATCGACACTTGAACAAGTGAACTTTCATGCGGTTCCCATAAATGAGTTCAACAACTGACTGTAGGACACCGTAAAAATCCACGCCCCCCTCTACACCATCGACCATCACCCCACAATTCTGTGTTTTGCGTTCCCCGTCTCTAGCTTCACATATATACTTAACGCCGTTGACATCACACATTGGGCGGACTGTGGAAGATATCGGCTTCATCGACAACAGCCTCAATTCCTCTGAGTAATTTGTATGACCACCCCTCTCAGCCACTTGCATCAGCTGAAAAATATAACTCAAATCAGTTGGTGTGTTTATGATTAAAGAATAGGGAACTGTAAAAGAAAGCCATCTAATATATATATTTATACACTTACCCATTGTGGAAAATAGTCTGCAAACGTCGTGTTGTGGTACTCGACATCACCGCGAACTTCCTTGCAGTGAAGATGGGTTCGTTTCCAATATTGTACCTCCGGACAGTTTATTAGAACCCACCAGTGGGCAATCCCTACCTCATGGTCAGGCAACTTGTCCACCCCCTTCTTCTTGAAGCTTCCGTATGGTACAACAGAGTTGGCGACGATAGATAGGTTGAACTCGGGGTCATCTCGACTTGGATGTTGTGGGGGGTCCTCCATCGCTCCCAAGTACAACTTGGCGTACGTTACACACTCATGCGCAATGTAAGCTTCAGCAATACACCCCTCAGGCGCAGATTTATTGTGCACATATTTCTTGTACTCTCCAAGTTGTCTGCAAGGTTAACAAGTGCATGTTAAGAGCATGCAACTTTTATTTAAAAACATGTATAAATCAAATTTATGAATAACATGTACCTTTCGATGGGATACATCCAAGTATAGTGTACGGGACCGGTAAGCAACAATTGTTGGGGAAGATGGATCATCAGGTGAGGCATGATGTCAAAGAAGTTTGGGGGAAATATCCTCTCGAACTTGCAGAAGATAAAAACGATTTCCTCATGCATTCTCATGATGTCTGATTTTCTAACTTCTCTAGTGCATAACTTCTGGAAGAATCTTGACAACGCCACCAACGGCTCAACCACTTCATCGTCCAAGTACGCTCGAATGAAAATAGGGAAGAGGCGTTGAAGCAGTACATGGCAGTCGTGACTCTTCAATCCGTACATCTTGTTGTCTCGGTAGTTAACACACTTGCTTATGTTACCCGCATAGCCATAAGGATACCTGCATAGCCATTAACAACAATTAGATTTCATGCATATATAGTCGTCCAACAACAGATGAATTCTTTAGGGAATACATGCCTAATTAATAAAAAGTTACCTGACATTACTCAGCCATCCAAAGATTTCATGTTTCTGGTCCCTGGTCACGGTGTAAGGAGCTTGGGGCATTTTGCTCCTGCCCTCTCTCAACCACAAATGGTCCCGCAGTCCCATATTTCTCAGATCAACGCGTGCCTTGGGGGTGTCTTTTGTTTTCTTCTCCCAATTCAAAACTGTGCCAACCACGGCTTCACCCACGTTCTTCTCTATATGCATGACATCCAGGTAGTATCTGGTAGCCAACCTGGCCCAATAAGGAAGTTCCCATAAGATGCTCTTGTGTGACCAGAACCTAGCTATACCGATCCGGCCTCTCTGGAATCGTGCGCAACACATCGGGATGATTGCTAAGCGGACCAAAGTCATACTCATTCAACACTGCCAATATTTCCTCCCCTGTCCATTGCTCGGGTGCCCAGCCCCTTTCTTCAGTCCCATCAAAAGCCTGTGCATCGTCCCTAAATGGATGGTCATGCGGAAGCCAACGACGGTGACGCATCTGAACAATCTTGCTGGAATGAGGACTGGAGCAATCAACAGTCATGCACTCTGAACAAGCCCTGTAACCCCTGGTGACGCTGCCCGACAACATACCCCTCCCAGGAAAGTCGCTGATCGTGCCAACAAGCATGGCATGCATCCGGAACATCTCATTTTTGAACCGGTCGTAGACCAGGTGGCCGTTCAGACTCAAGTACCGAAGCTCCTCAATTACGGGTCTCAAATACACATCGAGACACTTTCCCGGATAACCTGGGCCTGGAATCAACAATGTGAGCATGTTATATTCCTTCTTCATGCACATCCACGGTGGAAAGTTGTACGGAATCAAAATAACTGGCCACACACTGTACTGAAGCTCTTTCTTGCCAAAAGGGTTGAAACCGTCAGATGATAGCCCTAGCCAAACATTTCGAACCTCTGATGCAAATTCAGGAAACTCCAACACATTCTTCTTCCAAGCCTCTCCGTCGGCGGGATGTCTAAGGGTGTCATCGTCAGGCACATTCCTCTCAGCCCACCATCTCATAGCTTTGGCCGTGAAAGCACACATGAACAACCGCTCAAGCCTATCAATCAGCGGGAAGTACCGAAGTATCTTCACAGCTTTCTTGTTCCCTTTAGGAGTGAACTTATACTGCTCTGTATTGCATACTGGGCAGTATTCAAGATCTGCAAGTCCTTCCCCGTAAAACAGAACGCAATCGTATCTGCATGCATGAATCTTGATGTAGGAAAGACCGAGATCTTTAAGGATATGTCGCACCTTATGATGACTGGTAGGAAGCCGATGTCCGGGGGGCATCGCCCCACCCCATAGCCGAAGCCAATCATCAACCGATTTGACAGTGCCTTTGTTCTCCGTTTTGATCTTCATCACTCCCATGACAGATTTAAGGACAGTCTTACTGCATCCGGGGTACAACGGAGTCTGTTGCAATGCGATCAGGTTGTTGTACTTTTCCATACCACTTGTGTTGACCGGAGATCGGGGTAATGGCTCGAGTGGCTCAATATCAGGGAAACACTCCATCTCCGGAGGAGGGAGTTGCACATCTGGTGCTTCCTCAAAGACACCGCTCTCACGAGGAAACATATCGTTGATCCAGTTCGTTGTTGGATCATTGGAGGAACTCCCTCTCTCGGCAAATTGTCCATGATCATGACGACCCGCAAACTCTGGTTCACCGTGATAAATCCAATTAGTGTATAAGACCCAAAATCCATATCTAGCCAGGTGTTGCTCCACTGTCTCTATGGAAAACCGGTGTCGTGGGGTGGCACACTTGCACTTTTTACACGGACAATAATGAAGTGTAGTGTCTCCACAGTTAGCCATCACAAAATCCAGGAAACTCCTAACTCCATCATGATACGTCTGATCCCATCTTCCAAGGGTAATCCAACTCTTGTCCATCCTGTAAATTCAAGAAATAAATATAGCTATATATAGATATGTATATATGCACGTACTACGTACGTACGTACGTACTAATTAATTAAAAAATTCATCATTAATTACACACACATATATATATATATATATATACACATGCATCCCTAAATTAATTAAAACATCGTCAATCTCCCTAATTAATTAAACACAATGTATTTTTTATGTATACCAACAATATATTTTTAATTACAATTAAATTAATTAATATATATATACATTTTTTCATCAAATTCATCTAAAATCACCTATAAATCAACAATCAATCACTAATCTTCAACAAAACTTCAATTCTATCTAACCAACATATATATCAATTACCCATTAATAATCTCATCTCAACACATATATATATCAAATTAATCACACATTTATTCTAATTAAACTCTAAATTAACACACCTCTGCATATAACCAACTAAATTAACACACACAGCAATATACGTACCTTTCAAGCTTATGGCCGAGGTTTTGGACGATTTCAGAGCGTTTTCGAAATGTTTTCGACGAATGAGCTCGCTGCTGCAGAATGGATCTGATATAAGAGTTATAGCCGACGAATACCCTCCTCGTCGGCTATAACCAAAAACTTTTCGTCGGCTATAACTATTATAGCCGACGAATACCATCCTCGTCGGCTATAACCAAAAACGTTTCGTCGGCTATAGTTATAGCCGACGAGTTGTCGGCAGTCGTCGGCTATAATATTATAGTCGACGATGTGGCCGACGAAATAGTAATTCGTCGGCTATAACCACTTATAGCCGACGAAGTACTGTTTCGCCGGCCGTGTTTTCCCATATCGTCGGCTATAACCCCTTTTCCGGTAGTGAGAGCATATATCCGGGTATGAGCAATATGGGACTCGTCTCGATATGGCAGGACGCCCGGTCGAGGTCCGCCCGGCACCATGGTAGTTCGCGGTTATGATCATTCAACCGGCTGCATGGCTTCTTCGCTGTATATCTCGAAGACCTCTCACCGGTGGTGATCATCCAACCGCTTCGAGAGCATCCATCCGGGTACGAGCCATCCGCCCGGCACCATGGTAGTTTACGGTTATGATCATTCAACCTGCTGCATGGCTTCTTCATTGTATATCTTGAAGACATCTCACCGGTTGTGATTTTCCAACCGCTTTGAGAGCATCTATCCGGGTATGAGCCATCTGCCCAAGCACCATCTTCGTTGCATATCACTGGGGGACTCGTCTCGATATGGCATGTCGCCCGGTCGAGATCCGCCCGGTCCGTAGCAGTTCACGGTTAGGTATCATTCAACCGGCTGCACGTCATCCTACTGGAGACCTCGTCTCGATATGGCATGTCGCCCGGTCGAGGTCCACCCAGCTACATCTCACTTGGGGGACTCGTCTCGATATGGCAGAACGCCCGGTCGAGATCCGCCCACCGGTTACGACGCATCCAACCGGCTCGAGCATATTCCGGGAACAGGATCCACCCGGTACCATGGCATTTCACTGGGGACTCGTCTCGATATGGCAGGACGCCCGGTCGAGTCCCGTCCGGTACCATGGCTTGACCCCAGTCATGAGAACATTCGACCAGCATGGGCTTTATACACCCGGGTGAGTTTACATCTAACCCATGTACGCTTGTCCAGCAGGATAAAAACCCTGCATCGCACCAGCTGCGGCAAACGGGGGCTGCACGGCGAGCCTTGTCACCTCAACGCCACCCCCCCCCCCTACCGGGAACAGGATCCACCCGGCCCCATGGCATTTCACTGGAGGACTCGTCTCGATATGGCAGGACGCCCGGTCAAGTCCCGCCCGGTACCATGGCTTGACCCCGGTCATGAGAACATTCGACCGGCATGGGCTTTATACACCCGGGTGAGTTTACATCTAACCCATGTACGCTTGTCCAGCAGGATAAAAACCCTGCATCGCACCAGCTGCGGCAAACGGGGGCTGCACGGCGAGCCTTGTCACCTCAACGCCACCCCCCCCCCCCTACCGGGAACAGGATCCACCCGGCCCCATGGCATTTCACTGGAGGACTCGTCTCGATATGGCAGGACGCCCGGTCGAGTCCCGCCCGGTACCATGGCTTGACCCCGGTCATGAGAACATTCGACCGGCATGGGCTTTATACACCCGGGTGAGTTTACATCTAACCCATGTACTCTTATCCAGCAGGATAAAAACCCTGCATCGCATTGAACCGCGATCAACGTGGGGCTGCACGGCGAGCCTTGTCACCTCAACGCCACCCCCCTTACCTCAACGCTTATTCAACACAAGCTGAGAAGAACTAGCAAGTGTTCACCGGTGCTTTAAACAGCCCACAACACCGGCGTAATCTCCCCGCAGCCTAGCAATATGGGACTCATCTCGATATGGCAGAACGCCCGGTCGAGCTCCCATACTCCTTGACTCGTCTCGATATGGCAGAACGCCCGGTCGAGGTCTAGTACTGAAGTTCACCTGGGACTCGTCTCGATATGGCAGAATGCCCGGTCGAGGTCCCATGAACTTCACCCCGTTCCGCTTTGGCAGATCGCCCGGTAGAGGCTCAGTGAACTCCGCTTTGGCAGATCGCCCGGTAGAGGCTCAGTGAACTCCGCTCCGTTTCGATTTGGCAGATCGCCCAGTTGTGACCCAGTGAAGCTCCGCTTCGTACCGATAGGGCAGAGTGCCCGGCCGGAATTCCATGCACATCTCTTGCATGGCGGATTTCAACGCCCCATTATCATCCCATGCACAAATCTCTTGCATGGCGGATTTCAACGCCCCATTATCATTCCATGCACACATCTATGGCATGGCATCATGGCATCATCTCATACACTCTCCGGGTTCCACCCCACTCCATGCTCATAGCACCACAACACCTGAGCACAGTACTACTTATATTACAAACGTACTTATAAACTATTGCTTCTCATCGGTAACAGGTACTCACCTCGGTCACGCCTAATATTTAACGCGGACTTGGGGGACTGGGCACCGATAGGTCGGTAACCTTGCGGGTCTGCGGGACAAGAGCAAGACAGATTTAAGTCCCCATTCAAGATTGCACTTGACCGGGAACTTGGGGGACTTGTTGACAGTAGCCGCAGAGAGGCTACAGCAGGCCCACAAACCCGCAGCAAGTGCACCAGGGCCCGGCCCAAGGCCCGGGACCGGCTCACCAGCACCCGGCCTCGGGGTCCAGCACTTTATCCTGCCACCAGGGACCCTGGGACCGGGGGCGCCTGCCTGCCAAAGAGGGCACCAGAATGTACAAACAGAAGGGAACCAGTCCCACATCGAAGGGTGAGGCCAGCCCTCACCCCCAACCACCTATATAAGGGCCCCAACTACCCTCTTTAATAGGTAACTTATCTCACTCACCGCTTACATACGTGCCTTGGTTATATATATTCCAACTATACTAACTTAGGCATCGGAGAGGAGAAGGCCGGCCCGCCCGGTATTCCCCTTAGTGAGCAGGTTTGCAGGAGATCAAGTTGGATTCATCTGTATCTACCAGGCCCCCGGGTTTAGGCAGAAACAATGGATATCATAAATTCATTGTGACTATGATGACTAGATCATCACATATAATCTATGATGCACGGACACGCCGAAAATGTGTCGTATCCCATATTGGACACGGATACGGACACAATACGCTCAAATACGGTCGGACACGCGTGTCCCACTTGGACATGAAATGGACACCCGCGTATTTGCCTTGGACACATGCGTATCTAGGTGGACACGAAAATAAGAAGGACACGAGGGGCAGATTAGACATTTAGCAAAAAAAACCTAAATTCCCAATTAAGGGGTCTGTTCTTCCTTCCGTTGGAACGAGTCTACTCTTCGTTCTAGCCTTCTAGGTCATCATATCGCCATCGCCATCGCCAGCGCTCCACAGCCGTCGCCCCATCGTCTTCCTACCATCGCATGTGCGCCATCATCCCGCCATCGCCAGGTGTTCTTCCTTCGCTTCCAGGTCAGACAAATCATAAAGGGGATATCGCATCCCGTAGCCGTCGCCGTCTCGCCGTCGCGCCCTTGCCGTCGTCGTCGCGCCATCATCAGGTATGTTATTTGAATGATCTTACTGGCTTACTGGCTACTGCAATGAGATTATAGAGGACTGAGAGGAGATTTATTTCATGGACTGGTTTTATTTGATGAACCTGGTTGTCACATTTTTTATTTTATTTTGCTACTGCTATGAGTGCTATCACTGCTATGAAATTACAGAGGAGATTTTGTCCAGAACAACTTAGTTTGACTGATCTTATTTGATGATGAAATTACTGATGAATTCAGTCTATCAAATAAGACTGATCTTGTAATCTGTATATATAGTTGTAGGATACCAATCCAGAATAGCATATGCAGTTACAGAAGAGATTTTTTTACTACTTAGTTTGATCATATCATGTTATTTTTGTTATACTTATGCATATATATAATATTTAAAATAAAATTTAGTTAACGTGTCCATCACGTGTCCATATTCAAAAAAAAAAATTGACGTGTCCGCGTATCATATTGTGTCGAATACGGACAGACGTACTCGTATCCATGCTTCTTAGCATATAATCACACAGCTTCTACATGCCGGGTTCACCTTGATACCGCTGCAAGTCGCCGCGGCAGACTAGTCCTTCAACTGCTGTTTTCAAGGCAAGGCAGTCGTTTGTCCGGTGTGTGACTTCATCGTGGTAGGAGCAGTATTTACCGGTCTGCGCTCTGGTCAGGTTCCCCTTTGGGTGCTTTCTCTTTGGCGGCGGAGGGATGTTGTTCCAGCTCTCATACATGATATCCTCGTAAGAAGAGATTAAGGTGGAGAATACCTCTTGTCGGCCTGCGGGCATGACTGCCAGGGGGCGGGTTTGCTGGTAGGACGAGGGCTTTCCACCTCGTTGGGGGGTGTCAAAATTGTTCGTCCGGCGTTGTTGGTTCCCCCAACTCCTAGGCCTTTGGTCGGATGAAGATCCTCGGTCCTGGCCCTGCTGCTAGTTTCTGACTGCCTGTCGGGCAGGCCCCGGCTCCTCCTGCCTTCTCTTGTGCTGGCGACTCTCGTATGTTTTGTGGTCTGCCTGGGCGTGCCTAATAGCCATTGTCATCAGTTCATCATAACCCTGCGGGACCTCCACCCGCACTGCATACGAGAACTTTCCTGGCCTGAGACCTTGCTTGAAAGCTGATTCGGCAATCCCCTTGTCCAGGTTCTTAACCCCGGCAGTGGCCGTTTGCCAACGGTTAATAAAGGCTCTCAACTCTTCACCGTCGGCTTACTTGCAATTAAAGAGAACTGTCGAGGTTCGGGCCCCTTTGACCATTAAGATGAACCTGCCTACGAATTTGTCGGCCAGTTGCTCGAATGCATCTATAGAGTTCACCGGTAACTCGTAAAACCAGCTGAGTGCCTCCCCGGACAGAATCTATTGGAATATATTATAGTAGACGGTGTCGGAGTAACCCTTAGCACAAATTTGGGATCGGAAGCTGTCCAGGTGTTGGTGTGGACAACCGACCCCATAGTACGTCAACTTTAGTGACTTTTGGGTGCCTGATTTTCCGGATTCTAGAACCTGGGGTGAGAAGGGTCCGGCTCGCTCATTGAACCGCGCGCTCTCCGACGGTCTCGCTGCCTTCCTCTCGTTGGCCTCCATCTGGGCCTTCATATCTGACACTGAATCAGATAATATTTGGAGTGCTCGTGTGGTCGGGCTTATGGTATCACCCTCGAATGAACCACTTGCCCGTCGATTTCCGGGGACGATCTCCGGTGGGGCTGTGTTTGTCGAGAACTCCTCTCCCGCCACGTCGGCGCCTCTCTCTCCCCCTGATGACTGTCCCACCTCCTGGTGTGGGGACTTTCTTGGTGGCGGTTCGAATGATTTTGTCAGAGCGGCATTGCGCTGCTGTCCCCTTTCCAAGGCAGCCACCAGTTCCGCAGTCACCGCTTCCATATCTTGATACTGGGTATTGGCTTATGTCCTGTCCCAGTCGCTCTCTGCTCGCAAGAGGTTGACTTCCGCTCTCATCTCTTCTATCTCTCCCGCCATATCGTACTAGCCGGGACTGGAAACATTGTCCTGGCTGTTGTTGGCAGTCAGCCTATCTTCCTCTCTGCTCGGGGCACCGGGGGACACTGGTGCGTGTTCTAGGTCCCAGACTTGGTGGGATTCCTCCGAGCCTTTCCCGTGCGCATTGCGGTCGTATTCGCCGACCGTACCACCCGGATCACGGTTGGTGGCAGCGTTCTGGTTGCATCCACCAACGGATTGCTCCTGCCTCGCCCCTGGGATTTTGACCAGTACTGGCTTCAGAATCTGCCGATCCTCCTCTGGACTTCTTTCCTTCCTTTCTGCACTTACAGACATACTTGCCGCATAAACCCTTTTTTTTTTTGCGATCCGTTGGCTGACCGATTCCCTTCCTGCTGGTGGGACAATACGTCGACTTTTTGAAAATCTTCCCACAGACGGCGCTATTTGTTTATGTTAGAATCCGTAGACTCACAGAGATCGATGGAGCTTGGTGTGAATCGTTTCTGCAAATCCGACTAAATAAGGGAATACCGGGCGGGGCCGGTCTATTCCGCTCTGATGCCTAAGTCAGTATAGTTGGGATAAACCGATAACTTAAGCGGGAATAAGTAGTTGGAGTATTGATTACCTATTAATGAGGGTAGTTGGGACTCATATATAGGCTGCCGGGTACGAGGACTGGTCTCACCCTTCGATGTGGGACTGGTCCCCTTCTGCACATATTGTTAGGTTATTTCGGCTCTTGTTTGGGGAGCTGCCGTCCCCGGTTCCCGGGCCCCGATCACAAGTAAGACCTCCCCGGGCGCGGGACCAGGTGTCCATGCTCTGCACCCGAGCCCTGGGTCGAGTCCAGGAGGCCTGGCTGCAGGTTTGGGGGCCTGGGTAGCCTCTTTATGGCTACTGTCAACATCACAAAAGAGGGGTTTACATTTTTTTTGCTCCAAAATGATTAAAATTGTGTTTTTAGCCACTAAATACATATACATATTTCTTTGTCTATATTCAACTCACCAAAATTGAACATTCATGTAGTTATTTCTTTGGCTATATTCAACTCACCAAAATTTCAATAGTTTCTTGGATTTCCAAAAGATTTACTAACATTCATGTATGTTAACACTTTCACCCCAAGAAATTACTTATAAATTAGATAACATTCTCTAAGTTTATCAACACTTTCCATAAATTAGATAACATTTAGATAACATTCTCTAAGTTTATCAACACTTCCACAAAGAGATATTTCTACTACAACAAGACGGGGATCGCAAGGACCAATTGAAGACAATTCAGAAGATAAAGGATGATGAAAAATTTATTAGACAAGCAAACCTAGCACAAACTAGTATCATGAAATATTTTTCAAATTCGTAAAATATATAAAAAAAAAATATGTATTTAATTGAAAATATCACTTTATGCGAAAGTTGGGACCGGGATTTAGCACCACGATTTTCTGAAAAAATATTAATTATCACGATAGAGGTGTTATTAAATTTTAACACTGGTCCTGACTTGGGACCGAGACTTTTTATCAGTTTAGAGAGGTTATCACTTTAGAGGGGATCATTTTAGAGGGGTTTTACTGTATCGTTTGATTGCTAGTTGAGATGACGTTACATTTTTCAATTTTTAATTCTGGTAAATAATATTTTTAACGATGATATTCTTAATCCGCCAGTTCTGTGCCAAATAATCAAGTTTATGACTTGCACAACCATTTAACTCGTATTGTTTTCCAATTGTCTACTGTATCTAACATCTAACTATTGCCCTAATTATGTGATCTACAATGTTATAGAGCGAATAATTAAGAACATAATTGTCTGAATTCGATACAAGTTTTTTGCAAGAAGTCCAAATTGATGAAGTCTAGCTTCAATAAGAAAATGAGGGATTTCATGAATAGTAGAACAAGTGACTCTTCTTGATCGATCTCAATTTCGGAGAAGAACCGGTTCTGGTGAATGCTCCATCTGCTATCGAGCAGGACACAATGGTGACCCTGACTATTTTTGTGGACGGATGTACTACCAGCATAGTTGCTGCCTGCTGGCAAACCTGGAAATCGTTCACTTTGGTTCGCGCCGACATTGCAAGGGAAAAGGTACCGAAACCTTCATACTTTGAAAGACTTTTAAAATGCAAACCATATACAGTAGAAGCCTCAGTCCAGTGTCCATCTCGTTGTTGAGGACCGCCGGACGAGTACAAGACCCAGACTCGGACAAAATGCAAATAGGCTATAGCCAGAACTCTCTTAATGAGTTTGTCAGTGGCTTTCAATGTGTAGTTCGTGTAACTTGTGAACTTATTAATGACGCTGAGGTAACTTATCCTCCTGTTACACTTTTTGTTGTCATAGAAAATCACTAGATTGATATCTACAGCAACAATTGACCAGCATCTTGAATTTGATAGATGCTTTTCTTCGATGATTGATAAAAGATATGTCTTCGTCCCGAAACGTAACTTCCGAGCTCATCTGATGTACTCTGATTGATCCATAGTGTTATTCAGCTAAATTGGAGGTCTAAGCTGTTGATTCGCCACATAAAACACATTATCCACTGTTGGATTTCTTGGCAAAAACTCGAATCAACAAAATAGTTCAGCAAATTCTCCATTCAGCTGAAAACCTAAAACAAAGAACATAGCATTCTCCATTCCTAAGCTAAAACAGTAGAATCTAACAGCTGAAAACTTGAGCAAAACTATACCACAGCATTGGCGTTATCTATTTTCCGAAAAATAGAGCCATTCCAACAACATTTCTATTTCAAATGCCTACAAGTTGAACTCACAATTTGAAAAGTCTACCTGAGCATTACTGTTTTCTATTCTCTCCCGAAAACTAAGCTATGTTCAACAGCTATCTGCAAGTTGAACTCACAACTTAATCGGTGGAGAGTGGCACTACATTAAGCATCACTGAGAATGCTGCTCTCCAGGATTTCAACTGTTGTGAGGCGACAGATAAGTTGAATGACTTGAATCCCTGTTCGGGTCTAGAAATAGCGAAGTAGATGAAATGAAATTTCAAAAATGTGATGCACAAGTTCTTGATTACATAGCATAGAGACCAATCACTAATGCTAGCAAGGTTCCACAGTAAAATACCAAACACAAGTAGAGTAGAGTAACTAAGAAGGAAAATTGGAAATAAATAGTTTGATAAAATTAAAAGAGTCTGGAAAGCCCTTCCAATTACAGTAGCAAAAGCCCCATCATCATCTAAAACCCTAATTCTTCTCGATCCTCTCTCTCCCCACCTCCCAACAAAACCCCCCAAATCCTAAAGCAATATGAACCCTAAAAAGACCCCTAATTTGAATCCACAAATTCTGCACTGCACAAACCATCCATTATTCTTCTTCCAGCCAAAGCTTGGTTAAATCCTATCCCTTAAAATCCACTAAAACAAAGAAAAAAAAAATTACTCACTCACTTCTCCCTAAAACACACACAAAAAAAAGAAACGGGAACAGAAGAACGAACACATATTTATATATACCAGCAAAAGCACCACCAGCAGTAGTAGTAGTAGCAACACAAACCCACCTAATCCGGGTCGGAATCCAATTAACGCGGGTCGTCTTCTCTCCGACCCGAATTACCGTGCCCGCCCGACAAAGAAGCCAACAAATTGAGATGTCCTGGAAGGTAATTTCCCACTCTGGCCGCCGACGCTTCCCCCATCGGCTGCTGCTGCAAGAACAACGAATGCTGCTGACCCACCGACTGCTGCTGACTCATCATCTCCGGCGGCGGCGCGGCGAAGCTCCAGACTTGCCCGAAGTGCGGCGCCCAGAACCCTCCCTGCGCCGCGGCGGCGGGGCCCAGCATGGAGCTCATCGAGTGGTGGCCGACCACCGACACAGCTCCGCCGTCGCCTCCGCCGTGGCCGTCCTTACCGTCGTCGTCGTCGGAGCGCATGCGCTTGCCGAGGATGAAGGGGGTGGGTCCTCCGGCGCAGGCGCCGAGGAGGGGCTTGTGGTCGGAGGAGGTGGTGGTGGAGGAGTTGGAAAGGGAGGTGGTGGTGGAGGCGCCGCCGCGGAGGGAGACGGAGACGGTGGAGAAGCTGGCGGGGGTGGTGCCGGTGCCGGTGGCGGCGATGATGGAGGGCTCGGCCTGGCGGAGGAGCCACTCGATTGTCTGGCCGTCGGACTTGTGGCCGAGCTCGCGTGTGAGCTGGAAGACACGTGCGGCGCAGATGATAGGCATGCGGATGCGGCGGCCACGGCCGTCGACTTTGCTGTGTCGGTCCTTGGACGGCGGCTTCTTCACTGCCAAGACCCCGCCGTTAGATGACGGCTGCTGCTGCTGCGCCGTTTGCTGTTGGGTCTGTTGTTGCTGTTGTTGCCTTTCCATCATCATGGCTGCTGCTCCGTTGGAGAGCTCGTTGTTGTTACTGGGGGCCTCGGAATTGGACATTTGAAACTGTCCGAGCGTGCGGCCGAGTTGGAAACCCTAGACTGAAAGAGAGAGAGAGAGAGAGAAGGGGGTTTTGGGGTCTCTGTGGGGGAGAGAGAGGGGCTGAGGCTGAGGAGGAAGGAGGAGAGGGAGAGGAGTGAGGGGGCTGAGGGAAACACAGCTCGTCTCTAATCATTGAGGTCCAGACAGGAGCTGGTGGAGACAGAAGAGGGGCACATGGGAGGTGGGGCCCGCTCTCTCATACACACCCCACTCGTACTCTTCACACTTCTCATTCACTGTGCGCCACACGCGCCCCACGACCACAGTGAAAAAAACACAAGTTTTTTTTTCTTGTTTCTGTTTTGAAAACAAGTCGTACAAAACCGAAATTCGTACAGAGTTAATCACATGTGTGTATGATGTATCATTGTATCTCATAGGCTTCAGTTTCAATCGGCCATGTTTTTAGGGAGGCTAATATGGTTGCAGACCGTTTTGTTAGTTTAGCGTTAGTTTAGTTTAGTAGTTTTCTTTTCTATTGATAGTTTATTGTTAGGTTTGGAGTGTTTTTGACGCTTAGTTGCATAAAATTTTTAAATTCTTTGCATTTAGTATCCGAACATTTATGTTCATTCTTTCGTTTGTTAGGTATTCACTTTGATACAGTAAAATAAGAAAAAATCTGATGTCATAAAGTTAAGTATATTTGTATCTCACTGAGTGTTTATTGGCTATCATAAGTCATACTAGTACGTTTTTAGGGGAGTTAATATAGTTGCAGACTTTCCTGTTAGTTTAGGATAGATAATTTTAGTTTAGTTTATCAATTTTCTTCGAATTGTTCTTCTGTTATTAGATATTGAGCTTTTGTATAAGAACTGAAATTTGCACTACTCATTTTACAATCCATACTCTTGTCTTTTTATAACATGTGTTTTGTCTTATTATAAAGCTTTAACCGACAAGGAAAGTGGTAGTGTGGATTGCAAAATGAGAAGTGCAAATTTCAGCTCCATTTTGTATTTATTTTGAAATTTGTTTCTTTTTAAGTGAAAAATGCATATGCATCCAAATAGTATCTAAACATCTATGGATAATCTTCTTCTTGTTAAGTGCGGGAGATTTGTCTTGAATTATTCGCTTTGGTAAAGTCACATTAGACACATTCTTATATTCTCAAATTTAAAGAAGTTCGGATGTCAAAAAACTAGACAAAATTGTACCCCGATGAATGCTTACTAGCTATCATAAGTCTACTATTGGTTTCTCAATACCAAAAATCATACTAAATAGATACGTCCTAGATTTCAATAAAAAGTCTCTGCCCTTTTCACTCCATCCCCAACGGCCCAACCTTCTTAGTCTTAAACTCGAACAACGACCAACACCTAGACTTTCTTGAATCCCTTCAAAGTCTTCAACTCCCTAACACAACCACGTTCAGCAACACAGTATAAACCCCATCACCTTAACCGCGAACAATGACCAATGATTGATTGAACCCTAAACACCGGAAATGAAGTCATGTACGACGGAGAAGGATTCAGCTGCCTCAGCCGACGAATCAAAAGTTTCCCCATTTTCCAATTTTCCGTCCGATCATATACCGTACCGTTACTAAATTAAGGAAACTGGGGACTAATGGTAACCAAGGCTGCCTCAGAGTATTGCTCAGTATAGCTACCTACTTTTAAAGATCAATGACCAATGGGTCTGGTGGCAGTCTCAGGCAGATGATATAGTGGGTCCTAAATTATTCAATTCACTTTAATGCAGAAATTTCTCACTCGAATCATTGTGGAACACCAGATCGAAATTACCCATGCAACCTGTAACTTTCTTTTACCAAGAATGATTTTTGTTTATGATATTGTTATTCAATTTCAATGGAATTCATGTAATATATTTGCATTATTCAACAGCTGAAATATTGGTTTCAAATTTTTTTGGGAAGAAGAATGATGGAACTTTTTTGTCAATGATTCGTGATTTGTTGGTTAGCTATAAAGTCACAAATTCAAATCTCATTGACATTGTATAAGCTCAATATTTTACACCAAGAAGTAGGTGGCAACTCACGTTGGAGAGGAATGGAAAATCAAAGCGCACATATGGGTGGAAGAGACTGTAGGCGACCTTTGGGTGGTCCTAAGCGGTCATGGGCGGATTTTTTTTTTCCCGATCAGCCTTCCCACTAGAGTTTACGGCCCTAGGCGCTCTAAGGCAGTCTTCCGCCCTAGTGTTTAGAACCTTGGATAAGCCTATAAGAGTTGAGTCAGTTAAGGAGTTCAATCTTCCACCCTACTGTTTAGAATCTTGTATATATAAGCTTGTCGACAGTAGCCATAGAGAGGCTACCCAGGCCCCCAAACTAGCAGCCAGGACTCCTGGACCCGGCCCGGGAATGAAGAGTGGACACCTGGTCCCGCGCCTGGGCAGGTCTGACTTGTGGCCGGGACCTAAGAAGCGGGGATAGCAGCTCCCGAAACAGGGACCGAAACCGTCCAGCAATATGAGCAGAAGGGGGCCAGTCCCACATCGAAGGGTGAGGCCAGCCCTCATGTCCGGCAACCTATATATGAGTCCCAAATACCCTCATTAATAGGTAATCAACACTTCAACTATTCATTCCCGCTTAAGTTATCAGTTTACTCCTACTATACTGACTTAGACATCAGAGCGGAATAGACCGGCCCCGCTCGGTATTCCCTTAGTTAGAAGGGTTTGCAGGCAGGAATCACACCAAGATCCACCGGTATCTGTGAGTCTACAAATTCAGACAGAAACAGTTGGAGCCGTCTGTGAGAAGAGATTCGGGGCTTGGGTCCCCTTTTTAAATGAATCCGTCAGTTGTAGATATCCGGGGAGTGCCGCGGACTCCGACCAGGGCGACATGGCAAGAGAGATAGAAATGATGAAAGTGGAAGTCACGCGGTTGCGAGAAGGGGGCAATTAAGACCGAATAAGGGCGGAAGCCCGGTACCGGAAGATGGAAGCTGTGAACACCACGCTGTTGGCGGCCTTGGAAAAAGGGTAATTGCAGAACGCCGCACTAGCAAAAGCACTGGAAGCACCGAGGGAAGGCGTCAAGTTCCTGCACCTGGAGGTGGGACAACCCACCGGGAGGAGAAAGATCGTGCATGTACCGATAGCGCTCTTTCCGGAAACCATGAAGAACTCCGAAACACACCCCCCCCCCGCCCCCTCCCGCATCGAGCCAGTACGTCATTAGATGGGGAGGCCGGTTCAACTACCGAGGCGATCCAAACGTTGTCCACCTCGGTATCAGACATGAGGGCCCGGATGGAAGCCAGCGAGAGGAAGGCAGCAAGACCACTCACGAGTGCGCTCTTCCACGAGCGGGCCGGACCGTTCTCCCACTAGATATTGGAATCTAGGGAGCCGACACAAGAAGATCGTTGAGGCTAGTGTTAACAGGACCCGCCTCGGATTTCACCCTGAAATCCGGGTAAGATCCTGCGGGGACTACCTTAAGATTAACTCTATCGATAAATCGATAAGCCAATTTTAAGATAGACAACCCTAAAACCTGCAACAAATAAAAACACTTCTAAGTTCCAGTTCCAACCGTAACACCTGGAGCCACCTGCTCCCCAAATTACAACAACCGCCACAATTAAATACAAAATCTAATTCAACTGGCTCACAGGTAATCAGAGCAATCTAACAAAATGAACTGGAATCACAAATGGAAATATAACAAGAAATGTAATATGAAAATAAAAGAATAAGGGATCACAGATCCCACCTAGCGGAAGCGACAATGATGATGACTATGCCTCGACTCCGAGTACTCTTGACCTCTGATCACTATTCTGCACACTGGGCGATTTTAAAATGAAGGGCCCAGGGGAAAGTAAATTAAAAACGTTAGAGTGAGTGGATACAAATAAAACAATTTAATATAATACTTTAATTGAAAGTATCATATTACTTTCCCAATATTTTAGAAATAAAACCACATTGCATGCTTTTAATAAAACGTCCCACGTTTTAAGAAAATCGTATTTAAAAATCAGCCCCGCTGATATATCAAATAAACAAATAATATTTTTTGTTTATATTTGTATTTCAAATCGAAATATTTTTAAAAATCAATTAATAATATTTCACGACCAATCCCATTGGTCATATAAAAACCCAGCCCCGCTGGTTCGGGAATTTATTAAATTACAGAAAGTCTCATAGAGAAAATATTCCCGAAAACCAAATAATATAAAATCATGACCAATCCCATTGGTCATATAATAGAATAGGGGAACGTCATTACCACCATTTAATAATAGCCTCCAAGACTAAAAGTCGAGCCTCCAAGACTCTCTATAGCGTCCCACGCTATGCCCGTACACGTCGAGCACCGAGCGTGAATCTGACCTATGTGGTCAAGTCGTCACCTCGCATGGGCTCAGGCGACGCTATGCCCGTACACGTCGACCACCGAGCGTGAATCTGACCTATGTGGTCAAGTCGTCACCTCGCATGGGCTCAGGCAACTAAGCTAGCTGGCATCAATAAACATATCTGGACCCTGGTATGGTGAAAATCCGAAAACAAAACCGAAAGTACGCTTCCCCTTATATATATCATAAATCCGTACGGTCCCCGATCGCACATCTGAGGCTTATAATAATCATTAGTATAATAGCCTCGACGGAACATATATAAATATCCGACAAGCCTCAATGTCATAAAAATAATTTCGAAAATAATATATAATGTCGGCATGTCTCACATGTCGTGAAATCATAAACTCCCCGGAAATCTCATTTCCAGTCTTTCAATTATAAAATACAATTCATATCATGCTTACGATAATTCATATCATGCTTATGAAATCTCATTTAATTAAATAAATTGCATTTCAATAAAACGTAATTGCATGTATTTATTTTAAAATAAAATCCACTCACAGTTCGGCCGACCGTGCCGCTATTCCTCGCTCTCATTACGTCGAGTAATTTCTCGACCTGTAACAGAGATGTAATTATAAATATTTCAAACTTCAGAATTTAATTTATAAAAGTTAAATCTACAGACGTCCTCACTCGCCCGAAATAATCCAATTTCAATTCTTGTTATCGGTATTGAAATTATGTCTCAAATACCGAAACAATTTACTTCCAAAATTTCTCATGACACCCATTCCGAGTTCGATCAATTCTTTACTGGTTTATTTCGTCGTAAAACCATTTTAATTAGCTTTTAACCTTTTTACGGTAAATCAACAGTAACTTTTAATGGTTAAAACAGTAATTATTTTAGGTAAAACAGTAATTCTGAAAGTCAAACAGTAAATGGTTAAAATCTAATTACTATTTACCCTTTACTGTTTACTGTTTACTTTTACTTTCACTGTTTTACCATTTACTTTTCACCTTTTACCGTTTTACTTTTTACTTTTTACCGGTTTCACTATTCATCGTCTTCCTCACGCCGCCGGCAGCCGCAGCGCCGCCGCCCACCGCCGGCATCTCCGCCACGGAGGCTAAAAACACCTCCAATCGGCACCAAGTTCACCCAACACCATCGCCACCACCTCGGGGACTCATGCCCGTCGCCTCCGCCTCTAAAAACAAGCGCAGCCGCCGCATACGGCTGCCGACACGGCGGCCCAAACTGTCCAACCTCCAATTCTCACCAAAATCAACCAATTAACCATCAAACAACTCCTAATCGACTCAATTCCAAGTTCTAGGCACGAATTTACCCTCCAATTACATCAAAAACACAAATTTCACAACCTCTAATTCGGGAATCAAAAACCCTAAAAATTTCCAATCCCAATTTCTCCTTACCTGGACCACAACAGATCAATTCCTTTCGTGGAGAAGTCACACGCGTCGATGCCTTCCTTTCCCCCCTAGAATCGGGTGGAACCTTGGCAGGAGGAGGGAGAACCAGCCCAACTGGGCTTGAAGTTCTTGAGCTGGAATCGGCCGAACGGCGGCGATTCCCACCGTGCCACTACCACAGACTTGAAGGGGAGGAGGAGACGGTCCAAACGGGACCGGTGGCGCAGCGAACGGCGGCCGGACGGCGAAGAACCAAGGGCGGTGACTAGGTCGGCGCTGCTCGGGCCGAGTCGGGGAGAAAAGAGAGAAAAAGAGGGAAAAAAAGAAAAAGAAAAGAAAAGAAGAAAAAAGAAAAATTGCCTTTTCGGGAAATTTCATCCTCCACTATTTATACTCGTCCAAAAATCAGACAATTTTCGATTTACATCGTAACTTTTTCATACGAACTCCAAATTGAGCATGCTACGTGTCCACGAACTCGTTTCAACGTCTTCTACCTCGTCATGAAATAAAATCCTCGGTCGAGTCAACTTATTTAAAAGTCAACCTTTAGAACTTTAAAATCATAAAAACAATTCCCGAGGAGAAATAATAAAAGTAAAACAGTTAAACGGTAATTCTAGGTTCGGGTCGTATCAAGTGTACACCGGGACATGGTGCCCGTTTCAGCACCTGGACAGCTTCAGATCGCAGACAGGCGCCAAAGGCTATTCCGACGCCACTTGTTGCAGCATATTCCAAGAGACGCTCTCGGGGGAGGCGTTGGAATGGTTTTACGAGTTGCCGGCGAACTCGATAGAGTCATTCGAACGGCTGGCAGATAAATTTGTTAGCCGGTTCATCCTCAGGGCCAAGGGGGGTCAAACGTCGACGATCCTCTTTGATTGCATGCATGCAGACGACGAGGGACTGTGGGCGTTCGTTAACCGATGGCAGACCGCCACGGCAGGGGTATGGAACCTGGATAAAGGAATTGCCGAGACGGCATTCAAGCAGGGGCTGAGACCCGGGGAATTCTCCTACGCCGTACTGATAGAAAGGCCGCGGGGGTACGACGAGTTGATGACCATGGCTGTCAGACATGCCCAGGCAGAGCACGAGACCTACGGGAGTCGGCTGCCTAAGAGGAAACAAGATGACACGTTACCAACTCAACAGGAGAGTAAGACCTGGCAGCGAGGCCGATGACAGAAGCGCTCGCCCGCTAGAGAAGCCAAGAACTAGGGCAGTGAACGACCCCGTAAGGATGACATCAGGATCTCGTCGGAAGACGACAGGACCGCACCTTACCGCCCAGAGCGGCCCGAGCGACAAGGTCAGCCCGGAGGACAAAGTGGATGGACCATAGAGAAGCCAAGCATCAGCAAAACTATCTCCGAGATTTTCGCCGTAGAGGAGGCACCTCCTAGTTGGATGGACCCGATCCGAAAGTATCTAACCGACAAGGTCAACCCGGAAACAAAGTGGAGGCCAGGAGACTGCACCTCAGGTGCGCCAGATACAGCCTACTGGGCGGCAAGCTGTATCGCAGAGGACATAGTTTACCCCACTTAAGGAGCGTTACAAAAGAGGCCGGTCAGGCCATCATGCGGAAAATTTATGAAGGAGTCTGCGGTAACCATTCCGGTTCCCGATCCTTGTCACATAAAGTGCTCTGGGTGGGATATTTTTGGCCAGACATGGAGGCTACTTCAAGAAAAATATCAGGCGGCTGACACAAATGCCAAATGTACGCCACCGTACCACATGCCCCAGCGATTGCCCTCTCACTCCTGTTGGCACCATGGTCTTTCGCACAGTGGGGACTGGATATAATCGGGCCATTCCCGACGGCTATAGGCCAGTTTAAATACGCTTTCGTGGCCGTTGACTACGAGACTAAGTGGGTCGAGGCAAAGCCCCTACTCAAGATAACGGAGGAAAGAGTGAAGAAGTTCTTGTGGAAAAATATTTATTGCCGGTTTGGTGTCCCGCAAACTATTGTCACGAACAACGGCACACAGTTCAATAATACTGATCTCATCGAGTACACGACCTCTTTCGGGATGGTTTTTGCATCAGTAGCCCACCCGCAAACCAACGGCCTCAAAAAGAAGCTAGACGACAAAAAAGGCTTGTGGGCTGAGGAGCTGCCGGCGGTCCTGTGGGCAATCCGCACAACTGCAATAGAGGCAACAGCAGAAACCCCGTTCTGTATGGCATTTGGAAGCGAAGCAGTACTGCCTATTGAGATCGAGATACCCACCGGTAGGATTGAGAATTATGAAGCTGAAAGAAATGCCGAGGGCATACGGCTTAACCTAGATCTCATCGAGGGGCGGCGCGACCAAGCGCACCTACGGAATTAGACGTATAAGCAGCGGTTGGCCCGCTACTACGACAGTAAGGTCCGGGAGAGAAAATTACAAGTGGGCGATTAGGTGATGAAGAAAGTATAAAGAAAGGTGCTGGCCTTGGAGCCAACATGGGAAGGGCCCTACCAAATCACAGCGACCGTAGGACCAGTGACCTTTCACATCATACAGACCAATGGAGTCTATTCCACCCGACTGTGGAACATCCAGCACCTCCGGTAATACCCTAAGTGAATCATACCATAGCAGATTAACCGGACAATATTGTTTTCCTTCCAATGCTCTTAATTCAATAAAAGACACTATTACAAAGCAGTTAGTACGGCAACCCAATTACTATCAGGCACAACACCATGGGTGATTACTGGTTTCCTCCAATACAATCAGTACGAAAAAATGTGTATACAAAAAAAAATACAAAAAAAAAGGGGGACAAACTAGTCGGCCCCACTGGCACGGGCGGTTTCTGAGCCACCGGCCTTGAGAGACCGCTCTTGTTCCAACCGGTCTGCCTCGATCACATCTGCCTCCATCCTCTCGGCGTCGAGCCACGCTTTCACCCTCCACTCTATAAAGGCCTCGTTTATGCCTTTCTCCCGAGCGGCATCCAGCATATCATCAAATTCAACCGACTCCATGAACTCACTGAGAGCCTTATCAACGATGGTCTCTCGTTCGGATTCGGTTAACTTCTCTACCCCCTGCCAGACCAACGCCATTTGACCTTACAGCTCCAAATTCCTCGCCTCCAGGTCCGTCACCCGACCTGAGGAATCAGCAAGCTTGGCCTCCAAACCAGTGGACCGCTGGACCACATCGATCAGCTTCAACTCCAGTTCCCTGATTTTCTCATCCTGGGCGGCCACTCGGGCCTTTTCCCGCTCGCTGTGCTCCTTGGCCCGGGCCCTCTCCTTCACCAGCTCGACCTCTAACATGGCTCGGTGCCTCGTAAGATCCGCCACTTGCTTCTTTAAGGCCGGACCTTCTTCACTCACTTCGACAGCATAGAGACTGTGCACTGTCTAAAGAATGCCGCAAAAGAAGCGTTCAGTTAAAAAAAAAAACAAAAACAAAAATAAAGGGGGGCCGCAGTGAAGAAGGAATACTCACTCGTACAGCCATTTCTATGGCCTTCTTCTGACGCTCACCGGGGCGGTACACCGCTGGGCAGCCCGTCGTCAAGCCCCAAAGCTTTGACATTGGCTAATTATGACCGCACAAACCCCCCATCCCCAACACCTCCGGCTTGATACTCTCTTGCGGACGCCGTTTGCGGCACTTGCGGGGAACTTGAGGTCCCAGCGGTAGAAGCAGCAGTCCCGGGACCAGATACCCTTGCCCTCTTGGCGGTGTCTCCACGAACGGTAACGCTGGGGAAGAGAACAAGGTCAGTCACCGCCGACCTGCCAAGGTCCCACTTTTCCACCTGCCGCACCCTAGCGACATCAGCAGAAGTTGCCCCCGGTAAGGCCTCTCGAATACGCATCGGGGCGAGTAGCTCCACATCCGTAACTGACGTACTCGCCCCACTAGCCCCACCTTCTAGGCCAGGGCACCCACCGTATTCGGTGTCCGGGATGTCCATCCCTACCAGCTCGTCATGCACGGTTTTCTCACCAGTATCGGGATCCACAACCGTCTTCGATGCGGCTTCCCCCATCTCCATCAACTTCTAGGCTACAAGGTCATTGTCTGCATCGATGGTCTGATCCAACGGTAGAGCCACCTGTGGAACAACAGCTGAAAGCCAATAATCCAAACAGTTAGCACGGAGAAATGGGCCGACGGTAGCCCTAGAAAAAAAAACAACCAAAGCAAGACAAAAGTTTGACGGGTTTCTTCCCCAACCGGATAAAGTTGTACGAGCTCCGGCTCATTGCGTCTCCGCAGCCAAAAATACGAGCTATCCGCCGCCTCTCCACATCGGTCAGACTGTACGACTGATCACCGATAGCTTTGTAAGTCCTCGGGACGCGGTAAAACCTCGAGTTACGCTGCCATTTCCCCCCAACCATCACCACCTAGTTCCTCCATCTCTGTGCGGTCCAGGATGGCAGGTGAGTGATGACCGGATTACAGTCCCGTGCACCAAAGGTCACGCAACCACTGGAATGAGCCTTTCTGCAGTAAAAAAGCTTGTACAGTACCCTGAATTCATTAACCGTGGGCCACCCCATATTGAAAATACTGTACAAGCACCCGAGGTTGTGGAGTTGCCTCTATTGATTGCGAGAAAGCTGAGCGGGAGAAAGGTTTATCATGCTCAATACGTACTGAACGAACTGAGGCAGTGGCAGAGAGAAGCCATGACGCAACTGGTCTTCGTACACGGCAACCCAACCTTCATCCGAGTTGCAGGCCAGTTCCCCAGGATAGAGCGCCCAAAGTCTTAAGGACCGATCGATACTCCACCTCTCCCGGAAGTCTTCTATCTCGCCAGGGGTCATGCTGCGGCCAGGCTCATCACAAAAAATGGCCATCTCACCATCTGAGATCACGTGCTGACTTGCTCGCCCTCTCACCCTACCAGCGGCACCCAGCGCGCCCGTCCGCTCAGTCTCGTTCCCTGGCCTCGTACCACCTCCCCCCCCCCCCCCTCCCGGCGGGATTTATAGGGTTACGTGACTCTCTAGATTCCATGTATAGCCCAGGAACGCAATTTGCTGCAGGGGTTGAGATCGTCTTTTGCGGATATGTTCTCTGGACAGGTCCTCGTCGCATGAACACAATAGGCAAAGCAGAGGGAAGATCGAGGGATCTTATAGGCGGCACAACCAACCCCTGAACCCCCCCCCCCCCCCCCCCCCCCCCCCCGTAAAAAAAAGCAATTAGGGTACTCCAAAGGGCAAGACAATCGCAGCCGTAGATCTCTGCCAAAGAGGTCAGTCCACGTAACCCACCATGGACACCTCGACAATCTCCCAAACCGTCAGATGACAAGATTGAGGGACTCCATCATTTAAAACAACTCAGTGCTACAACAACCACTTGTCTTACATGCAGAGCCCGACGGCTCCCAGCCTACGTTTTATCTCGCCGCCAGGCGAATGACTAAAGCCAAGTAACAACGGCTCGGTATTCCCCGGAAGAACTCTTCCTCTAACACAAGAGACTTCTTCCCGCAGGGTAGAAACCCTGCAGGATTATTATTGTTACCGCTGAAATATTTCAACAAGTATGGGGCATTCTAACATATATTCCAAAGGTATGGGGCATTCCACCGGTTTGATTTATTCCACATTTACAGCCAAACAACACGACTCGATATTCCCCGGGAGAAATCTTCGTCTAGCACAGGAAACCTCTTCCCGCAGGCTAAAAACCCTGCAACAATATTATGTACAGGTTACGATATTCCAACCATAGTGCCTGCTCCAATTCAAGGGTTTCCTAGTCGCCGGTCCATCCAGCCTCGACTATTGGATGCGGTATCACACCAGCCATAATTGCACTTGCTTATCGCTCTCCTACGGAATAACCGGTTAGGCGAACTGAGACATTCCTACGAACAGCCGTGTACGACCTAACAGTTCCAATGTACCACCGGGCTTTATATACCCGGGAGACTTAATCCTCTAACACAAGACAACTCTTCCCGCAGGCTAAAAACCATGCACATACTTCCTATCTGCATGAACAAATGCAGCGACGTGGGGACGGCTACCAAGGACTACTCCGGGCCACGCCACCCCACCGGGAGATTTGATCCTCTCATACATGACAACTCTTCCCGCAGGATAAAAACCCTGCACAATACCTCAGGCCTGTAAGAACAAAAGCTGGGAAACCATCGGGAATGTCGACCTGTGCCAGCACGAGACCGCTTCACCCCGGGAGATTTGATCCTCTCATACAGGACAACTCTTCCCACAGGCTAAAAACCTTGCACATCCTATATGCCTGCAGAAATAAAGGCAGCAGGAAACGTGGGGACGACGGCCGAGGCTCTCTTGGCCATGCCACCCCGCCGGGAACTCCTCTAACACAGGGCACGTTTCCCGGTGATACATTTTCACCTCGTCATTCACTGTTTAAATCAACCGGTGCCCTCTGCGGCTACTGTTCTAAAACATGGGGGACTCGTTCAACTCGTGCACAATATTCACTGGGTTTTCCCGGAACATAGCACGGCGGATTTCAACGTCACATCATCCCATTCACTATATTCACTGGGTTTTTCCGGAACATAGCATGGCGGATTTCAACGCCACATTATCATCTCATGTACTACATCTTGTACTCATATGTAACTGTCAGCATCAACATCATAACCATACACTCATCACATTATGCATCATCATAACAGGTTTATTCGAACGCCCGACCAAGCCCAATCTTAAACGCAGACTTGAGGGGCTAGGGCACCGATGGGTAAGTGCCCCAGCGGGTCTACGGGCCTATAAAGGAAGACAAATTTAAGTCTCCATTCAAGATGGCACTTAACCGGGAACTTTGGGGACTTGTTGACAGTAGCCATAGAGAGGCTACCCACCAGACCCGCAGGCAGGACTCCTGGACCAGGCCCAGGGGTCCGGGAATGAAGCGTGGACACCTGGTCCCACGCCCGGACAGGTCTGACTTGTGGCCGGGACCCACGAAGCGGGGATAGCATATCCCCAAACAGGGGCCGAAACCGTCCAACCATATGAGCAGAAGGGGGCAAGTCCCACATCGAAGGGTGAGGTCAGTCCTCATGCCCGACAACCTATATATGAGTCCCAACTACCCTCATTAATAGGTAATCAATACTTCAACTATTCATTCCCACTTAAGTTATCAGTTTACTCCTACTATACTGACTTAGGCATCGGAGCGGAATAGACCGGCTCCGCCCGGTATTCCCTTAGTTAGCAAGGTTTGCAGGCAGGAATCACACCAAGATCCACCGGTATCTGTGAGTCTACGGATTCAGACAGAAACAAAACTTATAAGAGTTGAGTTAGTTAAAGTATATATTTTAGAACCATAAAACTTTAATTGCGCACATATCGTGTTCACTTACATATTGAATCCAAAGAGTATATTTCACTGAATATATAATATATGAATATTGTTCATTTGCATTATCGATGTCCATGTCACATGCATATATCACCTTCCCCATTGTTACTCTAATTGGAGAGACAATAGAAAGATTACTTGATGTGGATCATCGATGATCGTGTGATGGTCGGGTATGAATTGGGGTGGAGCTCTGTGCCTCTATCTTCAGAATCTAGAGATTGGCCAGACGGTTTGAGGTTTCACCAAATAAAACCCTAGATGTCCATCACTTTTTAATACGATCAAACTTATCATGGCAAGACTGCTTCTTTGAACCATATCGGAGTGTCATGCCCCTTTAAAGGCACAACAAGTTGTGAGACTAGTCATGTTGCAGCAACATGCATGTCTAAAGCCTACCACCGAGCATTAATCAGTCGCATGCTTCAGGACCCTTCCGGCGCGGTTAGGCTGGTGTGACGTCGACCTATAGGAACACTGGAAGCATAACTTCTACCCGAGCCATTCTCAGGTCCGATTAAGACAGTAGAGCCCCGCACGGACGTCATAGAGGGCAATCTGCTACAACTACAAACATGCATATTAGTGTCACAGTTCATCCAGCTTATACCGGAGATGAAGATAATGGAGTTTGAAACGCTCAAATGGTTCCTATTTTTATTTTTTTAATTTGAGAATGAAATGGTTCCTAAATATCACTTCAGTTTCTGGTTGAAAGTTGAAACTAGAGTGCCGAGTAGTAGTATGATCCAGTTAAAAGTCCAAATCAAGGACCGCTTCAATTTGATGCCACACATAATATTCTTAGTTATTCCACCAGTCAACCAACATAATTAAATTGTGCTGGATTTTGCTTAATAGTCACTAATCACACTTCCTACCCTACTAATCAACATATTTGAGTAACAACCAACAAGTCTGGTATGCTCCAACCAAGTCGACAACGAGTTTCAACATTTAGATCAATATGTATATATGTGTGCCCAGTTCGATATATAAAGGTTTCTGATTAAAAGGTCTTTAAAAGACTTAATTAAACCTTTTAACATGCAATTATTAAAAAAAAAAAATCTTCAG
Organism: Potentilla sterilis; assembly: GCA_963682095.1. Classification (NCBI taxonomy): domain Eukaryota; kingdom Viridiplantae; phylum Streptophyta; class Magnoliopsida; order Rosales; family Rosaceae; genus Potentilla; species Potentilla sterilis. Next base: position 47,472,390 of record OY821758.1, on the reverse strand, counting down.
CGTACAACTAGTCATTGGTAAGTCAAATTCAGGTGATCTCATTCTGATAAATATATCATTTGTTCAAGACACGATTATATACTTCTTTTTAAAAAAAAAAAAAAAAAAAAAAACTGTCTTACGAATATGCATGATGTCTGATTCGAAAAAGACTGTTGGTATTTTCATCTAAATTAATCGGGATGCCCAATAAACACAGTAACAAGTAACGAGCATCAATGCCACAATATGCATGGTTGACTATCATCTTCTATCGAAGTCATTGTGATTGGTTCTGAATTTCACCCCACCACCAACAATTCGATAGCAAGTAATTTCGCGATCTCGATCCAGTACTCAAAAACCACGGTGACAAAAACTGGAAAACTCAACTCTTCGACTGCACAAAACATGTGGATGATGGCATAGTAACCATGGTTAAAATTCTAATGAATTCTCTGACTTGATTCCTCAATTATTCCATCTACATTATTATCTTGTTACCCTTATCGTTTCATTTTTCGTCGCTAGTCCGAGTATGGAAAACGTGTTGCGGGGGTAGACGTGACATGCACGGTTCGGAAGTAGGCGCGTGAGGGATAGAGCTGTCTCGGCTTCAATGAGGTCAGAGAGTGAGTAAGCCGAGTAGTACAAAAAATGACACCTAGACTGACATCGGCATTGCGTTTTTATTTACCAAACTTGCCACTCTTTCCAGCGACAAGGATCAACTAGACCGATGTTTGCGAATATGATGCACAATAATTCGGGACTCAACCGTTTGATTCGAAGAGTGTGTTGATCGGACGGTTTAAATTGGTGTTTCCTTCCAGCACACTCTAGTCCTCTCTTTCAGTCTTTGTGGATTGCAACCCTGCATGGGAAGAAAGTCAAGCCCATGAATGTTGGGTTCAAACTTGCTGCTTTGCTTAATTACATATAATAATAATTGCTTGATTTTTTGTTTTGTTTTAGAGGAAGATGATAATGTGTTATGATTACAATGATTCCAATGATTCCAATTTTTTTAGACTATATAATAAGAGTTATCATTTTAAGTAACTCCTGTGTCACTATGATGAAACCTTATATAAAAATGAAATTCTCAAACCATAACTAAAATAATTTTTCTGCATCAGTACTAGTGGCAAGGACTTGAAAACAATTGTGTCTCGTAGAAGACACATCTAAAGTTTCATTCTTTGAACCACAGTTAAATGCTAATATAATAAAAAATTCTTACTTAATGACAAAATAAAGAGAGTCGATTATGACCTTAGCGAGCATAATTGATACTTCAAAATGATAATTAGTGTAGTAGTCTTACCGGTATTAGATGCGAGACTTGAAACAATTAGAAAAATACATTTGTGAAATTTGTACCAATGTTTACTTAAGAGATAGCATGAATCAGCCCTACACTTTCATCTTCTCATATTCCAATTTAATCTATTTTATGAGTTTGTAGTTTATTTTATTTGCAGTCAATTTAGTTAATTCCTAACTCAAACTTACAATATTGACATTTTGTTCATATCCACTGTCCTCAACAAGACTTTAGTCTTGATTAGGCTTTTGTGAGAACCAAAGCCGAGCATTATTCTTCTTAGACATGTCTATTAGCTTGCATTATTCTTCTTAGACATGTATATAGAGAAGCTAATGGTGTAGCACATAGGCTTGCACACCTAGCTAGAGTTGCTTTGGTACATGAACTGTACGTGGGTAGGAGAGGTACCTCATATTATTCAGGATGTACTGATAAAAGACGGTTGCGTTTTAGTGGAGGTACATGTCATATGTTCCCCTCTATGTAACTCACAGTCTATTAATAATATGAACAAAATACTGGTCACTCCTCCAACTTTCACTGACTCGACAGTTTAGTTCTTAAGGTTTCAATTTCAACAGATCACTCCTCCAACTTTCACTAACTCGACAGTTTAGTCCTTAAGGTTTCAATTTCAACAGATCACTCCTCCTACAACTTCAATTTCAACAGATCACTCCTCCAACTACATATTTTGAAATTGAAACCTTAAAAACTAAACAGTCGAGTTAGTGAAAGTTGGAGGAGTGATCTGTTGAAATTGAAACCTGAAGGACTAAACTGTCGAGTCAGTGAAAGTTGGAGGAGTGATCTGTTGAAATTGAAACCTTAAGGACTAAACTGTCGAGTCAGTGAAAGTTGGAGGAGTGACCAGTAGTTTGCCCTAATAATATTGTGGTTGGAAGTTCCTCCAACCTAACAGGATACTAACCCGTTCTCAAAAAAAAAAAAAAAAAACTTGGTACCTCAAGTTAGTTTTTACTTTGTTTTGTTTTATTTTTCTTTATTTGCCTATATGAAAATTGAAATAAATATACAACCGCCTAGTCATCTGCCTAACCGCTACTTCCTTACTATGGCTCGACTAACTCATAGAGAATTTAAGGACATTGTCCTTGTGAACTTTGACATAATAGGTTCCGAGTGGATGCGTTACTATCTCGTTAACGTAACTAAATTGACTTACTACCTCCTGATAAAAAAAAAGAAGAATTAATCAGTTTATCTACTTGAACTTTTGGCCCAATCATCATTTCAGTCCCTATTCTTTTGATTTTATCAGCTACACCCCTGTGCTTCCTAAATTAATCAACCGTTACCAATTTTGTAAATTCCGTCCAAACGATCTATCAATACCAAAGGCTTTTTGGTACCATTTGCCTACATTAATACACCGTTACCATATTACGATTATAAATAAGGCTAAACAAATCATATAATCAAGTTGAACAATAGAAAACAAACAAAAACTAATCATATGGTAACTGTTCATCAATTGACAGTTTGGATGTAATTTAAAAAATTGGTAACGGTTGATTAATTTAGGAAGCACACGGGTGTAGCTGATGAAATCAAAACAATATGGACTAAAATGATGATTGAACCAAATTCAAGTTGGTAAATTGAAATTAATTCAAAAAAAAAAATGATTGGCCATTGTAGGTCCTCCCAATCCGAAAATGTTCTGATGTGGACCTGAAATTTAAGATTTAACTAATTATTTAACTAATCACACCTATGCTTACAACTCATGCTCGATATACATATATGGTTTGGATTTCGATTAGCCAAAGAAATGTTAATACATTTTTAAATCATATTTTTTGACTAATGTAAAGGCATTGGGATGAACTTGCTCCTTATAACGCGTCAAAGTAGAGAGCATTATAATTTTTTAAATGAACAAACAGATTACTACAAACACGAGGGCATATATTCCAATCAATCTTAATAACGCGTTAATCCTCTGCTTTTGATTAATTTAATTGCCAATTATTTTGAGTAACCACTACATTATAATCAAGTTCATACTGCTGAGTGTCTGATTTGTCTAACCAATTTTGACGTACGAATGATGGAACATTCCTCTGTAGTTGGTCGTATATATTGTGATCCTATTAGTTTATACAAGAATCGAATAAAATCAGGGTTCTTAATTAGTAAGACTCAAGAACACAGGTTCCTGGGATTGTGGCTTTTTGTGTTTGTTTATATTTGGTTGATCATCATGAGGTGGCCCTCTTCAATAACCTAATTAGAACGAGATCTTTCTACAACTGCGTTGTTTGATTTGGATTCCAGATTTCTTTGCTTGTTGCACGAGTATGACTGTAGAAGGACAGAACAATCGGTATAAAATGATTAAGGAGTGAAGGCTTATAAAAGGCCTTTTTGTTTAGGGATTTTAGAATTTGAAAAAGAGTATTAGTTTGGTTTTTCCATGGGAGAATTCTCATTTTCCAATATCCATTTTCTTTCGTAATTCCTTGGCATTTACAAATTTTTAACTTTTTTTTTTATTTTTTTCTTAAAAAAAAAATAAAGATCTAAGGGTTTCACACTACTCTCTGTCGTGACTCGAACCCAAAACCTAATAATCTACTTCCTAAGTAATGGAGTTTTTTGATTTTTTTTTATAAAAACAACATTACAAATTAAATCTATATGGGCCCGAATCATAGGCGGACATCCTCAAATGACGCAAAAATGCGGACTTAGCCAGAACAGTTCAGGGCGGTGCAGATGACAACCCTCATTCCTTCCTCAAAGAACATGGACATCCTGGAGCTTTAATTTACACGGCGTCCGCACTTTTCCATATTTACATACGTCCGCTTCAGATCCGGCCTATATACATTATAGGAGCTGTAATCTATCATGCCATTGAATGTATTTTCCTTCTAGGAACCAAACTAGACAGTCATTAATTGGTAAACACCATGCTTTCGAAGGTGCTCCCTAAAGGCTCGATTCAAGTTGTTCATACAAGTTGAAGTTGGGATATTTGCTACATATAGTGAATTGAAACCCCACCATAAAAAGAACCATACGTACTGGTTGGTCCCAAAGCAGTTCCTTAATTAGAATTTAGAAGTGGGGAGTCGTCAATTCCTGCTATATATTTCATGCACACGTGTAGGTGGTCATTTTGAGGGACTGCCCACACAAGATGAAAAATCTCGATATATTATTAGTGTGTGTTGTATAATATACGGGTCCCAAGTCATGACATATAATTAGCTTCCAAACTCGACTCATATATGTTACATGTGAAACTTTCTGATGGGTCTACATCTCCCTCAGAATATATTAGTGTGTGTGCTGTGTAGATTTCACTTCAAATCTACTTGGATCTTTGTATCATAAAGTTTTCAATCAAAACTTCTAGGGCAGTTATTTTCCCGTTCTAAATAATTTTCTAATGATTTTTATACATGAGGTAAGCTAATTTGTTTCGAGTTCTTCTCCATTTTTAGTTAGAAAGTGCTACTCATGATTTGTGAAAAAAGACCTGCACACTATAGATCAATTGAACTCAAAATTTGAGAACAACCACACTAACCTTTATTGAAAAAAAAAAATTATTAAAAAAATCATTTACATGTTTTACCGTTGAGAGTACGAGACCAATAAATACTAAATAAGTCATTAGCAACGTCTAACTCTCAAACACGACAAATTCATGTAACCTATTTCAAAAAAGGTCATGTTGGGTTGCTTATAATTCGGACTGAAGAAATAAAATATCTTGTATATCGCTGCATTAGCCATGAGCTAGGTTTTCTTATGTTTGATGATCCGCCTACTCATGCTGCTCAAGCCTATATTGATGATTTTGCTGGAATGACTAGAGTTAGGAGATTTAGAGTTTGCTCCAACATTTAGTTTTCTTTGTTTTTGTGGTTGGGCCTTTTAGGTCCCCCTTGTAACTAAAAAAAAAAAAAAATATCATGTATATCGCTAAGGCTAGAGGGCCTTATAAGTACAATACATGACCGTTGTCGAATGAGCAACCTTGCAAACCTTTCAATTTTTCCTCTAGTTTTTCTTCAAGGATTCAGGTAGTTAAAACATTTTTGACAAACTCTTTATTTTGACTCTTTACCTATTTTAGGGAGTCTGTTTAGTTTTTTTTTTTATCAAAATTAGGAGCTCCACCAGACCCTCTTAAGTGGCTAGGCATTTGAACTCTTAGCTATCTTGCTCCTAAATATAGAGAGCGAGATGAGGCTCTCTATAATTTAATACATTACTTTTAGATGATTCTATGTAATAAATAACTGCATTTAAGGTAATTTTTTTTTTAAATTTAATTAGTAATATAAGTTCAAAATAGTTAAAATAGAGAGAACTTATACAAACATATTTCTAAACTAGCTAGCCAAAATGACATTTTAGCTATTTTGGTTAAAATTTGACAAAAAAATGGCTAGCATTGCTAAAGTTGCTCTTAGCTCAGCCTATGAATAACAAGATCTAAAATTTACAATTCAAGATAATTGTATTTAGAGATTGAACGTCTTAATAGGTTAACTGAATGTTATTTAATGAGTCAAGTAAATAGTTTGTTTATATAGTTTAAATGAATCATCAGATTCGGTTCGATAAATAAGTTATACAAATTACCACCATATACACTTTTGAGTCTATAATTACCAATAACAAGTCTATTTTTTAAATTACTGCTAGCAAACTTCCATCCATTTTAATAGAACGAATAAATTATAAAATTACCCTTTCACTTTTTTCACGATGTTACTAAACGTTAGTAACATTACACATTTTTGAAGATCAGTAGCGCGCATTACGTTATTTTTTAGAGTCAGTAACATTACATTTTTTTAGAAGAGTTAGTAGCATCACATTAAATGCAAATATATAAGTACGTACTGACCCTCAGTAGTGTACTGACCCTTAGTATGATTAAGAAACCATTGTATAACCTTATAAAAGTGTAAAAATTATTAATCAAAATATTGTCACAGTTATAGCAGATCAATGAGGATAATTTCAAGCATAAAAGAAAGACTCACAATAGTGTAATAAGATCCAATATTCACATAGCTTACATGTAGGTATGGGAAAATGCCCATTTAGTATAAAAAAGGCCCCCTCATTACCCATTTCAATGACCATCTTATTTTTCTCCCTTATTCAACATAAGGTAACAACTCTATTGCCCATTTGAACAAATCTTTTTCAATTCTAGTACAAATTTAATTTTTTTCTTCCTTTTTTGTCCTTTTGTCTTATCTAACATATTTTTGAATTATAATGTGCTGAGAAAGTGGAAGATAAAAAAACGAACTTTGCCGAAATATCACTCAACTCCTCCGGCCTCCCATGGCCGGTTGCCGGAGCCTGGTCGCTGGATTCCGGTCACCAATTTTTTTTTTCGCCGGAATTTTTTTTTTCTCTAGATTTTTAATTTTAATTTTTTTTTTTTTTATAATCAGGTTATTGGACGATGATTACTGACCCTCAGTAAATAATTTACAGATTACAGATTTCCAGTAATCGATTACTGACCCCCAGTAATCAGGTTACAGATTTCATATTTTCCAGTAATCATGTTACTGACCCCCAATAATCGATTATTGACCCCCAGTAATCAGGTTACTGGAGTTACTGATCCATAGTAATCAAGTTACTTACCCCCAGTAATCGATTACTGACCCCCAGTAATCAGGTTACAGATTCTATATTTTTCAGTAACCATGTTACTGACCCCGTTACTGACCCCCAGTAATCGATTACTGACCCCCAATAATCGATTACTAACCCCCAGTAACCAGATTACACATTCAATATCAACTCAGTCCCAGATTGATCTGGGCACCCATCGATTCTCAGTCCCAGATTACACATTCAATATTAACTCAGTCCCGGATTCTCACCCTAGCCTTGGCCATCAATCCTTGCATCCCTCTATCAACTCAGTCCCAGATTGATCTGGGCACCCATCGATCTCGGCCTCCCTCCCGATATCGACCTTGATTGCTCTGATTCCTGCCCAGGCCAACGCCTCGACCCAGCATCCTGGTGCCCTCGGCGTCTGCTCCTCCACACAGTAGCCCAAGGTCGATGGAGAGAGCGCGGCGGAGGTTGGAGTAGGGCTGACGTGGCGGTGGTGGGAGGGCCGGGGTGTGGGTGACAGAGATGGGAATGTCGGGGTGGGAATCAGCGCCGGAGTTTGCTACGGCGGAGAAGGCGCAGGGGACGTGGCAGATGTGGCCGCGCTTGGGCTGTGGTTGGAGTCGGCGGTGGGCGCGTGGGGGTAGGAGGCGGTGGAGAGAGAGAGAGAGAGAGAGAGAGAGAGAGAGAGTTTTAGTATTGGTTAGGGTATGGTAAATGACTGAATTATATTTACTAGGATAGTTGTGTAATTCTCTTAAGATTCATTAGTTTGAGATATAAATATTGAAATGGGCAATTTTTAAACCCATTTTGTTCAAATGGTCTTTTTCTCTGTAGGTATAAAGCTACTCATGACCCTCAATAAACACTACTAAACCTCAATAAGCTAATACACATCCTTATCTTTCCACTTAGCCAACAAATCTTATCTATCTTCCTTCTTCTCCTCAATGATTGTGATACGTCTTGGTTAAGATAGGGTTCAAAATAGGGCCAGGTAATTGCTAAAGTGGAATTTCCAGAACAACACTTACTAAAATTGAAATTTTATGATGAGAAGAAAAGATGCAAAAGTGGAAGTTTTAGAATGTAAATAAAAATGGATTCAATTAAAAACTAATGACTCTCAGTACAATATTGACCCACAGTAGGATAATAACCCCAAACTCTTAAAAGTGAAATTTCTAACATAAATAATGCTTCAATAGCCAGATCTTCCAATCTCACAAAATGTCTCACCGCTAATCTTCATCTGACCTCGCTCCCTCAAAATTGAACCAAAGAATTCATTGCAACAAAAACCTTCATCTTCCTCAACACAACCCCAAACAATCATAAAACAAATCAAATCTTCCTCATCAAAACCTTCATCTTCCTCAACACAATATTCAGATCAAATCTGCAAGCACAACGGGACATGCACGAATCTTCTCTTCTGCTTTTGACCTCTTCCCCTTCCAAAATTAATTTGGTTACCACAACTTTTCATTGTTTCAAGTGAAAAATCCCACCAACCCAATAAAAGCAAAAAATTTCGACGAAGGTTTGCTTCATCTAGTACCATAGCCTTGGGTTCTTAGGTTCTCAGTTCGAAATCAAATCTTGGAGTCGGATCTCGATCCCTGCAAATGAACTCATCGATCGCCGGATGGTGGACGAGCTAGTACGTCGGGTAGCCTCTCTAGATCGACTCGCCGGAGGTGAACTTGCCGTTTTGCTCCACCGGTGGAGGAGCCATAACCCGATCTCCACTTGCCGTTCTGGAGAGAGAAAGAGAGAGAGTTAACGGTGTGGATGTGCTCTGTTAGCGCACGGGAATTAGAGATTAAGACCCTGATATTGGTAATTTTATGTAGTTATTGATAAAAAAAACCCAATAAGTTAAGAAGTTAGCGAATCTTGTTGATAACTTCAAACTTACTAGAAGCACCATTACCTAAAGTTGATCCATTGTTGTAGCTCTCACTTTTGACTTTTGAGTGATGTAACTTAAGAAAGTTAAAAAAGAAAAATATATTCACACCCTTTCAGCAGGAACACGTTCAGTTTGAGTTTGCTGGTCCTTCTCATCCCGGCTTCTGCATCCTAATACTACTTTTGTCTGAAGCTAGTAGTAGTACTATTCTGCTTCATATGACCAGGGTAAAATTTTCCAGAGTGATTATCACTTTTCACAAAGAACCCACATCATGAACCCGACCATTGCATCCTCTCTTCTTTCACCGGAAAGGAAACTGCTTCATCTCTATTTCATAATAATACTTCCCCTCCTGCAAACCCTAATCGATGATCAAATATCTGATCTTCTTCTTTTCGAAGCCAAAGTCATATTCAGTGCGTTCTTCCATCCTCCACAAAAGAAGAAGCAAAAGCTGTAAAAGGCAATTTCTGAAAAAAAGTGATTGCAGAGATCAGCAGACTCTATTGACCTTCTGAAAGATTCAACACGACCCAGAGACACACATGAGGCTCTGAATCGTCCAACAGATCACACCAGCTGGAGCCCATCTTCAACCATTTCTGGGAAATTATTAATTTTCTGGAAAACGACCTTTGTATATTTTTCTCTTCTTTTATATTTTTCTGGTCTTTGATTTTTGGATTCAAAAAGGCGATTTTCCACCAAGTTTTCCCCGGCAGAAACCCAACCACAATTTGGCACATTATCGCTGCCATTTAAGAATTGAATCCAAAGTGTGATGGTTTTCAATTCAATGATACCATTTGCAGAAAGCTAATCGCTTTTATTCACTAATTTAACTCCATGATTAGTACTAATCCAATTATTTTAACTTCATTTTTAAAGATACTTTAGGATATTTCTAAAAAGAGGGCCTCTCTTGCAATCGTTCAACTTGCAGAATATCAGCGTATCCTTGGGAGTTGAAGAAGAGTGAATCAAGCATATCTTTTTTTAAAAAATGGGGCTGAACCCAAATGCGATATCCAAAGCCCAGTCCAAAATATAAGTAAATCAAAATGGGAGAATTTGAAAGATGCATTTCCAAGTGGAATGACGGGAGTAGTCAAATATAACACGATTTCGGAGAATAATTTCTGATGTATATTCATCTCACATTGGAGGCTATATAAAGAGGATACAAGATGTACTACAACTCTACTTGCTTGGTACTACCATGTACTACATATACAAAATAGGTAAGTACTAACTACCTAATTTACATTCTTAAATTACTTGACTCACGCTAACACTCCCCCTCAAATTGACGCACACACATCAACCATGCCCAACTTGCTAAGTGAGTCATAAAAGACCTTCTTACACATTCGTTTTGTGAGTACATTCGCAAGTTGCTCTTCTGAAGGAACAAAAAGAAAGCTAATGATCTTAGCATCTAACTTTTCCTTTATAAAGTGACGATCAACCTCCACATGTTTAGAACGATTATGCTGAACTGGATTCTGTGATATATCAATAGCTGCTTTGTTGCCGCAATATAACCGCATCGCATTTGACAACTTAACACCCAAATCACGTAGCAGATTTCTCAACCACAACAATTCGCACACTCCATGAGCCATACCTCTATACTCAGCCTCAGCACTAGACCGAGCCATAACCTTCTGCTTCTTACTCTTTCATGTAACCAAATTACCTCACACAAAGGTAAAATAACATGATGTCGACCTCCTATCTGTAATATTTCCAGCCCAATCTGCATCTGTGAAACCACTAACCTCAAGAATGTTTTTGTGTTTAGAGAACATTACTCCTCTTCCTGGAGCTGACTTCAGATATCTCAAAATCCTCACAACAGCATCCATGTGATCCACACTTGGATTATGCATGAACTGGCTCACTACACTTACTGCATATGCAACATCTGGTCTGGTATGTGCCAAATATATCAAGCGTCTAACTAACCTCTGATAACAAGTCTTGTCGTTAGGTATTTGATCAGGATACTCTGCTAATCGATGATTCTGCTCAATAGGAGTGTCGATAGGTGTGCAATCTAACATACCTGTCTCTGTCAACAGATCAAGAATGTACTTCCTCTGGCACAAGTAGATTACTTCTCTCCCCTTTGCTACCTCAATCACTAAGAAGTACTTGAGGTCACCTAAGTCCTTCATCTCAAACTCAGAAGCAAGCTGTCTCTGCAGTCTATCAATCCCTATAGTATCATTACCGGTAATCACCATATCATCAACATAGATAATTAGGATTACTACATTTCCTTGTTGATGCTTGAGAAACAAGGTATGATCATAATTACTCTGTATGTAATCAATATTTGGCATGAACTGTGAGAACCTCCCAAATCAGGCACGGGGTGACTGTTTGAGACCATACATTGACTTTCTTAATTTGCATACAAAATCACCAGCAGAAGTAGTTACATACCCAGGAGGAAGACTCATATACACCTATTCGGCTAATTCTCCATGAAGAAAAGCATTCTTGACATCAAACTGTAGGAGTGACCCATTCAAACTAGCAGTAAACGAAAGAAGAACCCTGATAGTATTCATTTTTACAACGGGAGCAAAAGTCTCATCATAATCAATACCATATGTCTGAGTAAATCTCTTTGCAACAAGGCGTGCTTTATACCAGCTCACTGATCCATCTGCGCTGTGTTTCACAGTAAACACCCAACGACATCCCACAACCTTCTTTCCATGTGGTGGAGATACAAGTTCCCGAGTATCATTCTTCTGCAATCCCACAACCTTCTTCCATTGCTTTCCTCCACTTTGGATCTCCCAACGCATCCTGCACTTTGGATCTCCCAACGCATCCTGCACTTTGTTAGGAAATGATACAACAGATATTTGATTCACAAATGATTCATATGACTTTGATAATCTCTTAGTGGACATATAGTTGGTTACTGGATACTTTGATTTGGCTTGTAAACTAGGTTCATATCTTTTGGGGGGATGACCTCTAGTAGACCTGTTAGGTAACACATATTGTTTACTATTAGGCTCACTACTACTAGGAACAGTGGAAAGACATACCTCAAATGATTGATCTTCTACAACAGAGAGTTGTAGATCAGGGGTATGAGTGATGGTAGGAGGGGCAGATTGATCTTTTACAAAAGTTGTGCTCTCAGCTATTGGTTCAATTCCTAGAACATGGATGTCTGAGGCTTCTACCTCTGGTTGAGCTTTTGTTACTTCTGGTACTGAGGCTTCTACCTGTGGTTGAGCTTCTGTCACTTCTGGTATTGTTGGTATTGAGGCTTCTACTTCTGATTCCTCCCCCTCGCCATGATACAGCTCTTCAAAGTATGAATGCTCCCCTTGAAGGGCTGGATCATCCGAGGAAAAATAGCTCATGTCCTCAAAGAAAGTAACATCCATAGTGACATAGTATTTTCTGGTAGGTAGATGATAACACTTGTATCCCTTCTTATGACTTTCATAACCAACAAACACACACTTGATCGCCCGAGGATCTAATTTAGACGATCTCTGCCTCTTAAGAACATGAACAAAGGCCACACAACCAAAGACCCATGCGGGTATATTATGATAGGAAGGAAGAGAGACATGAGATGCAAGAACCTGAGACATAAATTTTCTTTGAAGAGCACTAGATGGAAGGCGATTGATAAGATAAACAGAAGCTGCGACATCATCACCCCAAAGATTCTTAGGCATATGGGCACTAAAAAGGATGGAACGAGCCATTTCAAGAAGATGCCGGTTTTTCCTTTCAGACACCCCATTCTGCTGTGGTGTTCGTGAACAGGTTGTTTGATGAACAATCCCATGAGTTCTGAAAAACTGGTGAAAAACACGATTGACATACTCCCATCCATTATCAGAACGAAGAACTTTAATAGTGCCATTATATTGTGTTTCGACCTGAGAATGAAAGGCTTGAAAAGCAGGGAAGACTTAATCTTTGGTTTGAAGAAGAACAATCAATGTCAACCTTGTGCAATCATCAATAAACGTCACATAATACCTCATATCCGTGACCGTAAGCTCTTTAGAAGGTCCCCAAACATCAGAATGAATCAATTAAAAAATGATACTACTCTTGGAGGAACTCGGAGAATAGGTAGAACGATGGCTCTTAGCAAGAACACATGTTTCACAGCGCAAGGAGGACTCTTCCACACCAATAAACAGAGACGACATGGATTCTTTCATAACATGGAAAGATGGATGCCCTAATTGACGATGCTATAACCAAATTTCACTTAGCTGATTCGAACTTGCAGTCAAAGCAGTGCGTGACGATGCTCCTGGTTTCTCTTCCGCATATGTCTGATCCAGGTGAAACAATCTGCCTCTTAAGCCCCCCCGACCAATTATCTCCCTGGTGAGAAGATCCTGAAAAATCACATACATGGGATAAAAGGTTACAGAGCATCGAGACTCAATATTTAACTGGGGAACAAATATCAAATGGTGTGACAGGTCAGGTACATATAGAGCATTGTGAAGGGTTAAAACATGGGTTACACGGACTGACCCTATCCCTAACACATGAAAAGCTTCACCATTGGCATTAGTGACATATGACACGGGTGGAGAAGACAAATAAGTAATATAATGAGAATTATCATAAGTCATATGATCCGAGGCACCAGAATCAATAATCCAAGTATCAGAATCAACAAAGCTAGAAACTTTTAAAGCCATACCGATCTTACCACCTGCTGGAGTCTTATTAGTTATGGGAATATTACCATGGTTGCAGTATTGACCAACCGCATGTATAGACTTATGTGAGAACTCAACTGTCCAGCCATTCTTGCCATCTAACTCATAAATGTCATTCTTTGCATCTTTACTTTGCACAAAATCAATGAAAGCATAACCCGGTGGCCTTCTTGCAACCCATATTCTTATGATAATTCCGAAGCCGCGGAACTCATTTTCGAGTTCTCCTTCTGAAATCCAAGAACCCAAATTTCCAATATACACCCAAGACATTCTTCCAGATCGGGTCGGGTCGGCAGAAATCCATGTCGAGTCGGCAGGAAATCCGAGTCGGGCTGAATTTCTGTGGAGATTGCGCGGAGAGGAGAGATTGACGCCGAGAGCAGACGAGACCCGGAGAGATTGACGTCAGATCGGAGATGCCTGGAGATGCGGGTTGAGCGGCCGGACGAGACGCCAGAGATGCCTAGAGGTTGCGGGTCGTGCAGATGAGGCGCCGAAGGACGAGCTCCTGATCGGAGAGAGACGTCGAACGCCTGATCGAAGAGAAACGACGAGCGCCTGAGGAAAGACGCGCCTGATCGGGAGAAGAGCAAGCAGAAATAGTTGACCCGTAAAGCAGAAGCAAGGGGGGCCGACGAGGCTGTTGTCGGCAAAAGTGTGCAGAACTTATTTTCCGACGAGTCTGTTATCGGCAAAGTGTCTGGCTGATAAAACCAAACGCAAGCGATCTGATTAGGAAGAGATTAACAAACCCTAACAATGAGGTTAAGTTGGAAGAAGACAAACCAACTTCACACGTCTGACAGAGAACCAACTCCAGACGAAGAATTGCAGCGGAAAAATAAAGAGACAATGTCCTTTCAGATCTTTGCTCTGATACCAAGTCAAATATAACACGATTTGGGAGAATAATTTCTGATGTATATTCATCTCACATTGGAGGCTATATAAAGAGGATACAAGATGTATTACAACCCTACTTGCTTGGTACTACTATGTACTACATATACAAAATAGCTACATACTAACTACCTAATTTACATTGCTAAATTACTTGACTCACGCTAACAGAAGTAAGGTGATGCTTACCACCCGAAACAGGGAGGTTGCCAGACATCTTAATCCCCACGAGCCACGATTACTAAAGAACGATGAAAGCTTAGAATTGTTGCTCAAGAAAGCATTCCCACAAGGGATGCTCATTTTCCTCTCCAGCACGGGGTGAAAGAACTTGGAAGAGAGATAGTAAACCAATGTGGTGGTTTGCCATTAGCTGTGGTGGCTCTTGGAGGAATATTGTACCGTAAAGGCGTAAACCAACAGAAGAATGGAAGAAACTCTCTCGAAATGTCAAGTGGCTTATCATGGAATATGATAATCATGTTTCCCAGAGCCCCTGAGTTACAATGATTTACCCTTCCGTTTAAAATTATATTTCGAGCATTTGGCACTTTTCCCTGATGATTTTTGCATACCAAAAAATGAGTTGATACGCTTTTGGGTTGCAGAAAGATTCATACCGGACCAAGAAATAGGGGAAGAAGCTGAAGGTGTAGCAGAAAGATGCATATACGAGTTGATTGATAGGTCCATGGTCCAGGTGGTAAAGAGAAATTATAGAGGTCAAGTACGTTAAAGACATCCGCCTCCACAAGGTTCTCAAACACCTCGCCATCTCAAAAGCTGAGGAGGGTGATTTTTCTCAAATGTACTCTGGAAACGAAGTTCCGCAACCAACATATGCATCCAGCAGGATCATCAACTCCCGAAGGCTTGCCATCCATGGTACGTACAAGGACTATGCATTCCTGGAACCGGATACCTCCTTCTTATGCTCCCTTCATTAATTAGTGAAGTTGATCAGAATATAGTCTTTGTTTACAAGGAATGCAAGTTACTCAATGTCCTACAAGTAAACGACCCTGAATTTTATAGAACACTAGATTCTTGGGAACTAGGGACCTTGACTCAGTTGAGGTATTTGGGATTTAGGGGATCTACGACTGCCGGAAACATGCCATCAACGATTGGACAATTGTTGAACCTCAATTGAAAGTGGCATTGTGTATTTGAAAGTGGCATGCCAAATGTCCTCAAGAAGATAAAAAGTTTGAGACATTTGCTACTTAACTTCACGAAACCATCCTGGAATTTAGATTTGGATACCTTGATCCATTTACGGACCCTGAAAGGCAGGGGCGGACCCAGCCCAAAGGCTATGTGGGCTTTAACCCAAGTAGTTTTTGGGGAGGAAAAAAAAAATTTAGAACACCAGTACTCCCTCTGCTGCCTGCGCTTCTGTTTGCCGAAGAAAAGAATTTTACCACTCTAGCAGGCCCTGCCGCCCCTACTGGCCTTGACGCCAGCCCGCCCATGCCGGCCTTGCTGGCCCTGCCACCAGTTTGGTATTGTGATTTTTTTTTTCTTTAAAATTTTGTTTTTTTTTTTTGGATTGCAATGTCTTTGTTTCGTTGTTGATTTCTGCACTTGCTTTGTGATTTATATTTGGGCTGGTGAAATCAACACAACGAGATTGGGGAAGGATCGGCCAATTTGGATAAAAAATTTGTGGTGTTTTTGATCTAGGTTTATCGTTTGGGTAGTGAAAAACGAGATTTTTGAAGTTGGGTTAGCTATATTTTGTTGAGTTTTCTTCCAATTGTGTGGTTTATAATCTACTGGGTTGTATTTTTGCTGTTAAGATTTCTGGGTAGGGTAAGAATGTGGATTTGTGTAACTGTGTTGTGTAAAATGTTGTTTCATTTCTTGAAGAACTTTGACCAGAATCACATTTTGGGTCTTGTTGACAGTAGCCGCAGAGAGGCTACAGCAGGCCCAAAGACCCGCAGCAAGTGCACCAGGGCTCGGCCCAAGGCCCGGGACCGGCTCACCAGCACCCGGCCTCGGGGTCCAGCACTTTATCCTGCCACCAGGGACCCTGGGACCGGGGGCGCCTGCCTGCCAAAGAGGGCACTAGAATGTCCAAACAGAAGGGAACCAGTCCCACATCGAAGGGTGAGGCCAGCGCTCACCCCCAACCACCTATATAAGGGCCCCAACTACCCTCTTTAATAGGTAACTTATCTCACTCACCGCTTACATATGTGCCTTGGTTATATATATTCCAACTATACTAACTTAGGCATCGGAGAGGAGAAGGCCGGCCCGCCCGGTATTCCCCTTAGTGAGCAGGTTTGCAGGAGATCAAGTTGGATTCATCTGTATCTACCAGGCCCCCGGGTTTAGGTAGAAACAATTGGCGCCGTCTGTGGGAAGCTTGAACGAAAAGCCGTGTAAGCAACACCGTTGGAAGAGAATTCGGAAATGAGTCAAGAGAAAGGCACCACCGAGGAGGGACGTGTTGCATTAGTGCAGACGCTCACCTCCACCCCGGCCGTCACGCGGGAGCCGCACGGCGACCAGGGCAACGGTCAGGAAGGAGGGAGCTGTGGGGGACCGTCCGGCATGCCGGGGCCCCACCACGACAGCTCACACGGGAAAGGCCCGGCAGGGGATGAAGACAGTCCAGAGCAACGGGGCTTCTCCTTGATGTTCTCAGATGATCCGAGCGATCGATCTGAGAGCCCGGACCGGGACCCTACGTACAGCCCCGGCCATAGCAGTATGGCGGGAGAGATACGGGCAATGGCCGCAGAGGTCAATCGTCTAAGAGAGGAGAGCGACAGGGACAGAGCTAAGTCCAACGCCCGGTACGAAGAGATGGAAGCGGTGAATGCTGCCCTAGTCGCCGCCCTGGAAAGGGGACAGCAGCGTAGTGACGCCATGGCCGAGGCACAGGCGGCACTCCTACCGGTCCAACCTCAACACACCGAGGCAGCGCAGTCTTCGGGCGGTCGGCCCGGTGATCCCGTGCGAGAAAAGTCACCTCCAGGCGCAGTCCCGCCGAAAAGCACGTCAGCCTCCCGCCAGCTCCGCGCTTCGTCTGGGGATGAAGTTGAGACTACGACCGCACGGGCGCTGCAGATGTTAGCCAACACCGTGTCGGACTTAAAGGCCCAAATGGAGGCCAACGAGAGAAGAGCCGCGCGACCGATGGAGGGCGCCCGGTTTAATGAGCGCATGGGCCCTTTCTCGCACCGGGTCATAGAGTCGGGGAGATCTGGCAACCAGAAGTCCCTCAAACTCACCTATTCAGGGTCCGGTTGCCCGTATCAGCACCTGGACAGTTTCCGGTCCCAAACCTGCGCCAAGGGATACTCCGATGCAGTCTGCTGCAACATCTTCCAGGAGACTCTGTCTGGAGAAGCGCTCAGCTGGTTCTACGAGCTTCCTGCGAACTCGATCGAGGCGTTCGAGCAGTTAGCCGACCGGTTCGTAGGCCGCTTCATTCTCCGAGTCGAGGGAGCCCGGACGTCGACCATCCTCTTCAACTGCATACAGGCCCCCAGAGAGGAGCTGAGAACCTTTGTCAACTGCTGGCAGACGGCTACGGCCGGGGTTCGGAACCTGGACAAGGGCATCGCCGAGATGGCGTTTAAGCAGGGGCTCCGAGCGGGTAAGTTTTCCTACGCTGTCCGGGTAGAACTCCCGCAGGGGTATGACGAGTTGATGGCTATGGCCATCCGGCATGCCCAGGCCGATCATGAGACCTATGGGCACCACCTACTGAAGAGGAAGCGGGATGAGCAGCAGGAAGGCCATCCCCGGGAAGAGAACCCTCCGCCCGGCTAGGAAGCCAAGCCCAGTCAGTGGACCGAGAACCGCACCGCTCGACCCAGTCGGAACGCCAACAACATAAACTGGCCACAGCGGCAGCAGAGGCCCTATTCTGATAAACCCCAGAACGAGCACAAGCCGGCGCCGTACCGCCAAGAGCGCCCCCTGGCAATCATGCCAGCACCACCGGCCGGTCAAGAAGTCTTCACCGCTCTCACCACTTCCTACGAGGATATCTTACTTGAGAACGGGAGCGTCATTCCCCCACCGCCCAAGAGAAAGTACCCGAAGGGGAAACTTACAACGGCACAGACGGGCAAGTACTGCTCTTATCATGATGAGGCTACTCATCGAACAAATCAGTGCTGCGCTCTCAAGACAGCGGTGCAGGGTTTGATTGATAACGGCCAGCTCAAGCGGTATGTAGGGGAAAGAAGAACAGACCCCGACTGGGAACGTGACCAGGCCTGGTAAACCCGCTAACTCCGAGCGGTTAGTTTGGTATATCTCCGGTTAAACCGTTGTAAAAACAAATATATGCAAACTATTTTTGAGAAAATTTCACCGGCTCCGCCAGTTCAAGTATATTCATAATCAAGCAAGTATACAAGCAGTAACCGTTCCGGAAAGATTACAAGGAGAGGAGCAAGGATAATCCTAAGGAGCAACGACTCCGCCTTCAGCAGGCAATCCGCCAGCCTCTCCTGCGGGACCCTCATCGTTGACCTCAGTTCCAGCGTTGACTCTGGCTCGGGGAGACTCGGCACCGTTGGTAAAAGAATCCAAGTCCGAGCTAATCGCTTCTTTCGGATGCCCCTCCACCGCCTCCTGATGGATGTCCGACTGCTCATGGATATCTCCTTCAGCAGCAATCGACATCAGGGAAGTATCTAACCACCCCTTCCCCGCCCATTCCGTGTACGCATCCGAGATGCCCTCTTCCCTGGCCTTCTCCAGAAACTCCAGGAACTGATCGCTCTCGCGGTACTTGAGAACAACCCGCTCGTAGAGTTCCGGGTCGTCTTCCCCGGTCGCAGCAGCAGTGGATGCACGCAGAGCGGCAGCTCCCACTTGGAGCTCGTCCACCTTGGCTTCCAGCTCGGCCCTCTCCTTCTCCAGGCTCCGGTTCTGCTCCTCCAGCTTCTTGGCCCTCTCCTCCGATCTGGCCTTCTTCCAATCCGAGCGGGACTTCTCCACCTCCAGGCGCTGTCGGGCCTCCGATAAAGCAGTTATCTGTCTCTTCAGCTCCGACAGTTCCTCGCTCGCGTCCGGTTGGTACAGACTGTACAGCAGCTGCGCAACAACAGAAACAGTTAATCGGGCAGTAAGACACACCACCTACAAGCAGTGTAGTGGCACCAGTTAGTGCTTATCCGGAGGACGGATTCCTTGCATTTTGGGCGGTTCCCGCCTGCCAGGGCTCCAGAAACCCCAGGTCTGTCCAGACCAAGGCCGGCCAAGTCCGCCGCCACATGCCGGACGAGTGCACTATCCGGGCTTCCCCTCGGTGCCTCCGCAGGCGCGGGACTACTCGTCCGGGCAGCGGCAGCCCTCTCCCCAGCGGAGTTAGTTTGCGCGCCGCTGGTTATCCTGAACCGTTTGACCAGGTTCTCCCGTGCCGACCCACCGGTAAGCGTCACCAGCGCGGAGGAAGGAATGTCCCCGCCTTTCCGTTTCTCTCCCCGGCCTTCCGGAGAAGAAGATCGTGCGCCTACCCGGGCGACACGAGCCACGTGCGGCACAGACACCGGCCGGTTGGGGATCCTGTTCACTCCACCGGGAATCCTCACTGGCCCCCCGGTACTCTTGCCCTTTCCAGGCACCGCAAGGGCCGCAGCATGATGGGTCTTCACCCGCCTCAGGAGGTAGGCGCCGTCATCAACATCCATGGCCCTCGGCTCCGGATGAGTCATGAGCTGGCCGGACTCCTCGTCCACCGACGTCCGCGAGGCGGTCTCGCCTTTCTCCTTCAGCTTGTTAAGGAGGTCTTCCCCATCCATTGAGAGAGTGGTTGCGGGCTTGATGACCGCCCGGGAAGATGCACCTGCAAAGAAAGCGAACAGTTAGCATTTTGCCAGAGCTAGCACAAAGTATCACCGCTAAAGGGCTTCCTACGCATCGGGACCCCGCCCGAGTTGGCAGTATTCCTGCACTTCTCGCCGGATAAAGTTGAAAGAACTCCGTTCCAGATCGTCCCAACATCCGAGTATGGTCGAGATCCTCTCATGCTCCAGATCAGATAGCTCGAACGACTGGTCACCAATGGGTTGGAAGGCGCCAAGAACCCGGTACATTTTACTCCTCGCCTGCCACCTCCCGCCCACCATCACCACCTTCTTCCGCCAACTGTTGTCTACCCATGTAGGCATATTGGTGACGATCGGTTGATGGTTCCGGGCGTTGAAGGACAGGCAACCCCGGGACCCTGGTTTCCTGGAGTAGGACAACCTATACAAGGACCGGAATTCGTTTACCGTTGGCATACTCATTCCGGACAGATCATATAGGCAGCCGAGGATCAATAATCGCCTCCACTGAAGCCCAGGAAGCTGCGCGGGCGACACTTGCAGCGCACTGAGCATATACTGCACGAAATTTGGCAGCGGGAGCGAGAGTCCATGCCGGAACTGGTCCTGATGCACGGCAACCCAACCTGCCTCCGGGTTGCAGGCTGACTCTCCAGGATTCAGGGGCCGCAGCAGAACCTCATCCGGGATACCCCACGTTTCCCGGAACGCTGCAATCTCTCCAGGGGTCATGCTACCCTCCGGTTCATCACACACCACAGCATCCTTCCCTCTGCCAATGGTGTAGCTCACGGCCGGAGCATCCGCAAGGCGCACCCCGTGCGGTATTTCAGTCTCCGAGGATTCAGCCCCGGAAGACGAAGACGAGGACGGAGAAGCAGCCCTGCTCCCGGAGCAGTCAGCGACTTCGGTCTCCGGGGATTCCGAACCGAGCCAGTCCTCCAGCCTCTCCGCATCATCCACGAGGGGACCCCTGGCAGCTGATTCGGAAGCCCGGTCAGAACTTGAAGAAGACATCTTAACCTAGGGGAAGAAAACAAAACCCTAGCGCTCGTCAGCAATAGGCTACACCAGCGCCTTCTACGGCCTCTCCCCAAGTTTGCCGCAGAGCAGTTCAGTCAGCGACATAGATCCCTCCCCCTGCCACAAAGCAACAAAACCAAAACAAGAACAACACCGGGGCAAAGAAATCAACAAACTTGCCGATTAGTATGCTCAACCGAGGACAATCCGCCCTGCGAAAGCAGCGAGCAATGGTAGGAAGAGAGTAGGGAGCGCTCGAGAAAACGGATCTCGTGGGGCAAAAGGGCTCAGAGTTTTCGCCGGATTTTTCTCTTTCTCTTAGTTTTTCTAAAGCAAGAAGCAACAGCAGAAAGAAGAGCAGAAGAGGCCTTTTTATAGAGGGGACCGGTGCCCTAGGCAATTGAAATCCCTCCAAAAACAAGTAATCAGAGCAACTCAAACGCCTGCGAATCCAGGCCCTTCATCTCAAGACCACCCCCCGCTGGCACGTGTCCCAGCATTGGTAAACTGCCCATGCCATCATAAACTGACGGGACTGATGGACTTCCTCCTTAAATGCATGTCAGCCACTTGTCCCACACGCTGGCGACAGGAAGGTAGGAGCGGGAACCGAGGAGTCAGGCCCTCCCACACTTCCCCAGGTTCCACGGTTGCACGCCATCTTCGCTGTATATCTCGAAGACCTCTCACCGGTGGTGATCATCCAATCTCTTCGAGAGCATCTATCCGGGTATGAGCAATATGAGACTTGTCTCGATATGGCAGGACGCCCGGTCGAGGTCCGCCCGGCACCATGGCAGTTCGCGGTTATGATCATTCAACCGACTGCATGGCTTCTTCGCTGTGTATCTCGAAGACCTCTCACCGGTGGTGATCATCCAACCGCTTCGAGAGCATCTATCCGGGTATGAGCAATATGGGACTCGTCTCGATATGGCAGGACGCCCGGTCGAGGTCCGCCTGGCACCATGGCAGTTCGCGGTTATGATCATTCAACCGGCTGCATGGCTTTTTCGCTGTATATCTCGAAGACCTCTCACCGGTGGTGATCATCCAACCGCTTCGAGAGCATCCATCCGGGTACGAGCCATCGGCCCGGCACCATGGCAGTTTACGGTTATGATCATTCAACCGGCTGCATGGCTTCTTCATTGTATATCTTGAAGACCTCTCACCGGTTGTGATTTTCCAACCGCTTCGAGAGCATCTATCCGGGTATGAGCCATCTGCCCAAGCACCATCTTCGTTGCATATCACTGGGGGACTCGTCTAGATATGGCATGTCGCCCGATCGAGATCCGCCCGGTCCGTAGCAGTTCACGGTTAGGTATCATTCAACCGGCTGCACGCCATCCTACTGGAGACCTCGTCTCGATATGGCATGTCGCCCGGTCGAGGTCCACCCAGCTACATCTCACTTGGGGGACTCGTCTCGATATGGCAGAACGCCCGGTCGAGATCCGCCCACCGGTTACGACGCATCCAACCGGCTCGAGCATATTCCGGGAACAGGATCCACCCGGTACCATGACATTTCACTGGGGGACTCGTCTCGATATGGCAGGACGCCCGGTCGAGTCCCGCCCGGTACCATGGCTTGACCCCGGTCATGAGAACATTCGACCGGCATGGGCTTTATACACCCGGGTGAGTTTACATCTAACCCATGTACGCTTGTCCAGCAGGATAAAAACCCTGCATCGCACCAGCTGCGGCAAACGGGGGCTGCACGGCGAGCCTTGTCACCTCAACGCCACCCCCCCCTACCGGGAACAGGATCCACCCGGCCCCATGGCATTTCACTGGAGGACTCGTCTCGATATTGCAGGACGCCCGGTCGAGTCCCGCCCGGTCGAGTCCCG
The DNA here is from genome assembly GCA_963682095.1 of Potentilla sterilis. NCBI lineage: Eukaryota > Viridiplantae > Streptophyta > Magnoliopsida > Rosales > Rosaceae > Potentilla > Potentilla sterilis. The sequence continues at coordinate 47,449,201 of OY821758.1, read as the reverse complement.
CCCGGTACCATGGCTTGACCCCGGTCATGAGAACATTCGACCGGCATGGGCTTTATACACCCGGGTGAGTTTACATCTAACCCATGTACGCTTGTCCAGCAGGATAAAAACCCTGCATCGCACCAGCTGCGGCAAACGGGGGCTGCACGGCGAGCCTTGTCACCTCAACGCCACCCCCCCTACCAGGAACAGGATCCACCCAGCCCCATGGCATTTCACTGGAGGACTCGTCTCGATATGGCAGGACGCCCGGTCGAGTCCCGCCCGGTACCATGGCTTGACCCCGGTCATGAGAACATTCGACCGACATGGGCTTTATACACCCGGGTGAGTTTACATCTAACCCATGTACTCTTGTCCAGCATGATACCCTGCATCGCATTGATCCGCGATCAACGTGGGGCTGCACGGCGAGCCTTGTCACCTCAACGCCACCCCCCTTACCTCAACGCTTATTCAACACAAGATGAGAAGAACTAGCAAGTGTTCACCGGTGCTTTAAACAGCCCGCAACACCGGGGTAATCTCCCCGCAGCCTAGCAATATGGGACTCGTCTCGATATGGCAGAACTCTCGGTCGAGCTCCCATACTCCTCGACTCGTCTCGATATGGTAGAACGCCCGGTCGAGGTCCAGTACTGAAGTTCACCTGGGACTCGTCTCGATATGGCAGAACGCCCAGTCGAGGTCCCATGAACTTCACCCCGTTCCGCTTTGGCAGATCGCCCGGTAGAGGCTCAGTGAACTCCGCTTTGGCAGATCGCCCGGTAGAGGCTCAGTGAACTCCGCTCTGTTTCGATTTGGCAGATCGCCCAGTTGTGACCCAGTGAAGCTACGCTTCGTACCCATAGGGCAGAGTGCCCGGCCGGAATTCCATGCACATCTCTTGCATGGCGGATTTCAACGCCCCATTATCATCCCATGCACAAATCTCTTGCATGGCGGATTTCAACGCCCCATTATCATTCCATGCACACATCTATGGCATGGCATCATCTCATACACTCTCCGGGTTCCACCCCACTCCATGCTCATAGCACCACAACACCTGAGCACAGTACTACTTATATTACAAACGTACTTATAAACTATTGCTTCCCATCGGTAACAAGTACTCACCTCGGTCACGCCCAATCTTTAACGCGGACTTGGGGGACTGGGCACCGATAGGTCGGTAACCCTGCGGGTCTGCGGGACAAGAGCAAGACAGATTTAAGTCCCCATTCAAGATTACACTTGACCGGGAACTTGGGGGACTTGTTGACAGTAGCCGCAGAGAGGCTACAGCAGGCCCACAGACCCGCAACAAGTGCACCAGGGCCCAGCCCAAGGCCCGGGACCGGCTCACCAGCACCCGGCCTCGGGGTCCAGCACTTTATCCTGCCACCAGGGACCCTGGGACCGAGGGCACCTGCCTGCCAAAGAGGGCACCAGAATGTGCAAACAGAAGGGAACCAGTCCCACATCGAAGGGTGAGGCCAACCCTCACCCCCAACCACCTATATAAGGGCCCCAACTACCCTCTTTAATAGGTAACTTATCTCACTCACCGCTTACATACGTGCCTTGGTTATATATATTCCAACTATACTAACTTAGGCATCGGAGAGGAGAAGGCCGGCCCGCCCGGTATTCCCCTTAGTGAGCAGGTTTGCAGGAGATCAAGTTGGATTCATCTGTATCTACCAGGCCCCCGGGTTTAGGCAGAAACATGTCTATTACTCTATTTTTCGTCTTTCTTTCGATGTTATTTGGTGACTTTTGGTTGCATCAGAAGTTGTGGAGAAACAGAACTTGAGATATTATTACAACTATTTGGTTGGTTGACTATGATATTCTTAAGCTTCTTTGAGCTTTAGTAATCTGTTTTGGGAACTTGAATGATTGCAATAACCGATATCTGTTTTACATAAAGTTACAATGCTTTGGGTTCTTGTCCCTTTTTCGTCTCAAATCTGAAGATGTGTGCAAACTTGGTTTGAAGTTTTATACTTCAGACTTTTCATCATATAATATGCTTGCTCTAGATTTGGAGTGTGAGTTCTTTGTAGCAGATGTTCAAAAAGATCCAAGATTTGCAAAGACAACTTCTGTATCTGATTTGTGTCGACGGTTGGTTGAATTCGGTAAGTCATCACTTTATCCCATGATTTATCGACTGATTTGTCTTATTTTGACTCTTCCAGTTTTTACAGCAACAATAGAGAGGGCATTCTCATCTATGAACATTATCAAAAGTAAACTTAGAAATAAGATGAATGATGATTTTCTTGATGATTTAATGATTTTTTATATTGAAAGAACATATGCGGATAATATTGATAATAATGATATAATTACTGAGTTCCAAATGAGTGGACCTCGTAGGGTAAAGTTTAGCTAGCTACGTAATTTACATGGTTTTGGTTTTATGTTCCCCTGTATTAGGTTTTGGATGGTAATATCAAAGGCATGAGGATGAGCCTCCCATTAGGTTCCAAACCTAAAATAAAAAATAAAAAAAATTGTCAATTTTTATTGTTCTTGAATCTAGCCCTAGGTATATTCAATTCCTAATTCCGCCCCTGCTGAAAGGTGTATCTTGTGGAAGCTGGATAAAACATGGTTTAGCCAAGATGATTCATATGCGACGACTGGGAATAACAGGCTTGAGATCAGGTGAACAAACAAATTTGCTTTTCAAATCATTGACTAAACTGCGGTTCCTTCAATCGTTGTCGCTCAAGATGGAAGAAACCAACTCGGTGACTAAACCCTTAGCATTCCCACCATTGAAGCAAATTTCTGGTTGTGTTTGTTCTTCAGAAGCTTGATTTAAACGAGAGAATAGAGAAGCTACCTGCTGCAGAAGAATTCCCACCAAACCTCGAGAAGCTAGTTTTGACCAAATCCCGCCTGCAGAAAGATTCAATAGCTACACTAGAGAAGTTGCCAAATTTGAAGATGCTTACCTTGAATCAGAGATCATACGAGTCCACTAAACTGGTTTGCTCCTCAGAAGGGTTTCATCAACTAGAAGTTCTACAGTTAAAATCGTTATGGTTTTTGACGGAATGGACAGTGGAAGAAGGAGCAATGATGAGCCTCAATCATCTGATGGTACATGACTGCAAGAAGTTGGAAAAGGTTTCAGAAGGTTTCAAGTCATTGACTACTCTTAAGGAAATGGATGTTTCTGGATCAAACAAGTTTAAAGACATGCTTCTAGCTCATTAAGATCTTGTCGATTTCACGGAAAAACACTCGATCCAATTTGTCCAAAGCTAATGCAATCAAAGATGGGATGATCAGGGTAGTGTGTCAGGTAATTTTCTAGACTTGGCCCTTCTAGATGAGTTTAATTGTTTTGATTTATTTAGACGTACACTTGTTGAAATTAATGCTTAATTGTTTCGATTGAAACTGCAGATTACATGCATGCAATCAGGCAGGAGGATCCTGAGACCTGTATGGAAATATGAAGTTCAAAGTTTGGGATTTATCCAGACAAGCTTTTGGTTCTGATTCTGATTCAGAAACCTATGTTAGACATAAGTTTGTTATTTTTCTGTTATTTTGCCAACTGTATTATAGTGAGTGTATGACAGCTGTTACATTGTTATTACAGCTGTTAGTTTGTTAGTTAGTTAGTGAGCTGAGGTTAGCTGATATAAGTGCTTATTTTCTTTTCTTCATCAACAAGTTAATATAGATTTGCTCTCCTTCTTCATCGTCTTTCATACTTCTCTTCTTCCTTGCTTAATTCTGTGTTAATGGCTATCATGGCATCATAGCCATCACAGATCCAAGACCTCTATTCATGCTTCCGCTTCTCTGTTTCCAAAAGATAGTAGTGAATCCAGATTTTGTAATCAGTTTATCAAAGATTAAGGTTTTGATTTGCTTGAATTCTGTTTTAGGTTTCTTCAAGCTAAGATTTGAGGCGTTCTTGTTCCTGGAGAGGTTCATCCAGATTGTTGAGGATCGCTTTGCTTGGATTCAGTCTTCGAAGGCTAGGGTTCTGCTCTAGATTCTTTCGAGCTCAACATCGAGGTGTTCTTGGCGTTCTTGTTCCTAGAGGATTCGGATTTTCAGGTTATTCATCCTCTTAATTCTTAATTGATGATGATATCAGTTGTTCCTGGCGTTTTTGTTCTTGAAGCATCTCCTGCTCTTAAATCTGTTTGAAGTTGTTGAGAAGTCTGAGCATATTAAGTGTGGAAATTGTCTTCATTAATTCTGATTAGAGTTGTTGAGTTGAGAAATTTGTTGAGCCATGAAAAATTAAGCGGAGTTAAAATTTGAGCAAGCTGGAGAAAAACTGAGTAAAATAGAGCAGTAATAGAGCAGTAATAGAGCAATTTTTCAAAGAAGATAAATTGAGCAGAAATAGTGCAAAATTTCAAAGAAGTTGAGCATAAATTTGAGCAGAAATTCAGTATTTTCTTTTGATTAAGCAAATCTGTTGAGTAATTGGAACACTTTTGTTCTGTAAAATCTGAGTCTTTCTCTTTTACTAGCTAGAGAAAGATTACAATGTCTCCTCAAGAAAACTCAACTGGCACACTTAAGCCTGCTCTTACTCATGCTGATGTTCATTCTCTCTTGAGTGTGATCACCATAAAGTTAGGAGAAAGAAACTTTATGAAATGGAGCTTTCAATTTGAAGCAACTCTTGCTGGAAATGGTCTTTTTGGTCATTATAATGGAAGAGATATGGCTCCACCTAGATATGCTTTAACCACTGAAGGAGAAATTACCAGTGAAGAAACTACAGCTTATAAAGTCTGGAAACAAACTGATATGGCATTAATGAGTCTTCTAATGGCTACTCTAGATGAAGATATAGTGGATATTATTCTCGGGTGTAGAACTGCAAGGCAAGCTTGGCTAGCTCTTCAAGAGCGTTTTTCTGCTGTGTCAAGAGTTAGTATCATGCAACTGAAGACTGAACTTCAAACCATAAGAAAGGGTGGTGAGTCAATTGAGAAATATTTGCAGCGTGTTAAGAATGCCAGAGATCAACTTCTTTCAGTTGGAGTAACTATACCAGATGAGGACATAGTGATTGTGATTCTAAATGGTCTTCTAGATGAGTACTCTACTGTAAGAACTGTTATTGAGGGAAGAAAGACTTCAATCAATCTCAGAGATCTAAGGTCTCAACTTCTGTATGCAGAAAGGCGTATTGAAGGATCCTTTTCTTTAAACACTAATTTGAGTGCAATGGCTGCTAGAGGTGACACTTCAAGAGCTTCAGAAAGAGGAGGAAATAATAGGGGGTGGAGCTTCAGAAATGATGATAAAGGTAGAAATGAAAGAGGAACTACTGAATGTCAGGTTTGTGGGAAGAGAGGTCATTCTGTTGATACATGCTTAGTGTCCACAAATGTCAGATTTGTGGAAAACATGGCCATCTGACAAGTACATGTTATCAGAATCCTGATTATAAACCTCAGCAGCATTCTCAAAATCAAACAAGATCATCAAATACTGGACCATCTCCAGAATGTCAGATTTGTTCCAAGAAAGGTCACACTGCAGCCAATTGTTTTTACAGAACTGATGTGTCTTCTGATCATCCATCTGTGTCAGTTCCAACCTGCCAAATTTGTGGTCTAAAAGGTCATTTAGCACTAAACTGCTCTCACAGGACCAACTTTGCTTATCAAGGAGATGAGCCTCCCTCTTCTCTATCTGCTCTAACTGCTCAAACTTCTGAGATTCGTAATGGCATGTTTCATCAGTCTCAGAATGGAGGATTAGTGTCTTCTACTGTATCTGGAACTGGTTTTTCTGGAGGTTTTCATCCAAGTCCTGGAGCATCTTCATCTAATCATGGCATGTCAAATAATGAAGTGTGGGTTGGAGATACAGGAGCTACTCACCACATGACATCTGAAATCAGAAACTTGTCTATTGCTCGACCTTATTCCTCAGACAATAAGATAACCATTGGAAATGGTATAGGTTTGAACATTGCTCATACAGGATCAGGTTTCATCAAACCATCTGATTATGTCTTTAAACTTGATCAAGTGCTTCATGTTCCTAGTTTAGCCATGAACTTGTTATCTTTTACAAAGTTGTGCAGAGATAATGGTTGTTATATAACTCTTGATGAATCAAATATTGTTGTGCAGGACAAGGCATCCAAAACAGTTCTCTACCAAGGAAAGAGTAGTGAAGATGGCCTGTTTCTTTTCAAGAGTCCTTCTCTGTATTCTATTCCAAAGTCATCTCATTCTGCTTTTGTGGGAACATCTTCCTCCTATCCTTTGTGGCATCAACGTTTAGGTCATCCTTCTCAACCCATAATGTCAAAAATGTTGTCTCTTTCAGATATTCATTTACCTAGTTATAAGCCTGATCATATTTGCTCCTCATGTTTGGAAGGAAAAATGCACAGATTAGCCTTTACTGAATCTGTTAGTAAATCTTCTGTCCCTTTTCATAAAATACACTCAGATGTTTGGGGGCCTGCTCCTTGTATATCAATAGAAGGGTATAAATACTATGTAACCTTCATTGATGATTGTACAAAGTTTGTGTGGATTTTTCCACTGGTTAATAAATCAGAAGTTTTCAATCAGTTTGTGCAATTCTGTGCCTTTGTGAAAAATCAGTTTGGCTCTACTATCACAATCTTACAAACTGATGGGGGGGGGGGGGGGGGGGGGGGGGGGGAGAATACAACAGTAAAGCCTTCAGCAATTTTCTCTTATCTAAAGGGGTTGTTCATCAGCTCACTTGTCCCTATACACCACAACAAAATGGTGTGGCTGAGAGGAAGAATAGACATTTAGTGGAAACTGCAATTTCTTTAATGTCAACAACCAAAGTTCCTAAACCATTTTGGTTTCATAGCATTGCTCACTCTTGTTATCTGATAAATAGAATGCCTTGCAGAAATTTGAACATGTCCTCTCCATATCAGCTGTTATTTCACAAGGCTCCTAATGTTTCTCAGTTAAAAATCTTTGGTTCTTGTTGCTACCCCTATCTGAAACCTTACAATCAGGACAAGCTAGATCCAAAAACCATTCAGTGTGTTTTTCTGGGGTATGCCATAGGATATAAAGGGGTTTTCTGTTACAGCATTACTCTTAACAAACTCTGGATATCCAGACATGTTGTTCATGATGAAACAATTTTTCCTTTCATCCTCTCATCAGTGTCTAAGTTTTCTCAAGTTGATCCAGCCCATTTCTTTTCTTTTTCCATCTCTTCTACTACTCTTTCTCAGAGGATGCCTGTCCAAGGATCAGAATCTATTTTCAAGAAAGATCAGAATCAGTTTAACAGAACCAGTAGTCATAACACTGAATGCATTACTCCTAGCAGTAGTGACATTGGAGATATTCAGAACAATAATTCTGAAAATGATGGAGTATCACAGGATGAAGTGCAGAATGAGGGCCTTGATATTATTACTAATGGTGATATTGTCCAATCTAATCCAGTTTATGTTTTAGGTGATGAGCAGATAAATGGTGGTGAACATGATTCTGACAATTCCGATTCTGGTTTGAGTCCTGAGCAGCCTAATAGTCCTGAGCAGCCTACTGATATCACTCAGCCTACTCCTATTTCTGGTTTGAGCCATGAGCAGCTTAGTGTTCTACAACCTAATAGAATGCCTTGTAATACAGATATTGTTCTGCAATCTGGAGGAGATAATGCTGTTCTTTTGTCTCCAGAATTACACTTTATTGAAAATCAAGATTATAATGAACATTCTATGATGACCAGAGCTAAAAATGGAATTGTTAAACAAAAGTCTTTTGAAGATTTTTACTGTTTCTCAGCCATGGTGCAACAACAGTTATATGATGATTATCCATTTTTTAGTGGATTTACTGCTCTGTGTGATATCAGTAACATTGTTGAACCAAAATCTTTCAGGACAGCTTCAGGAAAAGCAGAATGGGACATTGCTATGACAGAAGAAATTGAAGCTCTTCAAAAGCAAGGTACTTGGACTCTTGTCCCTAATCCTGGAAATAGAAATATTGTTGGAAGTAAATGGATTTACAAAATTAAGAGAAATCCAGATGGAACAGTTTCAAGATACAAAGCTAGACTTGTTGCTCAAGGGTATAGCCAAGAAAAAGGTCTAGATTATGATGAGACATTTAGTCCAGTTGTAAGACAGTACCGTTAGAGTCATTCTTGCTCTTGCTGCTATGAAAGGATGGGAGTTAAAACAACTTGATGTCAAAAATGCTTTTCTTCATGGTGATTTGAAAGAGGAAGTGTTTATGGCTCAGCCTCAAGGTTTTATAGATCCTAATCATCCGGATTATGTGTGTCTGCTTAACAAATCTTTATATGGACTTAAGCAAGCTTAAAGAGCTTGGAATGAAAAGTTTACCAGCTTTCTTCCAAGTTTGGGTTTTGTTTCCTCTCATTCTGATCCTAGTCTGTTCATAAGACATACAGATAGAGGTCTAGTGATATTGTCATTATATGTGGATGACATTGTTATATCTGGATCTGATTCTACTGGAATTACATATGTTATCTCAGAACTGAGTATGGTTTTTGACATGAAGGATCTTGGAACTCTATCTTATTTCCTTGGCTTAGAAGTTGTGAAAGTTCATAATGGACTGTTTGTTAGTCAATCTAAGTATGCCAGAGATCTTCTTGTTAAGGCTGGTATGGACACAATAAATTCCTGTAACTCTCCATGTCTTCCTCACTGTCAGATGTCAAAAGATCAAGGTGTTCTTCTCACTGATCCCTCTTCTTATAGAAGTATTGTGGGAGGTCTTCAGTACTTAACTTTTACTCGTCCAGATATTGCCTATGCAGTGAATACAGTATGTCAATTTATGACTAATCCAACTGATGTACATTTTGCTGCTGTCAAAAGAATTTTGCGTTATTTGAAAGGCACTACAGAAAAAGGCATTTTCTACAGTTCTGTTGGTATTAATTCTAATGTAGTGGACATTAAGGCTTACTGTGATGCAGATTGGGCTGGTGAAGTAATTCAGAGAAGATCTACCACAGGTTTTGTTATCTATCTTGGCTCTTGTCCAGTATCCTGGCAGTCTAAGAAGCAAGGATCTGTTTCTAGGAGCTCTACTGAATCTGAATACAGGAGTCTAGCTAATACTGCTGCAGAAATAAGCTGGATTCGTCATCTGTTATGTGACTTGAAAATTCAGATTCCTTATGCTCCTTTGATGAAATGTGACAATCTTTCTGCTATTGCTTTAGCATCAAATCCTGTCTTTCATTCCAAGATCAAACATTTGGACAATGATTTTCACTTTGTGCGTGAAAGAGTTCAGAAGAATGATTTAGCTCTAGAATATGTTCCAACTACTGATCAGACTGCAGATATATTAACAAAGGGGCTAGCTTCTCCTATCTTTCGAACTCATTGTGTCAATCTCAAGCTAGTCTCCCTAGCTGAGCTTGAGAGAGGGTGTTAGACATAAGTTTGTTATTTTTCTGTTATTTTGCCAACTGTATTATAGTGAGTGTATGACAGCTGTTACATTGTTATTACAGCTGTTAGTTTGTTAGTTAGTTAGTGAGTTGAGGTTAGCTGATATAAGTGCTTATTTTCTTTTCTTCATCAACAAGTTAATATAGATTTGCTCTCCTTCTTCATAGTCTTTCATACTTCTCTTCTTCCTTGCTTAATTCTGTGTTATTGGCTATCAACCTAGACCGCTGGTTTTGTTTTGTTTTTCATTTGCTTTTCTTATAAATTGAGCATGAATAAGCGAACAGTGTATTGGTTATGAGAGGCACATGATGCTTCTATTGGTCATGACGTTCAAAGATTCTCGATTTAGTTTATGGAGGTCTTTGGTTCTATGTCTCTTGGTCGTTGTATTTCATTTCTTTTGGTTGTAAACTTGTAATAAAGGCGTGGGAATATATAGGCTCACAGCTGCATTGGGTTCCAACCCTTTAAAAAACAAAGTTTCTCTGTTGTATTTCACATCTTGTAAAGTTTTTTTTTTCTTTCAGAAAGCATACTGTAATAAAAAGAACCAAACCAAATAATTAAGAGCTATGCCACCATTTATAATTCCAGAAACTTTCTGGAAAACGACCTTTAATTTATATATTTTTTCTTCTTTGTATTGTTCTAATCTTTTGATTTTTGGATTTAAAAAAAGGTGATTTGCTACCAAGTTTTCTAATTTGGCACGTTCGCTAATGTAGCCAGTCACTGCATTTAACAATTGGGTCAAAAGACTAATACAATAGTTTTGATATTTGTTAGTATATGCCTTGAACTAGTCATCTGGTGGTACTGACAGCAAAATGGTGTAGCAGAACATATGAATCAGACACTTCTGGAGAGAGCAAGGTGCATGCTCTCTGATGCTGGATTAGAAAAAAAGTTCTGGGCAGAAGCAGTGAGTACTGCATGTTTTCTGATAAATCGAGAACCTCACACAGGTATACATCTTAAAACACCTTATGAGATGTGGTCTGGTAAGTCTGTTGATTACTCCAATCTGAGGGTTTTTGGGTGTACTGCTTATTATCATGTGAGTGAGGGTAAGTTAGAACCAAGAGCTAAAAATGGAGTGTTTGTAGGCTATGGGGATGGGGTTAAAGGTTTTAGAATCTGGTCTCCATCTGAAAAGAGGGTTATACTTAGTAGAAACGTAGTGTTTGATGAAAATTCTATGTTTATCCCTACGGTGAAGTCTACTGTTGTATCAGAAAAGTGTAGTGTTGAGAGACAGGTGGAGCAACAAGTCACTCAAGATGAGAGTGAACCACAAGAAGAAGATCAACACTTACATTCAGAAACAGAACCAATGGCAGTTAATCAGCATAGTCTGGCTCATGAGCGACCTAGGAGAGCAAACTTTAGGCAGCCTTCCACAAGGTATGGTTTTGAGGACATGGTGGCTTATGCACTTCAGGTTGCTGAAGAGGTGGATCCCTATGAGCCATCCACCTACAAGGAAGCAGTTACATGTACATAGTCTACCCAATGACTTGCTGCAATGGGAGATGAGATGGAGTCACTTCACAAGAATCAGACTTGGGAATTGGCTAAACGACCTCAGGGGAGAAAGATCATCCCTTGTAAATGGGTTTTCAAGAAGAAAGAAGGGTTGTCACCTGCTGAGGGCATTAAGTATAAAGCTCGGGTAGTTGCAAGAGGGTTCCATCAGAAAGAGGGAGTAGACTACAATGAGATTTTCTCACCTGGGGTCAGACATACTTCTATCAGGGTGCTACTAGCCATAGTTGCACATCAGAATCTGGAGCTTGAACAACTAGATGTGAAGAAAGCTTTTCTACATGGAGAGTTGGAAGAGGAGATATACATGACTCAGCCAGATGGTTTCCAAGCTCCTGGAAAAGAAGACTATGTTTGCAAGTTGAAGAAGTCATTGCATGGACTAAAGCGACTACTAGACAGTGGTACAAGAGGTTTGATAGCTATATGATAGAGATAGGCTACATCAGGAGTCCGTATGATTGTTGTGTCTATTACAACAAGGTAACAAATGGTTCCCTCATTTATCTAGTCCTGTATGTAGATGACATGTTGATAGCTGCAGATAACAAGTCTGATATCCAGAAGTTGAAGGGTCTTCTCAGTGCAGAGTTTGAGATGAAGGATTTGGGAGCAGCCAGAAAAATTCTGGGAATGGAGATTTACAGAGATAGAAGTCAGAAGAAGCTTTTCTTATCACAGAAAGGTTACATCCAGAAGATATTGTCTAGGTTTGGTATGTCTACTTCAAGATCTATAGATACTTCAAGTGCTGCAAATATTCATTTGTCTACTGCGTTTGTACCTAAATCTGCTGAGGAGAAGGAGTACATGTCTCGAGTTCCTTATGCTAGTGCATTAGGAAGCTTGATGTATGCTATGGTTTGCACTAGGCCTGATCTTGCACATGATGTTAGTGTTGTCAGCAGGTTTATGGGTGAACCTGGAAAGGAGCATTGGCAAGCTGTGAAGAGAATTTTCCGGTACCTCAAAGGTACGTCTTATGTTGGTCTCATTTATGGAGGTGATACAACGTGTTTAGTAACAGGCTATTCAGATAGCGATTATGCTGGAGATGTTTATACCAGGAGATCTATGACTGGTTATGTTTTCACTCTTGGTTGCTCTGTTGTTAGTTGGAAAGCTACTTTGCAGCCTACAGTGATTTTGTCTACAACTGAAGCAGAGTACATGGCTTTGACAGCAGCTGCAAAGGAGGGAATATGGTTGAAGGGACTAGTCAGTAGTCTTGGTCTACATCATGATCATGCTATAGTATATTGTGACAGTTTGAGTGCAATATGTTTAGCAAAGGATCAGGTTTCATCATGAGAGGACTAAACACATTGATGTCAGGTATCATTTTCTGAGAAGTGAGAGCAGAATTAAGGTGAAGAAAGTGGGTACTGCTGATAACCCCGCTGATATGTTCACCAAGCCGGTTCCGCACAGCAAGTTCCAACATTGCTTGGACTTGCTAAATGTTACAAGCTGTTAGTTGTCCTTTGGGGGCAACATCTCAGGCAGAGGAGTTATTTGTACATCTGGCATTATTATGTTGCATCTGGTATATCTGTTTATGTGAGAGGATTCAAGTCAAGGTGGAGATTTGTTAGTATATGCCTTGAACTAGTCATCTGGTGACCGGGTCGGGGTCCAGGGGCGACGCGCCCTGGTTTTAGGTTGCCCCCGAGGCCCACGATATCTGTTATGTTGGGCTAGGTTTTCCTTTTGGGTTTAATATATAAACATCCTAAACCTAATTGTATTTAGCATTCTGTTTTCCTCAAGATAAATAAACTGCTCTCCTTTGCCCGTGGACGTATCCAATATATCGTTGGTGAATCACGTAATTCTGTGTTTTTTCTTACATTCGTTATAACAATATTCAATGATACCATTTGCAGAAAGTTAATCTATTTTGTGCACTAATCAACTCCATGACTAATACTATTACAATTATTTAGCTTCTTCTGGGTTGTCGTCTTTTTGTTAAGATACTTCGGGATGATATTTCAACAAACCACTAAAGAGGCCTTTCTAGCGATCTTTCAACTTGCACAGTACCATATTTCAACTTGCTCTCGTTATAGTTAAACAAAATTTATGTTAAAGGCTTGCTCTCATATTTCCTTTTTATTCTGCACTGTATTCAATCGCCGCACATATATAAGGAAGAGACCGAAGAGTGATACTGAAACATCGAAGGAAATATGTATATTGCTTTTTATTGAATTATTTCGTAACTCATATAGCTAACTTTCCGGATGCAATAAATAAGTTTAGCAAAAAATTAGAAGAACAAACGACCTTGCGTACGTTGCTAATCAACACATACAATGACACCGGTGATGATTGCCTAATAACTTGCAAAGAGATCCCTTACCTTCACCATTGTCAGTGCAAAAGCTTTACCGCCTGACTGGTCATCAGAGCGGGAAAGCATTTTCCAACATCAGGGTGATTTTCAATTTTTCACAACACTTCCCAGCTGTTGATAACGTCAAATCTGTATCACAAAAAATTAATTAACAAAACCTATACCCATAATAATAATAAAAAATTAATAGTGAGATTTTGATAAAAATAACAAATAAGTATGGTGTTCTGATTCTCTTGCAAAACTGATTAGCCATGCAGCACCATACTAGAATTCACGTACGTACTTTACGGACACCCACACATATAGCCAAAGCTTAGTAATAGCAAAGTTCAGAGGCATAAATATAAGGGAAAATGTCTATTTGGTGCTAATTTGACCCCCTGACTGCCCATTCAAATGACAAACTTATTTTTTTCCCCTATTCAACATAAGGTAACAACTCTATTGCCCATTTGAACAAATCTTTTTCAATTCTAGTACAAATTTAATTTTTTTTCTTCCTTTTTTGTCCTTTTGTCTTATCTAACATATTTTTGAATTATAATGTGTTGAGAAAGTGGAAGATAAAAAAACAAACTTTGCCGAAATATCACCCAACTCCTCCGGCCTCCCATGGCCGGTCGCCGGAGCCTGGTCGCCGGATTCCGGGCACCAATTTTTTTTTTTCGCCGGAATTTTTTTTTTCGCCAGATTTTTAATTTTTTTTTTTTTTTTTTTATAATCAGGTTATTGACGATGGTTACTAACCCTCAGTAAATAATTTACAGATTACAGTAAATAATCGATTATTGACCCCCGGTAATCGATTACTGGGAGTCAGTAATCGGTCAGTAATCAGGTTACTGACCCCCAGTAATCAATTACTGACCCCCAGTAATCAATTACTGACTCCCAGTAATCAGGTTACAGATTCCATATTTTCCAGTAACCATGTTACTGACCCCCAATAATCGATTACTGACCCCCAGTAATCCATAACCAGAGTTCATGAAGTTGTAAAACTTTGATCACAAAACATCCACACTATACTGGTACTAAGATTTCATTGATAACTTGACAATAACATAAAGAACTTGCACATACAATACAATGAAACTCTACAGATTTCATGAAGTAATCAGGTTACTGACCCCCGGTAATCGATTACTGACCCCCGGTAATCGATTACTGACCCCGGTAATCGATTACTGACCCCCGGTAATCGATTACTGACCCCCGGTAATCGATTACTGACCCCCAGTAATCGATTACTGACCCCCGGTAATCGATTACTGAGGGTCAGTAATCGATTACTGACCCTAACCAAGAGAAAAAAAAAAAAAAAAAAACCCTAGTTTTTTTTCTTTCCGTCGCCGTTGCCGCTAGCCTCGCTCCTTCATTGCTTTGCTGCCATATAGTGATGGAGACCATTTTCTAGGGTTAGGGTTTTATCTCCCCTTCTCCTCTTCTTCTTCTTCTTCTTCTTCTTCTTCTTCTTCTCCATCAATCTCAGCCCCACATCTTCACTCCACACCCAAATCCCAAACCTCGATCAGCTCTACTCTCATCACTGCAACGAAAAGCAACACCACCCTCCTCCTCCTATAACCAGAAAAAGCCTATAAGAACACATCTCCCTCCCACAATACAACATATCTGAAGCCTCTGGACCCGGATCGCCGCCCCTCGACCTCGACCTCGACCTCGACGAAGAAGCCCATCGTCTGAAGCTCGCTGCAGTCCAGATATGGACACCCTTCGCTGCTCTTCCCCAATCCGACGGAGGAGGAACATGAGGCAGATCAGCCTCGTCTGAGGAAGTGGGCGGCGGTGGAGGCCGAGTTGGTGGAGCAAATGAAGGCATAGGTTGTGGTTTCCGGTGGTGAGGTGGTGGTACAGGAGAGGAGGAGGAGGGTGAAGTGAAACCCTAATTAGAGAGAGAGAGATTTATATATGGTTTTAGTATAGGGTAATTAGGTATTTTTATCAAGATTCATTGGAATGGGTAGGTAACATTGAAATGGGCAAGTTTTTCAAATTTTTTGTGCAAATGGTCTTTTTCCCTAAATATAATGGAAGGTGAAGTTATATAGCCTATGTAATCTCTGAAAAAAAAAAGTTATATAAAAACGAACCGGTGCATAAGATTAGGATCAGCACAAAGAACACCACTGATACTGCTCCTGAATTAGCCACGTCTTTGCTCAAGATAAATACTATGAGATCAAATATGTTCGACGATTAGAATATTGTTGACCGTAATGAAACTACAATCTACAGGCTTATTTATATCATGCGATGTGAAGTACAAATAAAATTTTGGGAAATAAAAACGGAAAGATATTAATATTGACTAAATACCTTTTATGCACCGCATTAATTAGAATAGTAAATTTTACAGTAATACCCGACTAAATTTATAAACATAGAAAACTCACTTTCAATAATTTTTAAATAAAAAAAGATATGAGTCTTGCCCAAAATTGAATTGATCTGAAACTGATTGAATAATTAAGGCTGAAATGTCAAAAATGTCACTGATTTTATCAAAATTACCATGATACCACTCTACTAACTGACAAGTTTCTCTCTCATTCTTTTTGAGTTATTTCCGGCAATTTCAAGTTTTCCGGCCAAACTGTCGACAATTTGGAGAAAATTCAAACTACAAAATTGTTCTTTATCTCATGCGCTTTCATTTGAGTATAGCGTTGCATATGTTTTGAGAAACTTTAAA
The DNA here is from genome assembly GCA_963682095.1 of Potentilla sterilis. NCBI lineage: Eukaryota > Viridiplantae > Streptophyta > Magnoliopsida > Rosales > Rosaceae > Potentilla > Potentilla sterilis. The sequence continues at coordinate 47,433,133 of OY821758.1, read as the reverse complement.
ATTTCGAATTTCAACCACCACGAGCCACATGCAATAGCAGCAGAGTAGTAGCAGCTTGCCTTAGGGTTGACAGTAGCAGCTATGTTTAAGATCGAAACCGACATCTAACTTCACGGTCAACAGTAGCAGCTAGTTTCTCTATCCACAGTAGCAGCCTATAAATCGGCAGTAACGGCTTTTAATTCTGCAGTAGCAGCAATTAAGACTGAATGGAAGTGTGAATATTAAGAAGGGCAAAAACGTAAATTTTTAGTGACAAGTGGCAGCTTGACAACACCTTGTCATGATTTGTAAAATTTAGTCATGTTCAAGGAAGGTTAATTCCATAACTTCCGATGTGTGTCTATGTAGTATCTTTAGTAGATAGGGAATCATTGATTATTCAGGATACTTGATGTAATACCTATATGAAGGCTTCCTTATCAATCAATAAAACTACGCTTTGCTTATTATTTGTTTCTCCTACAACACGTTATCAGCACACGGCTCTAGCCTTCGTCTAATAGCCCTGGAAAAAAAAATTCAGAAACCCTAGGTTTTGTTCCTGAAAAAAAAAAAAAAAAAAAAAAAAACCCAGAAATTCTCTTCTGCCGGAAACAGTTTTGTCGGCAAAGAAGACCCCCCATAAGAAATTATCTTCTGCCGACAACCCATTTGTCGGCAAAGAAAACCATAAAAAATTTTCTGCCGACAACTCGTTCGTCGGAAAAGAAAGAAAAATCTCAGGAACCCAGTTCTCCCGACGACAGCTTTGTTGGCAGAGATTGGAATAAGCTCAGGGCACCCAGAAATTGATCTGGGCACACATCCTTCTGCCCCACCCTATGGATGCTGCCCTCTCCCTCGCCGGTGTCCCTCCTCGCCTTCCGATGAGGACCTAGTGCACCTCCGTCCCATCTCAACGGCTCCGAAGTTGCGCTCCTCCGATGTAGGTTGACGAATTCCGATAGCAGTATTTCCATATCAGATCGTCCCAGACGGGGCGTCGTTCGTTAGGTCTCCGCCGTCGACCTGGTCTCTAGAGTTTAGTTCGACCATTCGTACCATGCCAGAATCTCCGGCATCATCTCTTCCGTCTGCTCATCCCGGACTTGCGTCGAACCTGACCCGACCCATCTGCTAGTGATGCTGACCCAGATTCAACCCGGATCTTTTGATCAGTCTCAGACAAAACGGTAAAGGGTATTTACCCAATTAAAAAGTTTTTACCCTACGGGTTAAAACAGTTACTGCAGTAATTCTCTTATTAGTTTTATTGCTCTATATATGGTGAATATGACTAACCATATGTTTTTCTTTTCTATGATATTTATTGCACGACGAATTGCGATGGAATTGCGAGAATTATTTCGTTGCACGTAAATGGAAGAGCATCTCAAATTTGCACAAGGATCAGAACCGAGTCCTCAAGCGCAATTTACAACGCAGTTCACTCAGTGAATTAGCAAGTAAGCTTTTATTAAAGTTCATGCTTTTTGCAATTTAAATTGTTGGGATTTTTGTTTTTTCCGGGACTTTCAAACTTCCTGCTACATCATCCCGATTCTTCTGCTTCTTGGGACAATACAAAAGGGCTCCACCCACCCCGGCGTATCACTAAGGGGTAACTGTGATGTTACTGTCCAAAGTTGTACTTGTGGCTGTGATGTCACTATGAACCACAACCGTTCGTGATTATTTTATTATGATTCCGACAAAATATTGTCGATGCTTGTGACGATCATAAGGGAGTCACATTATATAAAAAGGGACAAACTCTTGATGTGCGCTGAAAATTGTCGCTGTAACATCGATATGTGATGGAAATTGTCACAATAAATATTGAATTGAGTTACCATAATGTTGGTCTCTACCTAAGTTCAATCCCTTCCCTCTTGTTCTTTTGAGAAAAAGAAAAAAAAAATTGACCGCAAAATGAACCCTAAAATGACATTGAAAATACAAGTGACGAAATGCATGTCACACGTTCAGAAAAAGAGAGAGAGGCTACACCTCGAAACCCCCATGTCATAAAGAAAAAAAAAAGGGCCATTGACAAAAAAAAGAGAGAATCATGTCATTGATATGGTTCTACATTGGTTCACTAATTGTAAATAATGCAATCATACGATTAATACATACAAGAGATACATGGAAGAACATGAGAGTATATCCTCATGATTCCGGAAAGTACCTTGACAATGATTGAAAAGTTGAAGAAACCTAGAAATTCCGGTTTTTCAGCTCGCGGACTCATCATTGGACGGACCAGTTCACCTACTTTTATACCGGTTCTTGAAGTGAGACTTACGGCCACCGATTCCTAACATCCAAGGCTACCTACTCATAAAATTTGAGGGTCATTGGACACTTGGAAGGGGTGAACCGCTCGACACAAACGTTCACTGACCTTCGGTGACTTTTCCGGTCGGTTCTGTATGTTTCCGGCCGGTTTCGGCAATGAGGCTGGCGACATTGGAATCCTAACACACGTGTCTACCTACTGTTAAAATTTGGTAGCATTTTGTGTCCCGGAACTTAGTGAAGCGTTTTAGGAAACATATATGCATGATACATTTTGTAACGGAATGCATCTTGTAACGTATAAGTGCTACCGATCAATACCCTTTATCGTCCACATACTTTATGTGCCATATTGTGCCACCACCAGCGCTCAATGATGGGTCATTTGATTATGAATAAAGTCTTTTGAATAAGACATAAGGTTCCACCTATAGTCCGCTATATAAAACCTTAACAGGCGATCTCGTTTATGTCACTTTTTGATGAGCCAATCTTCCCATCGTTAGGGGGAGATAAGAACAAGTATGTTCAAGTAAAACGAATTGAGATTGTCATGGTTTGTCCCCACTGTGCCTCATCATGTTCCCCAGAATCCCATAAATCAAAGTGATGAGATTTGATATACATGCTGCAAACAGCAAACTATTGGTCTTTCAAGGAAAAGATCGGAATAGTACTCTTGTTTCAAACATGCCTGTAAGGATTGATGTCCGGATAAATGGACATGTTGTCACCCATTGATGGTGACATGGTGACTCCACAAAAGTGGTAGATGGTGTTACTATGCCGTGACTCTCACAGAAGTGTATAGAGGGCACTTAGTTCGATATACACTCGCTGAATGCGAGTATGGCACAACTTGATCTTTTGATCAATGAAACTCATTCGTCTCATGGATTTTCTTAATTATGGTCATCATTGGGGGACGCCTCAATGAAAAGCCAATCCATATAGAGATCTCTACAAATGCTAATTACACTAGTGTACATGAGTACGTGGTTTATGAGTTTGATATTGAACACACTCACTTCGTTGAAGCAAATAGCAACGTTGTGAATTGGTCAACATGGAAAGATATGCGATCCAGTTTAAACAAAGTGATAGGTCCTTGGTCAGGTGATGCCGACACCGCAAGTGTAAACCCTATCGATAATCTTTGATGGAAAGCGTAGTGAGAAAATGAGCACAGACTCACCTTATGGCACAAGGTCTCTCACAAACGCCCTGTAATCGATTACGATGACCTAAGCTCTCGTAATGGAGTCATATTGCACTCCACTACCTCGTCAATTAGGTAGTTCTAAAAAACTGAACATTCAACTTGTATCATCTCTATTGGGACTAAGTAAAGAGATGTACATAAACATCCTGAACGGATTAGTTTTCACCCAGGTCAAGTGAACAGAAACCATGAAGTGCCTATGCTGTCAGATTGAGACGATCACTTCATGCGTTCCGACGATATGGTACACACGGTTGAGTGACTACTTGATTGGAGATGAGATGTAAAAAATCATGCATATTTGCGTGTGAACTCCGGATGAATTGTGATTGAGGTATCACTAATCCGACGTCAAAAATGAAAGCATCTTGGGAATACTTGGTCTCGAGAGTGAGAACCGTTAGTGATGAACTTATTCATCTATCGGCTTATGGAAATGTAAAGGACGTTAAACCAAAGCCTATATGTATCCCATGATCAGTCGATGTCTTCAGAAAACTCGTTTCGTCTATATGACGAGAAGTCTTGGGAACTGAAACTCTCCATCTAAGTACTATGTGCGCAATCATGTACTTGTCATAATATGCTCGACTCGATATCTCATTCGTTATAAACTTATAAAGCCTAGGTAATGGCTAGATGCGCCCACGCAATGCCATGGTATATGGCGGTACTTTCTTTCAAGTGTGAAAGTTTTAGGCTCATTCGATCCCATCATGAAAGAGACATCAAAAGGCAACTCCAGGATCTGCCTGATTTCGTAGGTCGACTTCCATGAGACGTACAGGACAGCCCACTTGTCGGAAAATGGTGAAATTGGTACCGTTGGAAAGATCTATGTGTCTAACTTCCAGGGAGACAACCATTTGATAATAGCTGTTATATTGAGTGAGTTATGGCTGTTTTGGCAAAGTAGGACGAATCTGTCTGGTAATTTGCAGATCAGTCACCTTCGACGAGCTTTCTGATCAGATCAGGACTAACCACGTTGTGTACTTTATATCACTGGAAAGATATGAGTGTCTAGTTTCCAGAACTTTTTACGGTTTGTTCATATCTATTTTATCGAATGAGTTATGACTGTTTAAGTACACGAAGGTTATGCTGCGCGTGAATCTGATTTTCAACGCGAACTCTAGTTTTGAGTTGTTAAGCAACCTTCTTCCTTAAGACTAAGTAAAGCTAAGTATAGCTGGTCTAGTACAAGGATAATGTGGCCGTATTCAATGACCAGATCATTGGCCACGCATACTTTTGAAGCTTGTGAGGAACGTTTGTATACGCCATTAATCTAAACTTCGAGATTGAGTTACCAATCAAGGGGAGTTATCTTGTAGACATCAGGGGGAGTCTACCTCACATGTAATATTCAATTGTAGATGGTGCGTTATGCTCTTTTCCCAAGTGGTTTTTGTTTTGCTTGGCAAGGTTTTAGCTAGCCAACATGTTATGCACCATGTCACATTAGGTAAGCGACACAATGGGGAGTGTTCAAGGAAAGTTGATTTCGTAACTTCCGATGTGTGTTTTGACCTAATTAGACTAGATATGTAGTATCTTTAGTAGATGGGGAATCACTGATTATTCGGGATACTTGATATAATGCATATATAAAGGTTTTCTTATCAATCAATAAAACTACGCTTTGCTTATTATTTGTTTCTCCTAGAACAAGTCCTAATTTGTATAAAAAAATATGGTAGGTGACTTATTTGTTAATTAAATTGTTGTCATGTACTTTTGTATAGTTTGTTATAATTTGAATTTATGAACGAATATATTGTTACTGTATTGCAGAACTGCATTCGAGTATGTATATGGTAACAAATTGAAACTTTTGCCATATAATCCAAAGATTTGATGCCGGAAATATTTTGCTTTCGAATCAAACATTTTACTCGACTTGATTGCTTATTTATTGTGGGGTTATTTTCAATTTTATTTTAAGCAAGTTTTACCGGTTTAGTATGACAATTATTTGACCATTATTTGGTTAATGAGGCTAATGGGGTAAGTATGATCAATATAAGGGTAGATAACTAGATTCGGAATCTATATGCTCAGAGAGGATACTGTTAGATACTGCTTTGTGCGCCTCAACTCGACAATGTGAGGCTTTTTTAACGATTACTTACTCAAATACAATTACGCCACAAGATAATGGAATTAGGGAAAACGAAGCAGAAAATAGTAAGAATACCGGCAATAAGATTGAAATCCAATTGTACTTACATTCCTAAACCTTGATTATATTAAGGGGCGAATATGACAATCCATATGAATATTAGGGGCCCAATACCATTACACAGGCACTAATACGTGTGTGAAAGGTGAAACCATACCTCTAACCTGAGCTCTTTCTGTTTCTTAATCACTTCAACGCTACTATTAGACAATGCTAACACTAATATTGAATGACGAGAAAAACATAGGTTTACTACTACAAGTTAAACGTATCCTCACAAGGACTAATGAAACGTAGGTCAAGACTCGCTGGGAAGAACATTAAAGAAATGGTAAACTTCGTCTTCATCAATTACGCCTACCTCTGTTGAGCAAACTAAGCAGCACACTTGCTTGAAGGTTTGGTTTCCAGCAGGGACTGTTTCAATCTTAGAAGATTGTCTGCTACTTTTGCCTCTTCTTGGTTTTGCGCCTCTTTGGTGCATCACTTGATCACTTCCAATTTTGCAGTTTGCAACAAAAACAGCTCTGTACTGTGTCACATATTTTTCATGCCTACAAGATGAAATTAATGTAAGCTACAATAAATGGATAGATAAAGGAGTATATCTCATCAATAAAAGAAGATTCTAGACACCATTGCAAACAATTGATTCTGCAACAACATTCATAGCATGACATGCATCAATCGGGAGATGAATTCACAAATTCCGGCTTTCTGATTCTACAGTTTCCTGTCTTATATGTAGTAGAAACGTACACACCTATATTTTCTTTTTCATTGCTCACTTCATACTATATACTAATTTTTTCACTATCACTAAACATGATTAACCATGGGTACCATAATCGTAAATCGTACCAGTGCATTGGTACGTACTGGATGCACGACGCTCCATGGGAAAACCATGCATCAGCATAAAGCCTGATGTGAGAAAACCCTGCTCAAACCCCCTTTTATTTATTCATTTTTTATAGACTTCAATCATCATAAGAGTAGTGTGAAACTTGCACCTTATGTCACCATTCTGCACAACAGTTGGAACTTTCAGCGTCTACTGATAGGTAGGCGACTAATGATATAGCGATCAAAATCAGCTTATGGTTTAGAGTGGTTAACATCACTTGCAAAAGAGACATGGAGGAACTTAACCCCAATAGAAGTTTCATTTACTATTCTGCAACATGTTAAGATATCGTCTTAGGGTCTCTTATGTAGTTCAGAGCACACTAAATAAACCTTTGTTAGCAGGTTAAAAAAGGTTGACAGTGGTCAGTGGTCACTTGAAAATGACCGTGACAGTTGAATCAGTCCTATGATCCAGCTATCAGAAATCAATTCACTGGTGTGCTTTTCATTCTAGGGCACTGTTTCCTTGGTTTTCCTTCTCTCATTACATATACAGGGTTCAATTAGAAATGAATTCATAACAAGATATCAAAAGGCCCAACAGTCCACGAAGAGAAGATGCAATTTCATATTAGAATTTTTAGGCATCTAAGTATTGGAGAAAAGTTTTGAAGCGATTTGTCCTGCATCAATGCATCATCCTCCCAACGGATGTTCTATACAACTTGTTTTCTCAACAACAAGGAGTTAGAGAATTCCACCATCTCCTTCTCCATTGACAATCCACAATACTCTAAAATCTATACCTGGTACCTTTTGTACTCCAACTCGGCTACTCATATTACTTACTGTTGAGTATCAACTTAATAGTAACTTACCTAGGATCCTACAAATGCGAAAGACGAGCAACTCTAAAAAGCCAGGAAACACTAACAAAAGCCTGAGACCGTTAATATATAAAGATTATTCTAGCAAGTGCTTAAAAAGAAAAAGAAAAAAGAAGTAGAGCAACCAAACATCCTTATTACTACAAAAGCAAGAAAAGGATAAGCACTCCATAAAGATGATTCCAACTTTTGCATGAACGGTAAAAGCTGCTACCACTAATCTTGATGACATTCTACTTGCTAAAAAGGGTGTATCAAGAATTAATAACCAGTCACATTACCTCTGACATTCCAGACACAGTGTGGTGAAGCAAGCTGGACAACTCAGGACAGCATCAGAAGCACGGCCTTTCCTTTTCTTTTGAACCCACAACTCATCTTTCACATCAAGATCCGAATCATAGAACTCCGGTTTGATGGAGTAGTCTATTTCTTCATCATCAGAAACTGAAACACACAACATCAGGTTGAAATGAAAACCCAAAAACTCAGAAACTGAAGTCTTTACTAACCGACATGTGTTTCAATCACAACAGAACTTACCAAATTGAACAAAGCAATCAAGCCTTTTAGAATCAAGACATGATGGGGTAGATATAGATGGGAAAAGGAAAGCCCACAAGCATTTCAAGAAGAGAAAGAAGGGTGGAGAAGATTACCAGTTTTCTGAGAATTGGTTGGAGAGGGAATATTGTCTTTCATTTCTTCATCGTGCCCATCCATTTTAGTCTCTAGGGTTTATGCGCTGACCTGCTTTTCAGGGTTTTCAGTGGGGAACGAATAAGATTTCAATCCGAGTTCAAGTTGATCGGTTTAAACCCGTTATGAAGTAACCGTGTCGGGTTCGGGTTCGGGTTCGGGTTCGGCTTCAAGTTCGGGTTCGGGTTCTAGTTCGGGTTTGGGTTTACAATTTGAGACAATTTTTGTTTTGTTTTGTACATTTGATCACCGGAGCTGACATTTGCACTCTCTATTGTGTAATCAACAATCGCACTATTTTTGTTTTAGTTAAAAAATTTATAGTGAGAGAAAACACATGTTATTGAAAGATAAAATTTAATTATTTAAAAGAAAAAAAAGAAGCGTGTAAATTTCAGTTCCCTTAACCTACGACCCAGATTTTAGAACACCCCGCCGTTCTTTCTGCCTCATTGGCGAGTAATTAAGTTATATGAAGAATTAATTTCAGTTTACCTACTTGAACTTTGACTCAATCATCATTTCAGTCCTTGTACTTTTGATTTCATCAGCTACACCCCTGTACTTCCCTAAATTAATCAACTGATACCAATTTTGTAATTTCGTCCAAACAATCTATCAATACCAAAGGCTTTTTGGTACCATTTTCCTACATTAATGCACCGTTACCATATTACGAATATAAACAAGGTTAGACAATTCATATAATCAAGTTGAACAATAGAAAACAAATCATATATGGTGATTTCTTTTTATTTTACCATATATGATTTGTTTTTGTTTATTTTCTATTGTTCAGCTTGATTATATGATTTGTTTAGCTTTATTTATAATCATAATATGGTAACGGTGCATTAATGTAGGGAAAATATACCAAAAAATCTTTGGCATTGATAGATCGTTTATACGGAATTTACAAAATTAGTATTAGTTGATTAATTTAGAAAGTATAGGGGTGTAGTTGATGAAATCAAAAGTATAGGGACTAAAGTGATGATTCAACCAAAATTCAAGTAGGTAAACTGAAATTAATTCTTATATGAATTATTTAGTTAGGATGCAATTCACGATTGATCGGCTTTATGTAAGAAAATGTTAAAGATGTAGTTGATGATTGATTGACTTGCTTACAGGAGGGTAATCATGTTAAGGTGGAGATGTCTACTCAAGGTGCGGTAATGTCTTGAGGCGAGAGAATATCTAATCGAGGTGGAAATACGGTCAAGATGAGCAGGAAATACATTGTGAAGGATAATCTCGATCAATTGGATGAAACCCTTCAAAGAGAATATGACTCATATGAGATTATGAGTAATGAGAGCTTCAAAAAAACCAAATGAAGCATCGTCAAAAGTTCAAAACCATTTTGTTGATGTAAAATATTTAGTGGATCGTTTTTTTTATTAAGAAAATATTTATTAATGGGTTGTAATATGCTCTATCAATCAAAGCTTCAAATGGAGGCATTTTTCAGTGTTACGGGAGGACCACTTGGTAATGTTTGGTGGTCCTCCATTCTAATTAAATTTTGATACATGAGATTTTATGACAGAAAACTATTTCAGTTATTTTGTCAAATACTATTTTGGATTTCTTATTATTTTTCTAAACCCTTCACCCTAAATCCTAAAACTCTAAACCCTGTTAGTGTATAAATCCGGAGGACTAAACAAAAAACCTAATAAAGATCGATCAACACAAGATTTATAGTGGTTCACCATGCCATTGGCGGGCATGGCTACATCCACATAAGGTTTCTACTATAATCGGCCAATAAGCCTTTGTAAAGTTACAAGTGTGGAATGACAAGCATTCAATCATATCAACTCAGATCATATCAGACTAGATTCTATCTAGGGGAAGCCTTTCCTTTATAACTAAGGAAAGCTTCACTACCAGAAAAGGGGTTATAGCCGACGATATGGGAAAAAACGGCCGACGAAATAGTACTTCGTCGGCTATAAGGGGTCATAGCCGACGAATTACTATTTCGTCGGCCACATCGTCGGCTATAATATTATAGCCGACGACTGCCGACAACTCGTCGGCTATAACTATAGCCGACGAAACGTTTTTGGTTATAGCCGACGAGGATGTTATTCGTCGGCTATAAGAGTTATAGCCGACGAAAAGTTTTCGGTTATAGCCGACGAGGAGGGTATTCGTCGGCTATAACTCTTATATCAGATCCATTCCGCAGCAGCGAGCTCATTCGTCGAAAACATTTCGAAAACGCTCTGAAATCGTCCAAAACCTCGGCCATAAGCTTGAAAGGTACGTATATTGCTGTGTGTGTTGATTTAGTTGGTTATATGCAGAGGTGTGTTAATTTAGAGTTTAATTAGAATAAATGTGTGATTAATTTGATATATATATATATATATATATATATATATATATATATGTGTTGAGATGAGATTATTAATGGGTTGATATATATGTTGGTTAGATAGAATTGAAGTTTTGTTGAAGATTAGTGATTGATTGTTGATTTATAGGTGATTTTAGATGAATTTGATGAAAAAATGTATATATATATTAATTAATTTAATTGTAATTAAAAATATATTGTTGGTATACATAAAAAATACATTGTGTTTAATTAATTAGGGAGATTGACGATGTTTTAATTAATTTAGGGATGCATGTGTATATATATATATGTGTGTGTAATTAATGATGAATTTTTTAATTAATTAGTATGTACGTACGTACGTAGTAGTACGTGCATATATACATATATATAGCTATATTTATTTCTTGAATTTACAGGATGGACAAGAGTTGGATTACCCTTGGAAGATGGGATCAGGCGTATCATGATGGAGTTAGGAGTTTCTTGGATTTTGTGATGGCTAACTGTGGAGACACTACACTTCATTATTGTCCGTGTAAAAAGTGCAAGTGTGCCACCCCACGACACCGGTTTTCCATAGAGACAGTGGAGCAACACCTGGCTAGATATGGATTTTGGGTCCTATACACTAATTGGATTTATCACGGTGAACCAGAGTTTGCGGGTCGTCATGATCATGGACAATTTGCCGAGAGAGGGAGTTCCTCCAATGATCCAACAACGAACTGGATCAACGATATGTTTCCTCGTGAGAGCGGTGTCTTTGAGGAAGCACCAGATGTGCAACTCCCTCCTCCGGAGATGGAGTGTTTCCCTGATATTGAGCCACTCGAGCCATTACCCCGATCTCCGGTCAACACAAGTGGTATGAAAAAGTACAACAACCTGATCGCATTGCAATAGACTCCGTTGTACCCCGGATGCAGTAAGACTGTCCTTAAATCTGTCATGGGAGTGATGAAGATCAAAACGGAGAACAAAGGCACTGTCAAATCGGTTGATGATTGGCTTCGGCTATGGGGTGGGGCGATGCCCCCTGGACATCGGCTTCCTACCAGTCATCATAAGGTGCGACATATCCTTAAAGATCTCGACCTTTCCTACATCAAGATTCATGCATGCAGATACGATTGCGTTCTGTTTTACGGGGAAGGACTTGCAGATCTTGAATACTGCCCAGTATGCAATACAGAGCGGTATAAGTTCACTCCTAAAGGGAACAAGAAAGCTGTGAAGATACTTCGGTACTTCCCGCTGATTGATAGGCTTGAGCGGTTGTTCATGTGTGCTTTCACGGCCAAAGCTATGAGATGGTGGGCTGAGAGGAATGTGCCTGACGATGACACCCTTAGACATCCCGCCGACGGAGAGGCTTGGAAGAAGAATGTGTTGGAGTTTCCTGAATTTGCATCAGAGGTTCGAAATGTTTGGCTAGGGCTATCATCCGACGGTTTCAAACTTTTTGGCAAGAAAGAGCTTCAGTACAGTGTGTGGCAAGTTATTTTGATTCCGTACAACTTTCCACCGTGGATGTGCATGAAGAAGGAATATAACATGCTCACATTGTTGATTCCAGGCCCAGGTTATCCGGGAAAGTGTCTCGATGTGTATTTGAGACCCGTAATTGAGGAGCTTCGGTACTTGAGTCTGAACGGCCACCTGGTCTACGACCGGTTCAAAAATGAGATGTTCCGGATGCATGCCATGCTTGTTGGCACGATCAGTGACTTTCCTGGGAGGGGTATGTTGTCGGGCAGCGTCACCAGGGGTTACAGGGCTTGTTTAGAGTGCATGACTGTTGATTGCTCCAGTCCTCAATGCAGCAAGATTGTCCAGATGCATCACCGTCGTTGGCTTCCGCATGACCATCCATTTAGGGACGATGCACAGGCTTTTGATGGGACTGAAGAAAGGGGCTGAGCACCCGAGTTTTCCGAGTTTATGGGAAATTGTATTGAATTGTTTGTGCGATGTTCAAGGTCGTCGGCCCGGATGTTGACCGAAACCATTACGTAGACCCTTCAAATACAAAAGTGTCGTGAAATAAGATACGACCGAAATATTGAAATACGTCTACGGTTGAAAAATGGGAAGATTCCGACAAAATCTGTGTGCCGAATGTTGCGGTTAGCTGTTTTTTACTTCCGTTTTCCTATGGGCAGCATGACGTTCGGTAAATATTTTGAGGAAAATTTTTATACGATTGGTTGCGTCTCATCGATCTGAAACTATTCTCTGTTGAAGGTCAGGCCAAAAAACGTCATCTAGACGGGCCAATTTCCGTTTTAAAGCGTTTAGAGGTTTGACTTTGCAGTTTGACCGTACCGATCGAGCCTTTAACGTTGTCAGATGTAGTTGGAATTTTTTTCATATATGTATTTAATCTTAACGGTGATATCTGACGGTTGGAATAGATTTTCCAAACTTTTAGATTCGAAATCGGAACATATGCACTAATGTTCCTTAACTTGTTTACTATGTGTTTAAGTGAATGTATAGTTTCAAATAGTTGCTATACGTAGACAAATCAAATGCAAAAGTGTCGTGAAATAAGATACGACCGAAATATTGAAATACATCTACGGTTGAAAAATGGGAAGATTCCGACAAAATCTGTGTGCCGAATGTTGCGGTTAGCTGTTTTTTACTCCCGTTTTCCTATGGGTAGCCTGACGTTCGGTAAAAATGTTGAGGAAAATTTTTATACGATTAGTTGCGTCTCATCGATCTGAAACTATTCTCTGTTGAAGGTCAGGCTAAAAAACGTCATCTAGATGGGCCAATTTCTGTTTTAAAGCGTTTAGAGGTTTGACTTTGAAGTTTGACCGTACCGATCGAGCCTTTAACGTTGTCAGATGTAGTTGGATTTTTTTTCATACATGTATTTAATCTTAACGGTGATATCTGACGGTTGGAATAAATTTTCCCAACTTTTAGATTCGAAATCGGAACATATGCACTACTGTTCCTTAACTTGTTTACTAAGTGTTTAAGTGAATGTATAGTTTCAAATAGTTGCTATACGTAGACCCTTCAAATGCAAAAGTGTCGTGAAATAAGATACGACCGAAATATTGAAATACGTCTACGGTTGAAAAATGGGAAGATTCCGACAAAATCTGTGTGCCGAATGTTGCGGTTAGCTGTTTTTTACTCCCGTTTTCCTATGGGTAGCCTGACGTTCGGTAAAAATGTTGAGGAAAATTTTTATACGATTAGTTGCGTCTCATCGATCTGAAACTATTCTCTGTTGAAGGTCAGGCCAAAAAACGTCATCTAGACGGGCCAATTTCCGTTTTAAAGCGTTTAGAGGTTTGACTTTGTAGTTTGACCAAAGAATAGCCGGCGACATACTTAACTTCGTCGGCTAAACTCTTGCGATCCGCGCCGTTTCATTGTCCGCCGTTGGATGGGCGAGATCTGACGGCTGCTGAGAGCGTGAAGTATAGCCGACGAGATTCATAATATAGCCGACGAGATTCATATTATAGGCGACGACATAACTATTTCGTCGGCTATAACCGGCCCGCAAAGCCCAACTTAGGCCCGGCCCGGACGAGTATAGCCGACGAAATTCGTCGGCTATAGTATAGCTGACGAATTAAAATTAAATCGTCGGCTATAGTCCACACTATAGGCGACGAAATCCATACTTCGTCGGCTATAACCGGCCCGCAAAGCCCAACTTCGGCCCGGCCCGGATGTCGGGCAGAGTATAGCCGACAAATTTCGTCGGCTATGACTATAGCCGACGAATTAAAATTAAATCGTCGGCTATAGTCCTTCGATTTAAACTGAAACAGAGGCGCCTCTCCCCCATTTCTGCAGAAACCCTAAACGTTTTAAATCGCCGCCCACCCCTCCCCGAGCCTCCCTGACGCCGACCAAGCCTCCCCGGCCCTACCCGACCCCTCCCCACCCCGTCCCCGTCCTTCCCGAGCCCTCCCCGACCCGAAGCCTCCCCGAACGCCGCCGTCCTCCCTAGCCGCCGTCGCCGCCGCACCGCACCACTACTCCTCGTCCCCTAGCCGCACCACCATGTCAGGTAGTCCCTCTCTCCCTCATTAAGGGTTTTTGTTAATTTTGTGGAATTTTGTGGTTTTGTGGAATTTAGGGATTTTGTGAAATTTTATGGTTTTTGTGAAATTATGTGGTATTTAGGGTTGTTGTGCAATTTATGGAATGTTGTGGAATTTTTGTTGATTTTGTGGAATTTTGTGGAATTTTTAGGAGGATATATATATATATATATATATATATATATATATATATATATTCGGAATATATATATATAATTAGGTATAAATATATATATATATATAATTAGGTATAAATATATTTATGTATATATATAATTAGGTATATATATATTTAATGAAGTTTTTTATTTTGTTGTGAAATTTATGGAATTTTGTGAAAATTTTGTTAATGTTGTGGAATTTTTGTTAATTTTGTGTAATTTTTAGGAGGATATATATATATATATATATATATATATATATATATTTCGGAATATATATATATAATTAGGTATAAATATAATTAGGTATATATATATATTTAATGAAGTTTTTTATTTTTTTGTGAAATTTATGGAATTTTGTGAAAATTTTGTTAATGTTGTGGAATTTTTGTTAATTTTGTGTAATTTTTAGAAGGATATATATATATATATATATATATTTCGGAATATATATATATATATATATATAATTAGGTATAAATATATTTAGGTATATATATAATTAGGTATATATATATTTAATGAAGTTTTTTTATTTTTTTGTGAAATTTATGGAATTTTGTGGATTTTTTTTTAATTTTGTGGAATTAACAACGATTTGTAGGAGGATATATATATATATATATATATATATATATATATATCTATATATATATATATATCTATATATATATATATTTCGGAATATATATATATATATATAATTAGGTATAAATATATTTAGGTATATATATAATTGGGTATATATACATTGAATGAAGTTTTTAATTTTTTTGTGGAATTTTTGTGCAATTTATGGAATTTATATACTAATTGTGCAAGAAACTGCCGCTTTGTAGACCGATGGCTTGGCAGACGGACCGAGAGCGACCCTGACGCTCAGGCAGGAGCCAGCCGTGGGGGGAGCGGATCCAGCGGTCGTCGGGGCCTAGGCCGGCCTATGAGTCGACGAGAGGAGACGTTGATGGGATTGACCCCGAGCGATCCACGTGGGGGCTCCTCGTATGAGTCGACGGGAGCGGGCCCTGACTCGAGTGTCGGAGGAGGACGCAGAGCCACCAGACCCCAGTGCACTTCAGCACTGTTCCAGGATCGGCAGCCGACCCCACCGCGCGCCGATCTGGACCCTCCAGAGATGCTCCCTGTCCCCCCACAGCGACAGCATCCACAGCTACGGGGCCCACTGTCAGGGGGAGCAGGCCCCTCAGGGTCCACGCCCCGTATGTCTCCGCCATCGGGGATGTACATGGTCCAGTTCCTCCCTGCCATCCCGGAGTACGACGCCAGGAGGAGGCAGATTTGGAGGCACGACCGGCCCCACGAGATTCCCTGGGAGGAGGCCTACGTCTACAGTCCTTTCGACTCAGAGGACTGCCGCGGCCTGTGGGCCGTTCGTGAGAAGGACAAGCAGTACAACGACGCAGGTAATTGGTTAGTTTAATTAATTATTTAGATTGTTTAATTAATTATTTAATTAGTTAGTTTAAATAATTATTTAACTATGTATTCATTTTAATTATGAAACAGGCGTCCTCGTCAATAAACCCGCGGGGACGAGACGGACCAGAGGGCCAGCGAACATGTCGACCCTGGAGAGGGAGCTCGCCGGTGGGATCAGAGAGATCCTGCCCGGTCCCGGTGAGGATGGACGCCCGATTGAGAGGAGAGACACCACCACCAAGTATATCAACGCGACGGGCATGCTCGTGCGGGACAGGGTCCCACTGTTGTGGCCCGACTGGGGCTCTGTGCCCGATGACATCAAGGCGCGAGTGTACAATGCACTGTCGGTGAGTTAAATCGTATTTTTATTATAGAAAATAAACATTTATGAATTCAGTCCTTATAACTATATAAAAATATTTTCTAATTAATTTATAATATTGCAGCAATGGTTTAGAGTCCATCCTACCTTGGACTGGTGGAGAGACGAGCAGCTGAAGAACAGGTTATGTGTTTCGCATTTTTTTGTATAAATATATTTACTAGCAGTGTACGAATATATCTAACGGTTGTGTTTTGTTAATATACGTACTCCGAGTGGAAGAACGAGCTGGCAACGCACTACAGGACGTACCATGTGGAGCAGCGCTTGGGGCGAGGTGCAACCCCCCACGAGTTCCGGTACAGGGAGTATGAGTGGCTATGACTGGTAGCCTACTTCGGGAGCGACAGGGTCTCGGTAAGAAAATTTAGCCTCCTAGTATATAACTTTTTAATGTTATTTAATAATTAAATTATGTAGTTACTTAATTAAATTAATTAGTTAGTTAGTTATTAGTTATTAAATTAAGTTAGTTAGTTAGTTACATAGTTAGTTAGTTCGTTACTAAATTAAATTAAATTAAATTAAATTAGGTAGTTAGTAAGTTAGTTAGTTACTAAATTAAATTAGTTAGTTAAGTAGTTACTAATTAAATTAAATTAGTTAGTAACTAAATTAGTTAATAATTTTATTTTGGTTAGTTCCTAATATTTTAATTTAGTTACTAATTTATATTTGCGTTTATATGTTCGTTCTTATAATACAGAAAATCTCGAAGACGAACAGCGACAACCGCAAGAGGAACGAGCACCCCCACCACGGCGGCGCCCGCTCCTGGAGGCAGTGGGCAGAGATGGCGAGGAGGGACCGACCGCTGAGGCCGTTGTCGTGGATTCATGCGCAGATATATCCGGGGCGTCCCGACTAAGTGGTAAGTATTCGCCCATATTCAATAAAAGTGTTTCATTAAATTAATTTATATATTTTTTTTATTAATTCGTTTATTATATTTTCTTGTCAATTAGGCGGAAATAGATGCGGAGACCGACGCGATCACCTTCGGGATCGCGCGAGACACCCTGGGAGAAGGGGCGTCCGACGAGGCTATCGCGGAGTTTGCTTCCACGATCGACACTCTTGAGCCGCGCTTGGCCTCTCAGATCATGCACGCGGCGGTGGGAACGGGCAACAACTATTTCTACCAGAGAGGCCTAGGCGCGGCGGGAGATGGGGTTCTCAAGTACACGCCGGCCAATCCCAGCACGCAGCGTGCGGCTTCGACGAGAGGAGATTTGCAGACGCAGCTGCAGAGGACTCAGGCGGAGTTGGCGAAGGCGGTGGAGGCACTCGAGCAGGCGGAGTTGGCGAGGGCCGCGGAGGCTTCGGCGCAGCAGTCTAGAGACGCATCTGTGGCGGAGATGTACCGATGGATGCAGCTATCTTGGGAGGCCCAGCAGGCTGGACTCCAGCCCCCGCCTCCGCCACAGATGCCCCAGTTCGTCGTCCCCACTCCCCACCCGCATCGGAGTACGCCAGGCGATCAGGATAGCCATAGCCACCGGAACTCGAACGATCCGGTCGACGACGCTACGCGTTTAGGGGCTGATGATGAGTAGATGACTAGTTAGCTAGGGGGTTAATTTGTACAGTATGTAGGATATTAGGGATGGATTGATGTGGATATTTGTGGGATATTTGGATGTTTGTTTGTGGATTTTCTGCAGCCAAACCGAAGACGAAGTGAAATTGGGCCCGAGTTAAATTTTTAATTTTTTTTAAATATTTAGGGGTTATAGCCGACGAAATAGGCCATATTTCGTCGGCTATAACCTCCCGGCTTCCGGCAAAAAAAAGCCGTTCCTGGTACCGGCGATTGTTATGGCCGACGATTAATTCGTCGGCTATGCCGGAAGTATAGCCGACGATAGTGTCGTCGGCTATACTTCCGGGTTAGGGGCAATCACGTAATTGTTGAAGCCGACGATCCTGTCGTCGGCAATGTTCGAAGTATAGCCGACGACGCGTTATTCGTCGGCTATAACGCGTGTTTTATAAGCCGACGACTTACCCTCAGTATCGTCGGCTATACTATAGCCGACGGAGTATTCCCGACGAGAGAATAGCCGACGAAGTATCGTCGGCTATGACTATAGCCGACGATTTAATGAAAACGGCCGACGAGATGGCGTCGTCGGCTATAACCCCTTTTCTGGTAGTGCTTCTTCCTACACCATGCTTTCGATGTGGGACAAACATACACATTTACTACTCACGAAGCTTCTTGCGGAGCACGGGAGCACGTCTTCTGGATGCGGCACTGGTGATCTTCCACCATGGTGAGGTAGCCGGGGTGTCAAGCTATCGGATCCATGTCAGAGGCGGGACCCACCGCGCCGGTTGGACGGTCTACGAGATCGTTGCTTATGCTTGGCGGTGTACCATATATACCACCAACAAGTCCCCCAAGTTTCCGAGTAAGAGGACAATCTTACTTGGGGAGTTGTATAATATACCGTCCAGTGTAAGTGACGACCGAGTGACGTCACTCCCCACTAGTCCCCCAAGTCCGCAAGTAAGATTGGGCTCAAAACTCGGGCGTTCGAATAATCATGTTGCTTCGTTCTGATGTTCGGATTGGCGGGACAAGGTAAATAAGTGTACCTGAAAGACAAATGAGTGTTTAACCTTTGGAGTTGTTGTACCGGAAAGACAAATAATTGTTTAGCCTTATGAGTTAATCAACAAACTAAACCCCTTTCCTGGTGGAATGCCTCAGCCGTTAGAACTGGCTTACCCGTTGGAATACTCTAGCCTTAGTTGTTACTGGCTTACTCGGTGGAATGCCTTGGCCGAGGTTACAGATAATCCCATTGTTTGTATTATGTGAAACATACATATTCAGGCATATGATTACAGATAATTTAAAAATCAGAAGAGCATGAATAGTTGGAAACTTAGCTTCAATGTTTTCTTGCTTGCACTCTCTGGGAGGCTGACCCACTGACCCGGATAAAAGAATTGGGCTAACCTGGGCACGGGGAGTAAACCGCTGACCCCCTCTTTTTTTTTTTTTTTTTTACCGGGCCGTTGACCCGCTGACCCGTTGACCTGGATGCTGGGCCCGGGGAGTGACCCGCTGATTTTTTTTTTTCGCGGGCTCTCTTTCTCTTTTCTCTTTCTGGTTTCTCTTCTTCCCTCTCTCCTGGTTTCTCTCTCTCCTCTTCTCTCTGCTTTTTCTTTCCTTCCTCTCTCCCTTCTGGTTTCTCTCTCTCCTGCCCGGAGAGGAGGACGACCGGAGAGGGAGGCGCAGCGGCGAGGACCTGAACCGGAGAGGAAGACGACCCAAACTGGAGAGGAAGACCATCCGAACCGGAGAGGAGGAGCCATCCGAATTGGAGAGGAGGAGTCACCGGCACCCGGAGAGGACCACCCATCAGCATCGGCACCCAGAGAGGTGCCATCGGTCCGGAAAGGAGGATCCATCGGTTCCGGCCGGAGATGAAGTCCCCCCTGAAGATGAAGATCCATCGCACCGGTGAGGAAGGCGACCGACCCAGAGAGGAGGACTTATCGGAGAGGGAGGCCCGGATGCAGCCAACTCGTTGTCCCGCAAACCATTGGACCTGCCAACTGGGGCCTGCTAGGCCGCTGACCTGTGCTAAGAGTGGCGCCTTGGTAGCCTAACCAGTAGAGCAACATAAACTTTTTGAAATGTTCCCATAAACGGCGCCAATTGTTAATGTATAAATCCGTAGGACTAAACAAAAAGCATAATAAAGATCGATCAACACAAGATTTATAGTGGTTCCTTATGCCATCGGCGCCATGGCTACATCCACTTGAGGTTTCTACTATAATCGGCCAATAAGCCTTTATAATGTTACAAGTGTGGAATGACAAGCATTCAATCATATCAGCCGAGGTGTCAAGCTATCGGATCCATGCCGGAGGAGGGATCCACCACGCCGGTTGGACGGTCTACGAGGTCGTTGCTTATGCTTGGCGGTGTACCATATATACCACCAACAAATGACGAGTGCCATAACTGGTGTAACAACACGCGTAATTTAACCCTACAAAAGATCGTTAGTAGTATAAAGCAAGTAGGAATCTTTCAATCCGGGGATTAAAGTGTACCTGAAACATTCAAAGCATTAACACTTATATTCACATATTTACATATATACAAAACGTCACAATTATATACATATATATACATTCCTATGTCACAAATATACATATATACATATATACACGTTTTAGGAGGGAAAAGGTTTTGAAAACGTTACTTCCTACAAAAATTAAAGAACAAAACATGAAAATTAAATTCTAATCTAATATTTACAAGTGATCAATATCTTTCACACAAAACACTCACAAAAAAGATCACACAATATGCAATAAACAAAATAAAGGAAACAAAGTAGCAAATTTGAAAAAATTCTAGACTCGACTTAGTTCCAACTTAACTAGGGCCTTAGCGGTCACCTAATTGATATAGACTTCACGAAAGTACTTAGGACTATCTTAGCGCTTAATCTTAATATTTAGCTAACCGGTTTAAATAACACTTAGCAACGGTGACTTTAAACAAGTAGCATATATGCACGAAATATTTAGTTGGAGACATGTTAACAAGTATAGCGTCAGTCATCTCGCATCGACATGTAAATTCTTTAAACTACTCTAGTCCTAGGAAATTAACACAAATCAAGACAATGTCACGTTTGACTCAACCTATGCTTAATTTCGACATGTAAGATTGACACCCCATACATTGCACTTGTATAGAACGACAATCTTGGTTGCCTACGAATTTAAAGAATAAACCAAGTATGAGACATGAATGAAATCAAAACATGCTTCCCTATAATCTAACCTAAGACTTACTACATATTACGTTTACATGCTACTTAGAGTTATTGAATCCGAAACTTGAACTTCATGAGTACAAGAATAAGACTCAACACGAAACTAACATGCAAAAACCAAACATTTAAATCATACATACATAGACATACATATAAATACCATAAAAACATACAACCTTCATAGACAAAGAATTGTAAAACTATAAAATATCAAGCCTTAGAGATGGAGAAGTTTGGATCACGCATTCTAGCCACTCGCAATGGTGTCTCTAATGCACGATTACAACCTCCAATTACAACAAAAACACCAATTAC